>WHPX01000967.1:0-579651 GCA_011057435.1 Actinia equina | reverse complement strand
ATAAAACTTAAAAGTTTTTGATTCTAGCATTGTCGAAATAGTGATTATGTGACTAGTTTTGCATGGACCTGAGGAAATTGCCAGAAGTAAATTCAGATTTAAAATTTACGATTCCAGATAACAAAATACTTATTCTGTTTAAGCTACGAAACTAAAAAAACTTCGAAACTACGTCCAGGAAAGGTACGATTATAATAAGTATGTAGTGATGGTATGTTGAGAGCAAAGTCACCACTCTGGCTCCCCTGGCTAATGAGACAGCCTTATAACTTCCCTCATGACCAGCGGGTATAATTTTTCGGCCGCATTGCCCAGTTAAAATAGAGGAAGCTCGAATTTATTTCTTGTTAGAGAGTTCTGGTATTATCGTTTGAATGAAGCAAAAAAAAAAAAAAATCTACACCTTTCTTGCCTTTATACTTAACAGTTCGAAAAACCCACAATGAGACTGAAAGAAGTTTGTTTTGCCACAACTAGCGAATAGTCTATGTTACGCTAAACTTCGAGTTTTAAAAGTCTACTTCACATATTAAGATTGACTAAGATCAACCAGAGGTTGTTTCAGGGTTTGATAAAATGGATGGAATCATTTTACTGACTTTTTTTGGTAGTTATTTAGCACAAAAGAGAACACACAGAAGCCAGGTCATTTTGTCATGATTCATCGAATCCTTTAATGTAACACAAAATATACAATAATAACATATATTGAATTAAGTATCGAGTAATAACAAACTACGTGTGGCCAAACAGATCGTGCGAAATCTCAATATTAGAAAATGTGTTTGAAAATCTTCCCAAAAAAAACAAAAAAAAAACCGCATATGTAACTGATCGTTCCATGTGCGTGAATCCAGCGCGTGGATTGTGTGTGTGGTGCGTGTGTTTGCGTGTCTGTCATTAGTGATTGCATGTGTCTGTGTGTTATTGAGAGCGAGGGGTATTTCTCTCATGTGAGTGCCGAGTGCGTGACATCCTTTCACTCATCAATGTAAAGAGTATAAAAATTAGATTCTTAATGCAGAAGAGAGGATCTCTTCTTGCCGTGAGCACAACAGGCTGGTGCACAAGCCTTGATACAGGTGTGTACGCAGACGGGAGGACATGGTGGTGGTGGGCCTGGAGGAGCTGGTGGTCCTGGGTTACCGACCATTCCGGGTGGTCCCATTGGTCCCATATCTCCGGGAGGTCCTTGGTTACCGGCTGGTCCTGGAGGTCCCATTGGTCCATCGCGTCCGGAAGGTCCAGCTGGTGCACCGGGGAGACCAGGTAGACCTGGTGGTCCGGGAAGTCCAGGTGGTCCGGGTGGTCCTTTTGGTCCATCAGGTCCTGATGGTCCAGGCATTCCCATTGGTCCGTCTGGTCCTGGTGGGCCTGGAGGTGGTGGAGGTGGTGGTGGAAGTGGAGGTGGGAGTGGGGGCAGTGGTGGTGGTGGTGGTGGCGAACAACAGACAGCGGTTACAAGCGGGTGCGCATGATCCTGGACATCCGGGAGGACATGGGTTTGCACTACGCTTAGATACGAGACCTGCCCGAGAAAACACAGTTTAGTGTTTAAAAAAAGCAATTACAATTACAATATTAATTACAATTAGCGCGTATAGACTGAACATTGGACATTGGGATAGAAATGAAACACTTTCGTTTTGATAGCGTATATAAAACAATCTTAAAAAAAACATTTTTTAAAGAAATATAAAAAAGGTCCTGTGCAAGGATGGGGTCGTGACTTAATTATTCAGCGTGAACAGAGCGGGTTGAACCAGTGCGGTCACCAGACACCTCAAAATATAAACAAACTGATTCAATTGAATTTCTATCTTGAAAGAAGAAAATTGAACAAACGATATAGGAATTTAATACACGATAATTTTATACCAAAACCTATAACTTGAATGGGAAAAATGATGATATAGTTATGAAAGAATTTCGAATGATGAACCTTAAAGTGAAAATCAGAAGGGAAAATGTGATGCGGCAAAGAAACTATAAAACGAGAATGAGCGTATTAAATCTATTAAACATTTTATGGAGGATAAACGTAAGACTTGGCTTTTAAAACCTAAGGTTTTTTAAAAGTGAATCTTGTAAACGTGCCAATGAAATTTTTCTGTTGAATTTAATCGAAATACAAGATTATGATCATCGACGTTATTGTCTATAACACACCAGTTAAAATAGTTAATAGTACGATGAAAATTCTTATAATCAAAACAGCACTAATGTAAATTTGAAAGAGATAACTGAAAGAGTCATTTCGAGTTTTGGACGAAAACTTGATAGTTTTAGTGATAATTGTCAGGTGTTTAGTTGACAATGGATTTAAAAGGGGATAGGGAAGTGATAACAAAATGCAATTTTGTTTTTGAATAACTATCAAACTCTAAGTTAATAATGAATTTGAAATAAAATGAAAAATATGTTTGCCCTTGTGTTATTTTTTACCTTTATCTTTGTGTGTCGATTTGGCCGTAACGGCAACGATGAGGACGAGGAGAGAGCCAAAAAGAAGTTTATAATCCATGGCTGGAAACGATGGCAGAAAGACAAGAATGTTACAAAAAATTAAATTATATGAAACAATACTAAGAATCTTCAGGAAAAAATGAAAGCGTTTTTGTACTTTCTGGGGAAAGACCAATAAAATGATCATAGCATAACTGGATTTTAAGGAAAACCAATGCAATGTCAGTTTATATAATCAATTAGAGGATACCAATTAAATGCTATGGTCATTTTATCAAGAAAACCAATTCAATGTCAATATTAGGAATTTTTTTCTAAAAAATTAGGAAAAACGTTTGGGATGTTATCTCACCTCTCGGATTCTGTGTTACTGATCCGATCAACCCAACTGACTGAATGACAAATTTGTTTTGCAATCAGTTATATTACTCAACCGGTTGTTAATAATTGAAAGAGATTTCTTTGTCTCTAATAGCGATCGTGGCATTTTCATTGTTTGAACGCATCAGTGGCTGATCTCTCTTTGTGAGCGGCTACATACCTGTTGATTTGCAATACACACACCAGCTAAACTTCGACAGTTCTTGTGTTCCAACAAATAAAGTTTTTACAGGTAAAAATAGTGGACTACATTTAAGGTCAGGACAAGAGGGTGTTTCCAAACCCACTTAAACTTTACACAAACCAAAATGAAAAAAATCAAAGTCATTTATTGTCCCATTTTTCAAGAAGAGAGACAGAATGTTTCGTAGTAGTTCAGTTAATATCCTTCAATAAGATTAAAAAGACCAGAATGAATTTTTTATAAGCTGAATGTTGTTGCTAACATTGCGGGTGCTCCTGAACGGAATCAACTCGCGCGAATCATGACTTTAATCATATGGAATTTATATTTTGAAAGTAGCAATGGAAAAGTCGTGATTCTTTGATGGATTCATTCACTCAGAACTTCCTAACAGGACTGTTTTCCGTCGCTCAAATCAACCAAATCAGAAGGAAAATCAACTGCAAGAAGTGGAACCAATAACGTCATCTCTAAAGCTTAAATTAACAAAAACAACTAGCAAATATTCTGTCCTACATTTTGCTTCTGCTTTGATTGCTTGAGTAACGGAGACTGAAACGTTCTATTCAAAGATAACAGAAAATTGTTAAACGAAAAATGTAACTGTATAGGTAATTGTTGCCTTGTCATTTTACTAATAAGCGGGTTCTGTTAGTGACTGACCCCCTTCACCAGGGCTACACAGGTCAATTAGCTTACAACAGTCAGTTAAGTGTTTGTATTACCACGGCCACAAACAAGAAAAACCTCTCCTGAGCTTGTCCGATCTGTTCTTTCCTCTTTGTTCACATTTTCTATGCTAAGTAGTTTTGGAAAGCGAAATGAAATAAAAAATAAAAAGACAAGAAATTAATAAGTTTTTTAATTATATATTTTGACAGTTCGTATATTTAAAACATTTTGTTAATTTTAAATACACGCAGTATTTTATTCAGTACCATACTGACTAATTTGTTTGGTTTCGAATAAGAACTGTACTGGGAGTAAAATTCGAGGACATGGTCAGCCTGGTCTAGCTCTTGGCTTGGGATTCCAAGGGACCATTAATCACTACTTTTTATCCTTCTCTAATCACACAGATATACACTAACGCGTAACCTGCTACTCTTTAACCGCGGTAATACAACTGATCTGTTTGGCTGAAAAAAATAAGGGCAGCTTTACGAGAGAAAAGGAGTGAGTTAGAAAAGAAACAAACGTTGAGACGATCATAATTTTGAAATAAAACATTTAAGAGTAGACTGTGTTCGTGCAGTTCCACTGATTTCCTGCGGCAAGTGCAGGTGGTGTCCTTTTACTACTGCTACGAGTAGCGCAATTAGATTCAAATTCGTCACACAGGTTCACTGGAATCCGGCAGGAACGACAATCAGTAGATGGTTGAATTATACTCAGTAATGGAGGCCGGGTGAACGATCACATTTGTGACACTGCTTATGATGTCAGTAAAGAAATTGAAGTTATGAGACGACTCCGATTGCGAGAGACCGAATACCGAGTCAGAATACTGAAGGCGGCTTTGCTAGGATGGCGGAATTCTGAGGTATGTGTAAAATATTTACGAAACGAAAGCTACCTTAGGCCCTGCCACACGTATCCGGAAATTTTTGTATCCGCAATTCTTTTTTGTCGATACGAAATGTTTGCGTCCACACGCAGCGAATATTCGAATCGTTTACACCCTCTCCAAACGTATCCGCTTTCGTAAAATTTGAGGATACGGACACAGAAATTTGCGGACGCTAACAGTATCCGTGTAAAAAAAATTCCGGATACGTGTGGACTGGGCCTTAGTCTCTCATTTAAACCAGCAAAATACGGATCTGCACAAGTGTTGAATGAAAGCAACCGCGGTATTGTATCTGTTTCCAATTTGCACATGGCATAGAATCGCGAAACAGAAACTCTCGACTCTGATCAGTTCGAATAGTGTTCCAAATCAAATAGATTACGACAAGAGAATGTAATCGATTTACAAGTTATCACCGAGTCAATCGGAATACGAAGCCATATCAGTCATAGGAGCCGGAGTGGTGAGACAGACACTTCCCAGCAAAGTCGTATACAGCTTTAAACTGCCATACGACGTTCCAAACTTTTGCTGTCCACTATATATAAGTATGATTCAGATTATCCATCGATAAATGAAGTAACAACATTCATAGAAATAAACACAAGGTTGCCTCAATTTTTGTCACGAAATGTTTAAAAAAAATTCAAGTGGATTGACGCATACGCGCACATTACTAAGGGACGATTAAATTTGATGGCTTCGCACCTTAGTTTTTTTAGCTCGTTTCTGAAATAAGTCCTTTATTTCTGCGTGTGGATGACGGAAAATAAACGTAAGATCTGGTAATATCTGTAAGGATTTACTGTGTCGTTAATAGTGCATTGTGACGAAGTCTACGCGCATTTCATCTTAGAAGTCTCCGTTAGCCTAGGATTAAACCTAAAAGTCCATATCCATGTCCGTGAAGCCGTCCGCCCGTTAGTTTATCAATGTATCCTTCATTGCTTGCTTTTTCTGCCCATTTGTGACTCTTGTCACTATCCTTTTTTATTTGCCTTTTGTTTTTTAATTTCTGCGCTCTAAACACATAACTTTTGAAGTATGAAATGAAAATCGGGCTACCAAGATAAATATGCAAGTATTTATATTATTCATTTATTTATCTATATATTCGCAGAAATCTGTGGACCGATTTCATATGAATTGGATTGAATCGCGAGTACTCTACTTTACATCAGTATAATCTTCCTTTAGTCTTATTATATCTTGGTTAAATCACGAGTACTCTACTTTACATCAGTAATCTTCCTTTAGTCTTATTATATCTTGGTTAAATCACGAGTACTCTACTTTACATCAGTATAATATTCCTTTCGTCTTATTATACCTTGGCTAAATCACGAGTACTCTACTTTACATCAGTATAATCTTCCTTTAGTCTTATTATGTCTTGGTTATATCACGACTCTTCTTTACATCAGTAGAACGATCTACCTTTAGTCTTATTATGTCTTGGTTAAATCACGAGTACTCTACTTTACATCAGTATAATCTACCTTTAGTCTTATTATATCTTGGTTAAATCACGACTCTACTTTACATCAGTATAATCTTCCTTTCGTCTTATTATGTCTTGGTCAAATCACGAGTACTCTACTTTACATCAGTATAATCTACCTTTAGTCTTATTATGTCTTGGTTAAATCACGACTACTCTACTTTACATCAGTATAATCTTCCTTTCGTCTTATTATGTCTTGGTTAAATCACGACTACTCTACTTTACATCAGTATAATTTTCCTTCCGTCTTATCATATCTTGATAGCGAGTATACCAGGATTCTTTTCGTCAGTTCTTGGCCTAATGAAAACTAGTCTCTTTCCACTTCGAAAGTAATTGAAAACATTTGAAAACTCCAATTTAAGGAGAATTCTACTTTGAGTGGCAGATGGAAGAATCAGTAAGCTTGTACTGACTTTCTTTTCTTTTTGTTAGAATTACAAGCAGCTTTGGTAGACTCTATCACTAAATTTCACATCTTGAATGTCTACTGTACTATCGGTGCATGTATTATGCGCTATACTTTACTAGATATGCAGGATAGCACTGATCTTTATCGAAGATCACAACCATTTTTGGATTTTCAACGCTGTCCACACAAGAATCAAAAACATCATCATGTGGATTCATGATGTCTTTAGGTGGTGGTATTCGTAGACCTTGTTTTCCTTGAGTGTAAGATCCGACCAACACAAGGGCTATAAACATGTAACGAAAGCCATTCGAATCAGCAAAGGTATAATGGTGGCTGTGTGATGCCTCAGTAGCAAAGTACGTTCCTTCGCCGTAGAGACTGCCTGTAGATGTACCAGACTTGCGCCAGTCGAAGTTTTTCTTACAGATTCCTTCAACACTTTGCATATTTGTCCCGTGAAAAAGGAAACGCTCGTTCGCGTCAGAAGCACCACGAAACGACATCTGATTTTTTGTGCTTAAGAAAACAACATGTTTGGTTTATATTAAATAAAACCTCTTCCAGAGACGTGTCTCTTGACTTAGGAGCTTTGGCGGGCACGCGGTGTGTGCATACATTTATGGTACAGGGAACCCAAGCACCAAAGAGAGAGAAGAGAGACGCCTGTAGAGGTTATGATGAATGATGGAACTAAACCGCTATATATGCATGACGCTCAACTGAAGCACATATGTGGTTCGAGTGTGTTCCATGTGTTGGTTTCTCTCTCTTACTGTACAATGTAATACCAGCACTAAAAAGTAAGTCATGTGGGAATCAAGGGTGGCGTAGCGGTAGTGCACTCGCCTTTCACCTCCTGCACTCAGCAGCATAAGTGAGTAGAATATGTTAAACACCTCCTTTGATTTGAGGGGTTTTCTTTGGTTCTCAAGTTTTCCTCCCTCCACAAACTACAACAAGCGAAATAGACCTTGGGCGTAATTTTTCCCATTTCAGCCGTGTCATTCTCTTGAGAATAAGATTCTTCATTTCAGTAGTATCCAAATTCATGTTTCTCTCATGCATAACCGTTAAACAAAGAAATAATACTCCAGGGAATGACGCGTGGTCTGAAATGAAAACAACATTACGCCCAAGATGAAGAGGTGTAATCCAATCAAGGCGTGCCTTAACTTTGATCGGCCCAAAGGTCTTTTCTGGGTATCGATAAAAATTTAAAGATTTTTAATTTAGAGATATGCTACCTGCTATATTTCTCCCAAACGGATAGATTTTCCAACCTTTCGATAGATTCGATGTTATGGGTCTTGTTCATGGTCATTATGAACAAAGCCTTGATGTTCCAGTATTCCACCTGCAGTTTTTCAAGCCCCACTCGCATGTTTACTTGTAGGTCTTCTATCCCTTTCTGCTTTTTTTTCCTTCTTCTTTTCCATGATTTTCCAAATGGTAAGTCTGGCAGATTCGCTTGAGGAAACTAATGAGCAGAAACAAATTAGAACATACCCCAACCATACAAGATATTATATAATGTGGTCAGTACCACTAAGAAAAAGGTAAAGAGAAAGAGGTAAATGAAACGTGAAGGGACAGCCGGGTAGTTTGTAAGAACCAACGAGAAACACCAAATAAATACTCAGTACAATTGAACAATCAAAAAATTGTTGAGAGGAGACGTACAAATAAAAATAAGTACGCTCACAACTATTATCGCTCACGGCTGCTTGTTGATTATTTACGCTTGACTTCCGTGTTATTCCTTGTCGCGTGCTGTTACGGCTGGCGCTGCACCGCTTACGCTTTGCTAAGCTCTGTGTACAAGGTCTTGTAACTCCAGCATAGCGTAAATGTACTTATTTCTATTTGACTGCCTTAAAACCCTTCAATGCATATGATTTAAAGGAGAATATTTGTAAAAGATACATCTTTTAGTGGCTTCATTTAGAAAAAAATCGTTAGACGATTTTTTGAATACCGCTTTCATCGATATTTTCTATCGCTTTTGACAACAAATGGGGTCATTTAGCTTCATATCAAAAAATCCATAACGTTAGAAAGAAAATCACAATTTGATTCATACTCAATAAGGACAGTGTCTATATCCGGTCCTATGTTCTAGCTACTGAAAATATTGAACCCACCAAATTAAAGTCCCGATTTTGAGGGTATAAAGTTGACACGCTGGAAAATAATAGTTAAAGTCAATAAAAGTATTTATTGCGTAATATTTGGAAAACGCTCTCATACATTTTTTTCATATTGCGATATGTTGGGTGCTTTGATGAATACTATCGACTGGTGTAAGTCGCTATAAAAGTTTAGGTCTAGTTTTCGAGGAAATAAACGGTAAAACGATTTCTATGATGTTACCATTACGTCATAACGAAAAGGCCGCTATAAACTAATATATAATTTTTGAATCCTTTAATCCTTTCCTGAGATTGTGTGAAAAGTGCTTGCAGATCGAGTTATTCAAGGCGAAGTTGTAGCCGTTTCAATGCGCCTTGGTGTGTCAGACCAAAACAACCGAGAGCCTCCTTAAACAATTTTTGAAAGAATATTACTGAAAGGCTATAACTGGATCCCATTCATGAATATTCACCCGAACTGTGTTGTGCAGTATTGATCAACCGTAAATACTAAAACTATATTTAGTTCAGCTCTTATCTATTCTTATAGGGACTGAACTCTGGTGATGAAATAAGGATTCTCTTGATAATATATCTTTCCACGGGCGTAACTCAAACACAGATGATCTCATTTCCAAGAGTTTTAAAATGAAAACATTACATCTAAAAATCATTCTTAAAAGTAAAAGAAATTGATATCAATGGTTTTCAATAATTATATATAAGAAAAAGTTGGAAACCTTAAGAATAAATTTAGGGCTTTATGCTTATCTATTTGAGTAAGAGTTTGTCTAAGGGCGTATTTAGGGGTTTGCATTTTAAATACATCTAGAATAAAGAGATAGGTTAAGTCTAAAGAAGATGCTATATACTGGCTATCTAGTTAATGGCCACACCCTTGAAATCATTTTGGATCCACAGCTTCACCTCTCATCTCATGACTTACTTCAAGCAAGGTCGTCTTCGCACCTCTCGTTCTGTGTTGAAACACATGTTCTTTTGGCACATGGGGCTCCTTTTAAAGTAAAGTTTGTATTTTTGCTGGCCCACATTAAAGTCAAAAGTGGTTTCACCTTTTATGTACTGTCGCTCGAGCTCCTAGTTTGAAGTGAATAAACATATGTGAATCAAGTAAGTCTTTGAAGTTGTGTTTACGTACAATCGTTGCCCTTATAGTCTAGCAGCCAAATCTTTTCACATTAAGACGAACTTCCGAACTGAAAAGAGCTTCCATATTAGTACGATGGCGAAGTTTCAGCTCAAAATGTCGACAATAGGAGAAATTGCATTCGATATAAAAATTGAATGTTTTAGAAAGATTTGTATGGGAAACATATCGAGAACGATGACATTACAGTTTTTTTCACATAACAATGGCATAATTTTCGCTGCAAGAACATTTCGATCATAGAAATATGAGAGGAACCGGAGCCAAAAGGTTTTATACAATGGATCCTCATTCTAGAGATCTTTTTGGTCAAGTTTCGTGGAGGGTTTGAGGTTTAAAAGACGGTGAAGTCGTGGTCGAAAGTGTGTTTGCTCTAGTGCACTTTTTGTCCTTCTTTTACTTTTTCATATTACGAAGGAAAGTATTTTTGACCTCGAATGAAAAAAAATATATATTATTTTAATTTCTCCGATTTTAATTTCACCTTTCACTTGTGTAACTACTTATAACAACGATTGTAGCTTTATCCATTATATACTCAATGGAAAACGAGGGCTTAAGCTGGGTAAAATGGAAAAATAGCGCAGTAGTACCGCGGATGACCCATAGTTACCAAGAGACCATTGCGTGCATCTCCTATTGCTAGTTTTCAATCATTCCCAAGGGAGCGCAATAACAAAAGAATTCATTTACAAATATGTTGTTAAATTCAGCCAAGATGGCGGCTATGACGTCATGTGCAAACAAAGAATAGCGTTTTCGCGTAACATAAGGATATGACACCTATCAATCAATGCTACTTTGTTATAGGATGGGCGGGGCTTGCACTCACCTGGTATGCATTGCTTGAGTTGAACTGGTATTCTACGAAGTTTCCATGTTCATTTTTCCAGTACCAGCACCACTTCGTAGCAACAGGACATTCAGGAAGTTCAGCTCGGGACTTGGTGGATAGTCTTTTTATCGGTACTAGATAAGACTCTCCACTGACAGTCATGCAACTGAAGTTCACGCGGTGGAATGTGGAGTTTCTGGAGGGGGGAACAGTAAGTATAGTTTTGCTAGATAAGGTGAGAATAACTGAGCTGATTGTTGGTTGCTAATGGACCTAATCCACTTTGGCATAATATTTTGTCACTCTCTCGAGAGTACACTTTATTTCTATATATTTTACCAGACAAGAAAAGTCGTGAAAAGGCCTGTGAAATTCTGAAGCTAGAAATATAGTCGAACGCTGCAAAAGTCAGCCCGGCAGAAATATAGTCAAACACTGCAGTAGTCAGCCAGAAATATAGTCAAACACTGCAGTAGTCAGCCAGAAATATAGTCAAACACTGCAGTAGTCAGCCAGAAATATAGTCAAACACTGCAGTAGTCAGCCAGAAATATAGTCAAACACTGCAGTAGTCAGCCAGAAATATAGTCAAACACTGCAGTAGTCAGCCAGAAATATAGTCAAACACTGCAGTAGTCAGCCAGAAATATAGTCAAACACTGCAGTAGTCATCCAGAAATATAGTCAAACACTACAGTAGGTCAGCCAGAAATATAGTCAAACACTGACAGTAGTCAGCCAGAAATATAGTCAAACACTGCAGTAGTCAGTCCAGAATATAGTCAAACACTACAGTAGTCATCCAGAAATATAGTCAAACACTACAGTAGTCAGCCAGAAATATAGTCAAACACTCAGTAGTCAGCCAGAAATATAGTCAAACACTGCAGTAGTCAGCCAGAAATATAGTCAAACACTGCAGTAGTCAGCCAGAAATATAGTCAAACACTGCATTAGTCATTCTCAATATATTTGATACTAATATATTTGTTCGGGAAATTGATGCCAGATAATACTTACCCAAACGTGAACGCGATCCAGTAGCTTTAAAGAAGGTGTTTCACCCCCCATTATGTCAAACAGAAAAAGTTTTCCAAATGATCGTTGTCATCTTCAAACACCATCGTCCACCATTTGCCTCCAAGGCGGTACACCCATTGGTAAGGCTTCTTCAAGTGGTGAAGAGAGCAATTAAAGACTTGACATTGACCCATGAGGTGGTTGCTGCAGATGTAGGGTTGAGGTAAATGGAAGGTACCTGGCAGTTTAAAATTCAAATACAAATTATTAATAAAGTAATGAGCGACGAGCGACTTCAAAGGCCGGTGGCCCAATCCTCCTTCAGTTCCACCTTTATGCACTAATATAGCCTAGCCTGTGCACAGCGGTTGTTGCCGCCGATATAAGTATGTGGTTGACAGATGACACCTGGATGTTCAAAGCTGGAATTGAAACAATTGAAGGACCAAAGAGCGCCGCACTTCGAAAGGTCGATGGTCCAAGCTTCCCTTCTCCCGCCATGATCATGAATATTAGCATACACAGTTGGAAAAAGGTGACTGCAGAAATTAGCCGGTTTATTAATTCTTTGATTGGGAAGCTGAGAGGACAAGATCAAAGAGGAGAGAGGGGACACAGCAAAATCTGATGGTCATCATCAGCAGTAAGATTATTCTTATCAGTGAATGAAAAGCACTTTTCTGTTGTAACTACGAGAGAAGGAGTAGGTTATCTGTAATAGGAATCCTCCCATTATTTAGGTATAAAGAGCGGAAAATGAAAATGCCCACTAAACGGCCTTAAATCGCGCTGAAACTTTGCCAGAAGACTGGACAAGGTACAAGCAATGCAACGACTGGAGCAAATTTTAAAGCAAATTGTTGAGTGGAACATTTTATTGTCATATCTTTATCATACCATACACAGGAACCCTGTTTGGGCTGCCCCTGCTTCAGCCAGCAAAAACAGAAGTAAATTTCAATGCTCGGGACGTACTTTTATTTATACCTTTCATACCTAGCATTTCATTTATAATGTTAATAATCCCATAGTATTGCCAAGGCATCCACAAAGAGCATAGTGAGAAGAACCACAACTGTATGGCTGAAAGTAAATTTTCAAGAATTGTCACAAACACGTGCACTTGGCCCGACATAATCACGTGACTGATAAGATAACGTTTCCTTAACTACAGTCCACGACAGTCATCTCACCGTCTGCTCGAACTGAATAAAAACACGTTTTGCACTGATGGACCTACCAATAAGACGGATTAATCCAAACAATGTTAGTAAAATAAGCAGGCCGCCCATTGGCACAGAAATCAAGAAATTAATCTGCAACTATATAAAGGAGGAAATGAGGATGTGAGGTGCTTGTATGTTGCAGTAATTGGTGAATATGCAAAAACAGAAAAAGATCAAAAGACAAAAACATACAAGATAAAACAAACATGTATAGACCAGCTCCTTTAACACTTCCCAATGTGGTTCGACAAACTTCAAAACAGGTGCAATAACGCTGCAAAATCTTTGATAAGAAAGCGTTTCCTCTTCATATCTATAAGCAACAGTTTCGTCGGTCAATCAAGGTTAACAATAATAAATCACGTGACAGGTACGTCATTCGGGTTGCCTAGTGAATAACGTCTATATGATGTAGTCCATATAAACCAGGATTTTTAGTAAAAGATAGAGTACATAGTTTTTTCACTGAAAGAAAGACTATAAACCCCTCTAAGATTTATCTTGGATGCTAACAGGAAATTACAAAATAAATGTCACAAAGTTTACCGAGAAAGTGTGATCATGATATTCTTTGGTCCTATGATCATGTTAGCCTCTCATTCTCACATTCAAGATATAACAACCTCGTTCCCAGGACCCTCTCGGCCGACTCAATTCAATATGGCGGTCGTCGGGGAGAAGACTCTGATATAATACAAGAGGTTTTCATAAACATGCTTTGTTAATTGTTTCCCAAGGTGGCTAAATTGTCAGGAAACATTGAGAAATATTTGTATCATTGTTTCCATGTGGAGCGGAAACACGAAATGTTTTGTCATACTGCATTAGTTCTCGGAAGCCAAATTTGTCGCGCGTAGCAATGTTTCTGGGAAAGATCGAAGAAGCATCCAGCTGATCTGATCAAAACAGTTAGCCAATTAGAATCGAGAACATTTGCAAAGCTGACGTGTCATTTTTCCTCTTGAAATCACGGATTTCCAGGCCACCAAATAGGAAAGAAACGTTGCTAAAAAGAGGTTAACAGTGACAAATAATTCATGAATATTATATTTTTATTCAAATAGCGGGTATTTTTTATTTTTCAGTTTAGTCGCTGATGAATAGACTTCCCGACACTTTAGTTTTGCAGTGATGTCATTTCTACGTCACTATTTCAGATCAGCTAGTTGCGCGTGGTAAACATGTTTCCCTATGTATTTAGCCACGTAGTAGGCTAGGGTGTGTTAATTATGATGGCGGAAGACTAAACATTCCTTCTCGGTGGCCCTCTAATTAAACACTATTACGAAGTTTCCAAGCTCGGAAACTAGAATCCCATTTACCTTTTCCTTTGCGCTGCAATGGTTTTACCTGAAATAACAAAGAGTATCAAAAGTATCAAAACACAATTCGATTGGTGAGTTAATCGTACTCCAACATTTATCAGCCAAGAGAGGTTGATAAAATTGATGTTTGCTTTGGTTTGGCTAGGCTTTTTGAGTGCACAAGGTTTCCATTAAAACATGCACAACCGATAACCACGCTCAGGCACAAGGATTCAAATAAATGATACTGATTTGCGTTTATCACACTTGTGAACGCCAGTAAGAACCTTTTCTTTTATGGGAGCAAAAACAAATGAAAAATTGGATACCTCATTTTTTGTAAATAAATTGAAACTATGTTTTTAGGACTGACAATTTCGAGGAGGAAAAGAAAAAGAATCCCAACCGCAACCACCTAATAACCAAATCTTAGAACTAAAAGCCCCAAAGGTGAATAGCAAAAGTTTCCTTCCGCTTGAAATCCGGCCCTTTTGAACAGGTGCCTTCCTTATCCATTGTCAACTAAATATATACCTATCTGAATAGCAGCATGTAGTTTGGTCTTCAGCAAAACCTTCAGGGAAAGGTACAGCAGTAATACGCATAACAAAATACACCACACAAAGTAGCGGAAGAACCCAGTTGTATAACAACTAAAAAATGAGAAAGTACAGTCTAATGAGAAAGCCATAAACAAGTCAACAAAAAAAAAAACGTATATCTCACAATCAATACTACGTAATTATGAGGTTTCCGACTTTCAGGTGCTGAGAGTCCAGAGGAACGTTGAAACCGACACATTTCGATGCGAATCTGGCTGATTTTACCAATTAAGGCGTGTAAAAGCTCGATCGTTTGGCGGCCAAAAGCCCTTCCATATAAAATTATGCAAGTTTTATTCATTAATTTTCCTCGTACGCTGAGAGTAGATAAGTGCTTTGCAATCTTAGCAATATAGGTCTGTTTACATAATGATATGGCGGCCATCTTGAATTGTATTGTTTTAAGTAAGAAATTATGGGATGCCGAGGGAGCAATAGCTCTTATCGTAGTTGACCACGCAGACCCCAACAAACCAGCGGTATCGTGATGAACGTAGCATTAGTACGAGACTATCGGGTCGAGCTTCGAATAATTTGCTAAGACATTTACTCCAAATCTTCGAGGGATATCACACAAGGAAAAATATTTATAGACAGCACAGCTATGAGGGTTTCTTTCTATATGTATTTACGTTTTGCGATGTAAAACACATCTAAAAAAGACAATTGAATTTGCTGGTAGTTGGAGCAATACTAAAACACCAAAGCGTAAAATCATTAATTTGAAAAAGTAACTTCGCCACTCCGGACGGATTTCAGTTCAAGAAAAAAATAAACAGATTAATGATAATAATGGTTTGACATTGGAAAGGTTCCAGTATCTGTAAGAACAACTGATGCACAAAAGAAATAATTAACGTATTTTAGTATAATTTTAGACTTGAATATAGAGTTTTCCGAGCTGTGATTGGTCGAGCGACCGATGATTCTTAGACGATTATCACCAGTGAAGCGGTGATTATGAGGTTTTTTAAAGTTTTCCAGATCTGAAGTAATACTAAAACGTTTTGTTTTATAAATACTGAATTTCGACTTTTCTCTGATATACAAGTCTAAAATTATGCTAAAACAGTCATTCCCCTCAGGCTCAGTGATTATGGTGAATATTTACCGAGCCGCGAGTCTGCAAATATTCCACCGATAATCACTTCGCCTTCGGTTAATAATTGCTGTATAATCCGCTTCCTGTGATTCCGAACTTAGAACAAATTCTCATCTATATTTTTCTGGGATTTTCTGGGATCTTCCTCAATGCGTAACCAATGTAAATCTCTTTTTTGTGAATGGCACTCATTTTCTTTTAAAACATGTATACTACCGCATGTGACTGGCGAAAAGCTAGTTCCCAGCCTCTCTCGACAATCAGGTAATAAATATCCTAACGTTTGTTTTTAACAGTAAAAATAGTTTAAAAAACAAATACTTTCCTCAGGGACCAGGGGAAAGTGCTAAATTTAACACCATCAACGTTAAATTCCCCGCCCTGTCCCGAGGATCTGGGGGTTTTAATTGACCATATATATTGCATTACTCCTAACAGGGCGAATAACTTATTTGATAAATTCACTTTCAGTATCAAGCCCTGACTCACTGGGATCTAAGGACAGCTCACTAATTTAAGAAAACAACACAACAAATCATGATATGAAAATAATTCCATGCAGGAAGTGTTTCGGGTGGCTCGGGCTTATTTCACAGGGCGACAAGATTACAAATCTAATCGCGAGTCTTACCAAGGAAACGTTTTCCGATTTGTGCGAATTTTAGCGAAGTGATAAAAGGATGTTCGAACGTTATATTTAAGGAGAATTGATATAGAACGTTTGACAGATCACATGAAACAAGACATTTTCTGAACGGGGTTATAACACTACAAATATTTGAATAGAAGGAATTAAAAATGAAAGACTGTTGAGCGAGTTTTGGACAGCTTCGCAAAACTAGTGCATCAACTAGATTTTTCATGTAATGTGATTTGATTATCGTAAAACATAACAGTGTATTTTATTTTAAGATGTTTTAAGTGTTTAGCCTATTACGGCCGAAGATATGTGAAAACTACAAGGCACTGAATCCATTCAATGGTAATGCTTCTACAGCGCGATGTTTCATATGCTCCAAATTTTGGATCGAATTTTCAAGCGGCGTCAACTTTTAATCTGCCCTAGGCTTTCAATACAAATTTACGAACAAGCTGCATTAGTACTAAATGATATAATTCGAAATTTCAGAAAAATCTCACCTGAGGAGGAGAAGAAAAAGCCGAAAACTTAAAATAGCACTGTTTGATTTTCGGCCGTAAAAAAAGGCTAAAAACTTAAACAATTAGTTTGGACCACCTTAAACGTGATCAATTTTTTACCTGCTAATTATGTTAAGAACGCAGAAGATAATAAATGAATACGCTGGTTCTTTCCAAAGCATTACACTTCTTATGACGATCCAGTCGTTTTGCAGAGAACCAAAAACATTTTCTACTTTTCTCTGACATTCATCCATGTTTAATACTCAGTTAGAGACGGTCGGTTCGTCATGGAACTTTGATTAGTTGCCAGACTGAACTTGGAATAGAGATAAATGGTGAATACACGGTGGATATCAAAAATAGGCCCTGGGATCTCTACCATAAATATTCTCTTTTCAAAGCCTGATCAGGAACTTTGCAAAATACACAAAAAAAAGCGTAATTAGATTAACAGATTCCTAGAAATCATGTGACCAGCACAGGAAGCCCAAGCAATGGATTTGTACCAACAAATCCTTGGCGAGTTTTCTTTCTTATTCAAATTTTTGTTTGCGCGTTAGAATAGCTTCCTTATTTTGAAATTTTACTGGTCTTTAAACTTGTTTTGAGAAAATCGAGTTTTAAACGCGAAGAAAAAATAGTATGACTAAATAATTGTAAAGATTAGGAAATCACTATGGCAACCGGTTTGTTGATGAGGATTCGAGCGACTAAGACTTGGACTGTCCACGTGGTTTTCCTGCTAACTGACTTAAGATAAAAATAACTTTTTGAAAAGGATAAGGATAAAGACTATAAAAACTGGCTTAAACAATACATAGGAAATGGTAAATCTCCAACAAGTTCAGAAGATAGTGATATACATAATGCAGACCAGGAGATCAAGGTAATGAAGGAAGAAAACAAGGACTCTATTGAGCCAAAGGTTATAGTGAAGAAAGAACAGGTTCAGCCTTCAAGAAAAGAATTCGATTTCGAAACGGAACCGGTTGCACGGGATCCGAACGGCCCAGGAAAAAATGGACAAGCTGTCAGCATCAAGGAGAACGAGAAGAAGGAAGAAACTGAAGGATATAACCAACATGCTTTCAATGAGCTTGCGAGAAGGAAGATTTCTCTGCATTGATCTATCCCAGATACTAGAGAACCAGGGTAAGTAATTTTTCTTCCTGTTCATAAAGGCTCAATATCTAGTGTCTTCTTGAAATTTAAAAAAAAATTAACTCCTCGGCTCTTGGAGTTTTTGGATTAAGATCTAAATTTCAGCCTTTCCGAAAATGAAATTGAGGAGGCTGTTAACAAACATGTTCCTGCAAGAATTTGTCAATCAGGATTTCGCGTTCGCAAACGTTATCTCTCTCGCATTTTGCTTCCTTCAACACAATAGTCACAAATACTTCGAAAAAGGAACGATGGACGTATGCACGCACGTTTTTCTTCCTTTAACTAGCTACGTTTTTAGGTTTTAGGTGCGCAGTTAAGAAGTAACCTAAATATTTACCCGCTACAACTATAGTTATTCGTTTCCAAATTAAGCATGGTCTACTCCAAGTACGTACAGTACACAGCGCGACTGACAGAAGCCCCGCCCATCTGCTTCGGGAAATTTTACTTATTTGTGATTACAGTACTCTTGGTAAGGTCTTAGCTAGCCGAACATTTCGCATGGGAATATGGGCGCCTCTGCGTAAAACCAACAGTGTGAGGGACCGTTAGATATCTTTATCAAGAAACTGATGTTTTTCGCAAGTCCTCCCATTCGTATAGCACTTTAGTTGGGACATGCAGTTTTCTTGGGAGAAAAAAATAAAAGAAAGAACCGGCATAGAAGCATGCGAATACATTATATGTGGTCATACTTTTGCGTGCTGCGCTGAGTAAGTTTTCTGCAGACTAAAGTTAAGCACTGAAGTTAAGTTGATTGACAATAAAAACGTGATCTTGAACAATCAAAAGTGGGCACCCGTTTATAGCTCCCCCTTCCTTATCACCTGGTACGCCCCTTAGGGCTGGTTCACACTTTAACATAAGCATAAGCATAAGCGTAAAGCCTAGTTTTCACTAGCGACGGAAGCAGAAGCAAAAGCAAAAGCGTAAGACGTCTTATGTTTTGACGTCTGACGTTTTATGAAAATTAAAAAACGGAGACGTAAGCAGAAGCAGAACATCGAAGGCAGCATAAGCAGAAGGAACGGAAGGTTTCCTTTTTCTTATGCTTCTGCTTCTGCTTCCGTCCTTATGTCGTTAGTGAAAACCAGATTCTTATGCTTCCGTCGCCAACATACAGAAGCACAAGGTGGATAAGCCAATCAAATTCTCGTACTCAGTCCCCAGCAATGGAAACTTCCTATTGTTTCTCTTATGCTTCCGTCACATTCATTTACACTAGAACATAACGGTATTATGCTTATGCACATGCTTCTGCTTCTGCTTCTGCTTCCGTCGCTTATGTCGCTAGTGAAAACCAGCCTTAAGAAACAAAAGTGTGAACCAGGTCGCACAAAGCATAAGCATACGCTTCATCATTAAAATTTCATCAATCACTTCTTCTATTTACTTTGATTTAAATTTATATTTTGTGTTCATGTACCTGTTCATACTGATCCCGTTGTCGAGTCCTCTTACCATCTACTGGCTGGTAGACCAATTTGTTCGAGGTGGACCTGCATGACGTGGTTCTTGTTCCTTGCTCACAAATTCAATCTCTTTAAACCACATTCAATAGGGTTTCTCTGCACTCTAGATAGAAACATTACCCAGCAAACAATCACCGGCGAAGCTGAAGATGTTTTCCTAGTCGTCAGAGCTCTTAGTTTTCTGCTGTGTACTTCAGTATTTACAGGCTACGTTGACATTGGCACTTCAGCAGAAGCCAGCAAGTTCCTTAGTCATTCATGTTCTTGTTAAACTAGAAAACCAAATATTGAACGTGCGAATCAGTATTCAAAAGTGCATCGAGACACATATATATAACATGAATAGGTTACAGAAGTACTTTGGCATTTCACAATATATGATCTTATACATAGCTGTCATCTGCCTGAAGCATCTCATTTCGAGATCATCCCAGTGAAGGCTTTGGAGAATATCACTAGGCCTAACTGTATAGTCAGAGCGGGTTTTGATACGGCCGGCACGATTTTGGATTTTTTGTACAAGGTCGCGCAACCTTTACCACAGGTGTCCACACTGGAGCACAGCTGTCCAAGTGTTGGATACCATCGTTAAATAGATATTCTCCAAAGTCTTCGATGGTACATAGTCGCGAATACGCCGCATTACCCCAAGTCCCTTACTAGCCTTTTTACAAGAATACTTAGGTGTTCATTCCATGTTAGACCTTCGTCAATAATAACCCCCTAAAGTCTTAGTAGATTGAACTCGTTTAAGGTGGCAATCGCCTATTTTGATAATCGGGTCTCTTGAGAGGCCTGCTAAGCGATGCTTTGATGAAATAAGCATATATTCCGATTTGACCACGTTTAAACTGAGACGATTGGCTAAGAGCCATCTGCGCAAAGAGTCAAGATCTTCATTTACTACAGTTTCAACTTATTAACATCAACATCACTGCCTGTGATATTGGTGTCATCAGCATACATATTTGGGATGGAGTGAGTCAAGTACGCAGGAAGGTCGTTAATATAAATTAGAAAAAGTAGCGGACCGATTATGGAACTCTGAGGGACTCCAAATTTAATAGTCTCGGGGCTTGACAGCACTTCATTGGCAAAAGTTTGTTGCGTTCTATTAAAAAGATAGGACTTGAACCACTGCAGCTCGATACCGCGGATACCGTAAAGAGAAAGTGTCTGAAGGAGTATTTCATGACCCACAGTGTCGAAGGCCTTTTTGAGATCAATAAAGACTGCGAGATGTATTTCCCACAATCCATATAATGAAGCCAGTAAGTAGTGTTTTTGAGCAAAGCAGTCAGAATAATATTAATTATGCAGAGATAATAGGTAAGTCAAAAAACTCTTTGAAACCTTATCCGTTACGAAATACATTCGCTGTCAATTTATTTTTACTGGGTTGCCTGAGGAAGCCCAGTCGTAATATGCCTGTGTTTTTTTTGTCTTCTCCTTCTCTCAAAAAGTGCATTCTTGCGCAAGAGTACCCATATATGGATTTAAATGACGTGATCATAGATTAATGGCTCATAGATTGGCTAAGCAGCTGAGGAGGTAAATCAGGGCTGTAGAAGCATATAATTGAGCAGTGAAAGAAGATTTCTAGGATTGTAATTCAAATTTTTAATACAGCTTCATAGTCAGAAGTATTAGTATGGCCTTAAGCAAAAAATACGGCTTTTAGTATTTAGTTAACAAGACTCTCTTGGAGCATGCACTGGGTTGCCCAATGTGCTTGGATGCTGGACGCGTTACAAACACAGGTGTTCTATTACGTAGTGACCGTTTGTAATAGGGGTGTATTGAGTTACGATTATTATGTAATGTCATCAACATATGAAACGTGATCGTTTTACCGATTTAGCATCACCAAGCCGGGCTCCCTGTGTTATGTACCGCTATTTGGAAGGAGCGAGTACTTTGGAACATTTTTACCCTGGTCCCAGAGCTTTCTCGTATTTTCTTTTCTCTGTAAAATCGCCGCGAAGCGTCAACGGCAACAACGCAGCTCTGGGACCAGGGTAGAACATTTTATTTTATTTATTTTTTCTTTCAGAACTTGCGAACACTTATTTTTTCTCACATCAAATTTATTCAATTTTTTTACACCTTTTAAATGTGTTTTATTTTAATAAAAATGTACCGCTTTTGTATATCCTTTAACCACTAACTTTTAATAGGCTCCATATAAATTTACACTGAAGAACAACAACTAAAATTGACCTTAAGACTCCTGGCGTTTGAGCTGACGAAATAATGATATTTCAAGATACATGGACAAATAAGCGACTTTTAAATTCGTTTAGAAATATGTTTGAAATGTTAATTGTTTTTTGCTAACCGTTCTGATGTTCACGATCTCTTCCTTATTGATTATATTCTTCAAAGATTGTCTTTTTAAATATCCAAACTAGTGAAGTGGAAAGGATTTAAAACTTAGCGAAAAGTATTTACGGCCAAAGGTATCAGCTCTATTACCGCGTAGTATTAGATATATATTTATCAATATGCCTCAAGATTAACAAGAGACTGAAAGCCGTATTTTCATTTAGGCTCTACTAACCCATATGCGATTGAAGCAAGAAAAAGCGTTAACGAGTCTTTGTCAGGTCAAAGGCTATTGTGTAATTCAAGATAGAGAGTATATTTAAACTTAGTGATGTCAGTAACGCAATGTTTTCTCCGTCTAAGTAACGCATCAGTAGTGTTAGGAAGCTCTGGAAAAAAAATACACCTAAAATTTTCCAAAGTACCACCTCCCCCCAAATAGCGGGACATAACAAACATTAGGTGTTAAATAAGGTCCAGCATACCCGCACATTGGGCAACTCAGTGCACGCTCCAAGAGCGTTTTGTTTCATTCATAGTTGTCCGTTCGTGGCTCTCGTGTGCCCGTTTCAAGGCCATGTCGCTTGTCGTAATTTTTACACCAGTCAATTGAAACCCCCTGGAATCTCTACTATCAAGGGCGTATGCAGGGAAGCGGATTGGGTTACCCCCCCTTCGTGGCAACCTGATGGCGGCTTTTTAGAATTTATAGGATACGGTGATTTAAAATCTTACTTTCGTTTGTATTAAGTTTTTGTGCAAAATGAACGTAAAACGTAATACCGGCTCTTTTCTTTCTTTTTCCTTTTAACCGTAAATTCTCTATTTAGCCCCCCAGGAACGTTTGAGGGGGGGCTTATTGGAGAGAGGGCTTAATTAAGGGGGGGGGGGCTTATTGATTTAGTCGAAACACAGTCGCTTTCACGCTGTCAGGATGTAATATTATGGGCGGCCGACACCACCAAAAATACATCGTTTGTCGATTGGTCTAGCTATCGATGTCAAATGGTATAGCTAACTATCAATCGGTCTAGCTTAATGTTGAATGGAATAGCTTACTATCGATCGGTCTAGCTATCGATGATTCCATTTTAATAATTAAGAACGGCTGCGAAGGAGGCTAAGTTGGAGACCATGCAACCGAAAATGAGGGACAAACTGTTGTGCATATGTTAGTGAACTACCATATCAACACTCTGATGAATCACCTTTAATCAGTACACGTGATTCTTTAGTTGTGAAGGAGGAGGGGGCTAAAAAGAGAGGGGGGGGGGGCTTAACAAATTTTTTCCTTTCAAAAGGGGGGGCTTATTAGAGCATTTACGGTTTCTAAGGCCCAAAACAAAATGGCGGGTTTTAGAATTTGAAATTAAATTTGAAAAAGATTTTTTTACTGGCTTATAAAGAGAAAAGTAAGAATATATTTCTACACCATTTTAAAATTTCTTTAAGAACGAACTACAAATATTTTTTTCCGGGATTTAAGTAAATTATTCGGATTTACGTAGAAAATCACCAAATAACAGCAAAATCAGTGTCAGTACTCTTATTATACTGTCTTGAATGAAGACAAGTTGAATAACACACTCATAAACGCATGTTATAGAATATTCGCTTATTTCAGTGTAGGTAAATAGTTTCTGAGTGAATATAAAAGTCTGAGACATGACAAGGTTAAGGAAATAAGTTAATACGCATAGCGCAACGCTCTTGTAAGAGGGACTAAAAACGAAACGGAAAGAGCATTATTTTAAAAAAAGTTTTCCTCTCTTATTTATGCTTTGGTTCCCTGTTTTCCTCTCTTATTTATGCTTTGGTTCCCTGTTTTCCTCTTGCGTAAGGCGAAAATTAAACTGCATCCGGTTACTGAAAATAGCCCGACCATTAATTTACATGGCACCTCGGGAAGTTTCTCCCACTTATGTGGGAGTCATCTTTACACCATGATCTGTTAAATAGATAGATACGAGATCTTTCGAAACCCTAGGCTTGTAGAAAGCAGAAAGCTAATGAGCCCGCAAATTTACCCACAACCGCCGAGTCGAGTTCTGCTCCGTCATACTGCTAGTGTGCTTTCAGTGCTAATCAAGGGTACCAATGAGGAAGAGAAGAATAGACTGCGAGCAGTCCCTCTATTTCCGTTTGTTTGGTAGGGGTTGTAAGGGACGAAAGGAAAATATTTTTAGTCGCAACCAATCTTCCTCGGCCAAGCAAGAGAGACAGACGGACAGTAGCCAAGGGAAATAGAGGGACTGCTCGCAGTCTAAGAGAAGAATTGAATGAGAGGACTTGTGGAGAGCCGCACTATAGAAAGAGAACTTAGATTTTCGAGAGGATTATATTACAGCGTTACGGGAAGATGGCCAGATTATATGCAATTGGCTATCATATCAGATCTTCTCCTCTTTAACTTCACTTCTTTAAACGAGAACAACCAGCTGTTTTGAGAAAAAAATGTTAGGCAATCAGAATCGAGAAAATTTTGGGGGGAAAAATATCGAATAAACAATCGGTGTGTTGAAAGATGGGTGCATAAGTTCTAAGAAAATAAATCAGAATCATTTCCCCCCATTTAACACAAAGGCCCGGTTGTACGAATTAAATTTTATCCAGTGGATTAGTCGATGCTGCTATCTAATAAATTTACGAACTTGATAAAATTTTATCATTCGGATAGCCCTATTCACCCTTCGTATAACCGAGCGCAGGGAATTTCTTTATTGTTGATGTTGTAGAATATGGATGTTTAAATTATCATTCGAGTGTCTTTAATAGTTTTGAATCTTCATTGCACTTTCTCCACGGCAATCATCACCTGTAGTGTTATGATATATTACTGAGAAACGATAAACTCTGCTCATTTCCTTATAATTACCTTTCCTGGGCTTATTTCTGTGTGTTTTTCTTGCTAATAGCTAGCTAATTATAATCCCACTACAAGAACCTCGTTTCCTTTGTCCGGCATTGTAAAACGATAATCAATCGAAATTATTTACAAATAACCATTATGAATACATCGGTTTTGCACTGATGCTTAAGTTACGAAGCCAATTTGCCATTTTTGACTTTGACTTTTTATTCGGCAAAAATTCTCAAGGTTCAAATTAAGTGGGCCTCTTTTTTTATATCTAGGACTTTTAATTACTGAAATAAACCTGAAAAGACTCAAAATAAATTACTAATTTAATAATATTCTTAGTATGTTTTTCAGAGATTTTCTTAGATACGACACGTGTCCTTTTGAATATTCAAATCAAAACGAGGATTTGCTGCATCTTAACAGCTGACCAAATGGACTGACACAGCAAGTGACAAGAAATCTTCTGCGTTGACCCGAAAAACAAAGGTTTATTTTTAAAATGATAATATAGGCCCAGAACAAAATTCTCAATAAAATTAAAGAAAAAATAAAATAAATGTTTCTAAAGGATGCCTCATCAAAGCTGTCGAAGAGCTCAAATTATAATTCTATTAAACCTCAGTAACATAACAATTGAACGGAACACGACGGTGGTCGAGTACGAAGCGGACTAAGATTGCTTCCTTATTTTGATTGAAATGGGCTTTCGACTTGTTTTGTTTTTTAAACGCGAAGAAATATTGATACGACTAAGAGAAGTAATTTTAAAACCAATATTTTAAAAGATGACTCGTAGAGAAGGAAATCACTATGGCAACACATTGGTTGATGCGGTTTTGAGCGACCAAAGCTTGGACTTATTTAAAAAAACCTATCAGTCTCCGTCACGATCAAGTACCCAAACCGATTATAGTTTGTAGAGTCAGAATAAAAAATATATATCAAAAGTGCGAATAAATGAATAAATGAATGTATGGATTAAGACTATAAATTTCCAAATGGAAGTAAGCAGCGCTATAAGATACCTAGATCCGGCTGAATGTATGTCACAAAGCTCAGTTCTCAACATATCGAGTACCCACGAGAAAATCACGTCCTTCCTCAAAGCGTCAAAGCAACTTTGCGGCTCCAAATAATACGCTAGTAATAGTTCCTCGTGATTGGCGCATGTAAATTAACATTTTTCATCAGAGAGACACAGTAACGGTGTTTGTTTTACGCTTTGCGTAGATTAGTTTGTCACTCTTGGTTATTCATGCAGTTTACAAAGGCCATTGGTCAGCTGTCCAATCTTCCCCCCTCTGTTTAACGTCGTCGATGTCATCATAACACTTGCGCGGTTTTATATAACATAGAATGACATTTGATCTACCAAATACGCATGCAGGAAGGGCTCTGAGTCATAACTCGCCTGCAAAGCCTTGCAACGACTGTTAAAATCATTACTGCCAAAACACAGTCGATAATATATGAGCCCACAATTACCAGCGATCGTAGTGACTTTCACCAATGCAAGGCTTCACATCTACCAAGATCCACCAAGCTAGTAGGTACTCCAGATAATTCTAAATCTCTCGCTGATGGAAGCAAACTTACGCCGGCAAAGAACGATGTTGTATTTGATAATATTATAGCAAACATATATAAACTCTTTAAATTGGTTACTATCATATAGTTAGAACGAGTCTAGGCCTGAAAGTGTTTGTTTTAATAATTTTTATTCGAATCAAAGATATCCACGGTTTATACAAGGATTATATTGTCGGCCGCCGGATCGACGTTGGCGTTACTACTTGGCTCTGTTCGATAGAATTTATATATATATAATTTCCTTTGATAAGCTTTAGTTACTTTCACTCAGTCAAGATGAAGTTGAAGTTCCATCGTCCGAGGCAGGTCATCGTTGTAGCTTTGTTGACTTCGATTTTTTGGTTTATGTTAAATATTATTCTTTTATACACCTACCAAGGAAATGTATTCTTATCTCTAAGACAAGGAACTCAAAATCGAGGGAAGGGACAAGCAAATGTTTTACCGGGGAATTTAAATGGCGTACGATTGCCACGTGGTCAGACGCATCAAAAACAGCATCAACAAGAACAAACTGTTTTGGAAAAAATTCCAGAAATTGAAGAATCACAGAACCAAGAGAACAAAGATAGTATTAAAGATAAGGATAAAAACTGGCTTAAACAATACATAGGAAATGGTGAATCTCCAACAAGTTCAGAAGATAGTGATTTACATAATGCAGACCAGGAGATCAAGGTAACGAAGGAAGAAAACAAGGACTCTATTGAGCCAAAGGTTACAGTGAAGACAGAACAGGTTCAGCCTTCAAGAAAAGAATTCGATTTTGAAACGGAACCGGTTGCACGGGATCCGAACGGCCCAGGAGAAAATGGACAAGCTGTCAGCATCAAGGAGAACGAGAAGAAGGAAGAAACTGAAGGATATAACCAACATGCTTTCAATGAGCTTGCGAGTAGGAAGATTTCTCTGCATCGATCTATCCCAGATACTAGAGAACCAGGGTAAGTAATTTTTCTTCCTGTGCCTATAGACTTATTTTTTCTTAATACATTTAGTGTTTTCTCGAAATTAAAAAAAATATGAAAAATGCAAGCGTAATCTAAGATATTTTTCAACATTTTAAAGTAGTTGATACTTTTTTTTTGCTTAGGCTATTGTTGTCTTTGTCCGGTACTGTAGTTGTTTTGTTTCGTTTTAAGATTTTAAAATGAAAATTGCAAGCATTTTCCCTGCCTTTTTGTTTTTCAGTCTTTCCATAACACTTTACGACTAGAATCCTCTTATTATTCTGATAAAACAATTATAAGTCTCAGTAGTTTTCTTTGATTTATTTTTATTTCTTTACGCACTTAAATTTTTTCTGTTTCCTCAAAATAAATATCCATGTGTAAGCAATCAAACCCAGTTTTTTGTTCTTGTTTGCGAAAAGAACGGACAGCGATTTTCCGTTTTGAAAAAGCGGAATTGAATATCCGCTTTGGGACTTCAATTTCGATAGTTTTGGTATTATAACCAAGATACTATACCAGGAAATGTGGGCAGATGCTTTTCAAAATCTTAATGTGTTTCTACTAAGTGATCTCGTAAATGTTTATTAAGCAAAATTGATGGAACACGTATAAATAACTTCCGACCACATGAAGAAATTTTGCAGGCGACGAATTGGCAGCCCAGTCGAACCGCCAACTCACATCATTTGACCAAGAGTTTCAAGGGTTTTTATAGCTAGGATGAACAACTGAAATGTTTTTGAGTGTTTCCATGACTTTTGTAAGAATTCGAGAACGTTTCAGACTAATAGCTCGAGTATTTAGTATTGGTGCCGTTTCCTCTTTCTATAATGGTTCGCTAAATGTTTTAAAATGCAGCTGAAAAAGCGTTGACAGAGAAAAGTGTTTCTATTATTACCTTGAAGTGCTTGCTTTCTGAAAGCAATGGATATTTTAGTAGAAGCCAATAATGATCCCTCTCAGATTTTTTCAGTTCAATCACTTGTTTTCTTCTTTTCTGAGAACCTTTTTGATTTTCGCGCCATTTCCACTGAAGCAAATATGCGCGCGTCAGCATTTTGCAAAAAAGGGCGCGAAAATGGATACAAATTTAATGGATGGACTAAAATGCTTTTGCTAGCTAGTGCTTGTATGTATGTCTTTTAGAATAACATTTGAAGTGGATACTTAAGAAAAATTTTGTCCAAGACGCCTAAACTCTACTGTTGACATAAATAAAGACTTAAATTTGTAATTGTTTTTAATGTTTCATTTATTGATCCTATTTCCTCTGGTTATTTCTTGCTAATTGAATCTTGTGTCTTTCATTGTCTCGTGAGATCGAATCAGTACTGAATGTAAAACACCCCCAGTAGGGTTTCTCTTCGTAAAATATATTTCAAAACAGCTAGGATCTCCAGATTGAATTCCTAAAGGGCAAACTAAATCTTTTTCCAGCATATTTGTAAAACAAACAGTCAGACGTCCCCACTAAAGAATTTTGGTGAAATTTAATGCCGTTGATTTTATACCAGTACTTTTAAGAAAAAGACGAAGACCAGTTTTTGTTTAATATATTAACTATCTTTTTAACTTAAATTTCCTTTTCATTTTGTAAAGCGCGTTTAATTTTTACATAGTTATTAGCACGCTATATAAGAATATGAGAATATGATAATATTATTGTCATTTTAACTATTCGTAGTGAAAATTTAAACCAAATAATTTTATTTTAATTGTTTAGTTTCGCCCAGCCGTAAATTTGAAAAAGAAAAAGAAACTAAAGAAAAAAGATCATGATAGACAAGAATTCACCTTTTGTGTGTTTTGGTTTATTTAAGTAAAAAATAAAATAAGACATAAAAAAGGAGGGCAAAGAAAAACAGAAGTGTTTTGACGAAGGCCTAATAATCGGAGCAGGGAGCGGTTTATCTAAATTTGCTGTGTAATATCTGTTAAGTGACCTGAACCTATAATACTATGATATGTAGATTCGATTGCTTGCGCCGCTATTAGTGGATTAAATCTACATCTGTGAAAGGCATGATTTTAGTATTAAAAAGTGCGGATTAAGAGTTCATACATTTTCATTTCTCTCAAGTTTGCTTTCAGACAAAACTTCCGGGCCGACCTTTATCCGTTTTTTTAGCGAAAAATGTTTATTACTGTTTTCAAAAAAGTGCTGATTTATATAAGGTTTTTTTTAATTCCATGACTATCGGCTTTTTTGCTATACGAGAAGCAAGGCCTTTTTCCCCTAGCCTTTAAATCAAAATGTTTCCATTCATTTCGAAGAAGAAATTGACTAAACCACACAAATCTCGCCACTCGTACTGAGTAAGTTACTTATTTCCATTCCATGTAAATGTTTTTTAACGATGCATTCCGCTTGGCCTCTGCTCTTGACCCTTCCCTCCTGATTTTCAAACACGACACCAAATACTAATGAATAAACCACACACTACTGCCTTATTATAATGGTTACGGTAACCTTTGATCGAGATGACTAGATTGTATCACATACATCTAATTTGTTATTAGATTACACACGTATATCTCACCCAAAAGCGCTTGCAATTCCAAAACTAGTGCTTAACGTTTAAAACACATGCTTTGTGTCAGTTACCAATACATCGCAACGCATTTTTTGCCTATCCACTGAGCTTTATATATATAAAGTGTGAGGAGACTAGTTCCATAGACTAGCTTAATAAAAGATTCAGGGCTTTCAAGCCCAAAGGAAAGCAATCTCTAAAATGACTATGTCGATTAAAGCACATTAACTAGAGAAAATGACTAAAACAGTTCGATATCATCGTCTGCGTTGATGATTTGGCGGGTTTTCCTGATGAATATCCAAAAATAAATGGTATTTATAAAGTGTATTTTAAAGACTCACAATTTAATCACTCCATTAGATTTTTTTCTTTTAATAATGATAAAACTTCGTGTATTGACGACGTGAACTAGTTTGACAACCATGCAAGAGGAAAGCAATGCCACAGGAACCGTGGGTGGAGAGGGAGCTATGGAGTTTATGGAGTCCCTCCTTGGCGAAACTCTTTTTTTCGATTTTATTATGACTGAGGAAAAAATTGAAAAACGACGGCCAGACACACAGAACACGAGTACTATGACGCGAGTCGTGTCCCAGAAGTAATCGAGTAAAATTATGCGACAATTCGAAAAGGAGCAATGAACGCATGCACACTCGTTTTTCGCCTTTAAATAGCTATTCTTTTACGTTACAGGTGTGCTGTTAAGAAATATCCTAAAGATTTACCCACTACAACTATAGTTATATGTTTCCATAACGAAGCATGGTCTACTCTGCTACGCACGGTACACAGCGTGATTGACAGAAGCCCCGCCCATCTGCTTCGAGAAATTCTACTTATCGATGATTACAGTACTCATGGTAAGGTCTGAAACAGCCAATCCTTTTGCGCAGGAATGTGGATTCTTATGCGCAGAACTAACATTATGAGGGGCCGTTCGATATTCTTCGCAAGTACTTCCATTAGTATAACTTTTAGGACCTCTTTTTCTTTTTTAAACAATACTAAATACCACGAATAGCGAATACACATACACATACATGAAGCGTAGTGTTTCCCTGCCTTTAGGAAATACCTTACGTAAGCCGCTGTTATTTTTTAGAATTACATACAATAAAAGCCACTAATTCGGTCACAGAATTCTAAATTACCTGGATATAAAAATATTCAGCTTAGAATGAGCAAACCGCCGTACATCAAAGAACGCCCTGTGCGTATTCTGCTATGTTATAGTGCTATGTTAGGTGCCATAGAACCAAAAAATATTCCATATATATTCGTTTTTCTAACAGATTACTTGAAATCCAAACTACAAGCATATGTCTCTTCTCGCCTTCGCAAGGTTCGAATTATCCGAACAAATAAAAGAGAGGGTCTCATTCGTGCGCGACTCATCGGCGCACGCGCAGCAAAGGGAGACGTCATCACATTCCTGGACGCTCACTGTGAGACCAATGTGGGATGGCTAGAGCCGCTTCTGAGTCGTATTCACTCTGATCGAACTATCGTAGCCGTGCCTGTTATAGACATTATCAATGCAAAGAACTTTATGTATTCTGGGACACCCTCTGGGGTCATTGGGGGCTTTAGTTGGGACATGCAGTTTTCTTGGCACTCGTTACCGTATAGCCGTCAAAAGGAGAGAAACGACAAAACGGACCCTATCAGGTAAAATCCCGTAGTCGATAGCTACCATAATAATATTAACCTGAATTATAAGATGTCCTGAAAATATTCAATCTGTTCCAAGTTCCATCAGGCTCAACTACTAAAATGTATGTACTAAATCTAGAGAGACATTGGAAAAAAGAGGTAATCTTTTCAATTGTTTTGGAAGTGCTGACTGATCAGTTCACAAGACAGTAGATGATAATGTCTTAGTTATTACGTGATATGGTGCACCTGCTGCTGTTTAGTCTTAATTATTGGGTAAAAAGCATATAAATTGTCACTAAATGCTAAATATAATTTGAAAATCTTTCACTTGAATTTTTTATATTTTAGTTCTTATTTTATTTCAGAACACCGACCATGGCCGGAGGATTGTTTTCTATCGATCGAAAGTATTTTTTTGAGTCTGGTTCTTACGACGAGGGAATGGACGTCTGGGGAGGAGAGAACTTGGAAATGTCGTTTAGGGTGAGTTGAAAACACTGCGCAACCTTATCAGCCCAGCCCCTTGTGCATTAGTAATAGAGAGTTTTAGATTGGCTTTTTTTCCCCCCGCAAACGGCAAACGGCAAACGTGACCACGTCTTCATCGTTTTCCTGTATTTTACTTTACCTTTTACAAACCTTCTCGCCAAAGACGAATATTCTTTTGTTTTTCTACTACTTGGACGTTTTTGCGATTCTTTTTAGGCTATTCAGAATAATCTTTAAATGGTCAATTGAAGTTTCACGTTTGCCGTGAACGTAAATCTAAAACTCTCTACTAGCTTTGAAATGCTGCGGCGGTTTTTGATATAGAAGATATTTGGATAAAGATTTAAAAAAAGACTTAAGAAAACGAACTAAAACGGAAAAAATTAAGAGGCTGTTATCGCTTACCTTTGGTTATAAAAGATCTTTAAAAACGCTCTCTGTGCATGTCGTATATATATCTTTCGCTGGTCAAGCAACATCTGAAAGAACAGATAGAATGGTTATGTTAAACCAGAATGGAATAAAGAAAAAAAGGGAAATTATTGGCTGACCGGAAATAGTTTGACGGAATTGACCAAATGACTGACAAACCGACAGATCAACTGCCACCTGACTGACTGGCTGACTGATAGACATGTATCAATTCTCATCTTATTACTTTACGTTTCTCTGGCTTACCAGCTTACATAAGAGGTATTGGGCCAAACCAGCTTGTATGTCGGGTACTTCTTCACTTACAATTATACCTCGGATAATTCCCTAAAGCCTGGTTTTCACTAGTGACGGAAGCAGAAGCAGAAGCAGAAGCAGAAGCAGAAGCGTAAGACGTCTTATGTTCCTGTGGAAATTAAAAAACGGAGACGTAAGCAGAATCAGAACATCGAAGGAAGCATAAGCAGAAGGAACGGAAGGTTTCTTTTTCTTATGCTTCTGCTTCCGTACTTATGTCGCTAGTGAAAACCAGATTCTTATGCTTCCGTCGCTAACATACAGAAGCACCAGGTGGTAAGCCAATCAAATTCTCGTACTCAGTCCCCAGCACGGGAAACTTCCTATTGTTTCTCTTATTCTTTCTCCCGATCCTGCTCTTAAATACCCAACCAATCCCCAAGGACACTGACTGACTGACTGACAACTGACTGACAACTGACTGTCTGTCTGACCGATGAAACGACCGCAAACGTGTTATGATTCATAAAACGAGTATGTTTTCATTCATTCATGTCCAGATACGATTGTATCTTTTTTGACGCGCTTTATAGATCTGGCAATGTGGCGGTAAGCTAGAGATCCTGCCATGTTCACGAGTTGGCCACGTGTTTCGTACTCGCTTCCCGTACAGCTTCCCAGGGGGATACACCGAGGTCAGCGTGAACCTTGCACGAGTTGTAAGAGTATGGATGGATGACTATAAGACATTTGTGTACATGAAGAGACCAGATTTGAAAACTCTTCAGTATGGAGATATCAAGTCCAGATTAGATCTTCGTAAAAGACTTCAATGCAAGGGCTTCAAGTGGTACTTGGATAACATCTATCCCGAACAGACACTGCCTGGAGGAGATGCGAAGGTTTATGGCGAGGTCAGTGATTCATAAATGAATTTCTAGACTTCCAAAAATGGATTGAGCTTTTCGAGAGATAATAGTTATGTATTATAGATTATTTATTAAGTTAAAGTAGCTGGAGAAAAGAAAAAAAGGTTGGAAAATGAGAAAATTTTCCTCCTTTCTTCAGTCCCTTTCTTCCCTTTTTTCGTTTTTTCTCCATTCCAAAAGACTTTTAGTGACTTTAAGTTACTTAATCAAACGTTGGACGATTTCAGTGGCCACATTACTAGTGAAAATTATGAATATTAAGCTTTTCGCCACCATGTATAGGAGCCAAGCGCAAGTCAATCTCACACTAAAATAACTAGAGGAGATAACTAGCTAAAAACTAGTGTGAGCTGCGTCGGTGTTTCCAATGAAACAGTAATGATAAAAAGGTAAATCATACACCGTGAAAAGATGAAAAAACTTACTGAAAGTCGAAAGCAAAGTGTTCATAAAACCCGTTGGGACTAAGAGTGCCCAATAGGTCCCAACGGGATTCATGAACGCTTTGCTTTCCACTAACTATTTCTTTTGTCTTTTTATTGTTTGGGTTTTTTCCCTTGCCTACCTTGTTCTTATTTGTTTCTTTTGTCTTATTCTATCTTATATACACTCCTTTCTACCACCTCTTTCTCTTTACTCCGACGAAGGACTAGATTCCGAAACGACAGTAAGTTTCGTTCATCTTCTCACGGTGTATATTTACCGTTTTAACATTACTTAAATCGCTTGTGCTAAAAGGAAGAAACCTCCTGTTATATGTAAAACTATTTTTAGCTTCTGTCACATTTCTAAAGTGACCCGCGACCACTATTATCATGCCCGTTACTTAATATGGTAACAATAGTCACGTGATTCTAGTTTACCTTGCGACGTTAAAAAGGGGTGTCGTCCATTGATCTTAACATGCACGATATAAATAAATTGCCTATAGAGGTTAACGTTCAAAGATTATATTTATTTGTCTTACGAATTTGGCAGTTAGGTGGACCACTGCCACAATCGTGAGACAAATAAAGAAGTATAATCTTTGAGTTATATCCACAATGAATAATCCTTTTCATTTTATTGAGGTCAACGTTCTTTTTCCATGGTTACATAGACCTTTTTTGAGATAGCGAACATGGTGCATTGTAGTCTAGCTTCGGTACAAACATCATGGTGGTGTTTGTATCGAATTTAGACCACGATACAATCTGTTTATCGAACTCAGAAAAGGCCTATGCCGGTGACTATGTAGTGGATTGTGTAACGATAGAATATCTTTGAGAAATTCGGTTTTTTTCTCATTTAAAATCGTTGTATTGTTATAGTCATGCAACATGGCTGCCATCACGTGATTAGACGGCGAGCTAAGTCCCTCCATTTCCCTTGGTCACCCCTCGGTCTGTCTGTTCGTGTCGATTGGTCGAGGGAGATTGGTCGTCCCTCCCTCCCCAGTCCCCTCCTCCATGGACTTTTGACTTGTAACCAATCTCTCTCGACCAATCGACACGGACAGACAGACGGACGGTGACCAAGGGAAACAGAGGGACCTAGCTCGCAGTCTACCACCGTGATCATGAATAATCTCTGGTACGGCCCTTAGCAACAAGGCTAAGAATAAGCGGCCCCTTTTCTTAGTGAAGCATGCCTGAATGAATGCCAAAAGACCAAGAAAAGCTTTCCTCATAAAACTTTATCAACCACTTCTTCTATTTACTATGATGTGAATTTATATTTTGTGTTCATGTACCTGTTTATACTGATCCCGTTGTCGAGTCCTCTTACCATCTACTGGCTGGTAGACCAATTTGTTGAAGCATGACTGCATGACGTGGTTTCTTGTTCCTTGCTCACAAACTCAAGCGCTTTAAACCACAGTCAGTATGGTTTCTCTGCACTCTAGCTAGAAACATTAACCAACAAACAATCACCGGCGAAGCTGAAGAAGTTTTCCTAGTCGTCAGAACTCTTAGTTTTCTCCTATGTACTTCAGTATTTACTGAGGCTACGTTGAATTTGCACTTGAGCAGAAGTCAGCAAAATCGTCATTTATTTTCCCTAGAGAATTAAAGAATGAACGTGCGAATCAGTATTCAAAAATTCATGTCATTTGTGTTTTGTACATCTTTATTTTAAGACATGCTAATTACAACTCGTCAGACGGGCTACCTGTGTAAGGATTTTGGGACAAGCTCACAAAACCGGTCCTCCCTTTCCTCGAATTACACAGACCACCCATCCATGCGACAAAAAGTATAAACTAAAAATCAATGGGTTCGTGAAGACGGCGAAAACTAATGTCTGATTAAACACTAATAAATAGATATGTTGAACGATATTTTTGTCTGGTAAATGATAAACTAAATAAAAGGATCCAACAAATAAATACTGACCATGGGTATGTATGGTTCTAAGGGTCGTGGGTTTTTTTATTTAATAGGAATACCCTGTATTCGAAAATAACAGATGTAATAAACTAAAACTGAGCCTGGATACGAATGCCAGCACAAATATTTTTGACATAGTTTGTGATTATCAAAATTATATTTCAATAAAGAATTAACAATTTTAAACTAGTAAATATTGTTTAAACATTAATTTAAATTCTTTCAGCTTAACATTTTAATGTGGCTTTATATAACTGTTATAAATCTCGTGTTTTAATTGGTTGGGAGCGCGTGCTTTATGAGAGCACATACAACTCGAGCGCAATTTCGTCTGCGTCATATTCCCGTCTATATGAAATAAAGGTTTTTCGAATTTGTAGTTCATAAAAGAAATAGAAAACTTACTTGCTGTGCTGTTTACGGTAGAAATTACTTAGGGATTGGCACAACACTCGAGAAGTGCTGAGAAGTACACTCCCTACGCGTCGTTCTTCTCCTTACGAGTTTTTGTGCTTTTTCGATCCCCGCGTGCTTAATAACTACACACAGCACAGCAAGCAAGTTTTCTATTTCTTCAATATTTCTCGATTCTGGTTTTGCGACATGCAAATTGGCGTTACCGCTGTGCAGTCTTTGTTTACGTGCGCGCGTTATGCGTTACGTTCGTTACTGTGATGACACGGCAAAAATTAGTGCATATTTTTCAGTGCAGTCGGTTGGATTCTCGTATGTTTGAGTAATATAAACGTCATTATAACGTTGATTTTGCTAACCAATTATTTCAGTAGCATTCTCCGTCCCAATCGTATATCTACCGTCGCGGTAAAGTAGGTTTTGGCGTTTCAATAACAGCGCCATCAAAACACTTTGATTGACGTGCACCAACAACTACCTCGCCGGGACGAATCCGATTCCCGAGCGTACCAGTCGAACTCAACAGCATGCGCGGAAAAGTCGTTCGCGAAGAAGTAGGTTTTAGAAGACGTCAATCAAAGTGTTTCAAGATATTCCATAAGCACGTGACTTCGAAAACGTTATTTTCCATCACAATGGAAACACTTTGAAGGTCCACCAAAATCGCGATTACTCGCATGCCGTCGAGATCGACTGTAATATCAACGTGCTTTGGAGTTTCTCTCTCAATAAGACTTCACGTGTAAACTTGATCTAAGAGCTAGTTCTCAGCGTGACACGTGGTGCTGTGTGTACATTTCCAAACATTGTAAGTAAAATACCTTTCTCTTCTGATAGATCGCTAATCCATCGAACAGAATGTGCATAGATACGATGGGTAGAGGAATGGGTGGTGCACTTGGTTACTCGCTTTGTCATGGAATGGGAGGAAATCAGGTGAGGCATAAAATATCATATAGCGCATGCGCGGTCGCAGTCAATCCAATTTCTTATCTTTGGTTTATTTAGAAATAATCTAGTGCTAAGTGAAAGGGTTCCTATAAATATTGTAGAAAATCGTTTTCAAAAGTTTATAAATAAACGAACATACACACAGAAAAGAAGCAATCAAACATTACAGACAATAACACACGAGGTCCCACACGTAGTGCCTGGTTAATTACAACGACTCACTTTGTAAAACACTAATCTTATCTTTGCGCAGTGGCATTACCGTAGCCAGTGAGGTCTATCCGAGGCGCGGTTATTGCTGATTGAAAACTTTTCCCAATATCCCGCAAGACGACTTGAAATACAGTCGGCTTTGCAATTTTTGGAGGCCTAAATAAGGCCGAATATTTTAAACAATGAAAAATAAATAGTTTTGAAGATTTTCCTTTTTTAACTTCTTCTTGTCTTCTTCCCCGTGCGATTCTAACCTTAAGATTTTCAAATTTACCTAGTATTATTATCTAAATTGCGGGCCTACTTTGTGTACTGTCAATAAAAGAATAAGACGTGAACGCGGTTGATTCAACAAACATGGTGGCTATGATGTTTCCGCAACCCGGAAAACTTTAAGGTGATGTCACATGATACGATTTTTCGCGATACGACTCGTCGATTTTTAATACATGTTACACGAGTCAACTTTTTGCGCAATTTTCGTTCGAAAATCAACATATTACGCGACTTTTTAGAAACCGTATGCGCGTCCATGCTACAGGAATACCAATCAACAAATTTATGTCTGCCGTGCTCACTTACATGGAATGATTTTTAGGGATTTCAAAGCTGCCATGTTGTTTGTTGACATCGCCTCGCTTCTATTAGAGTATTGAACTGCATTTTAGGTGTGCGTTGCGCGAAAATACGTTGATAAAGCTGTTACACGAATCGACTGGCATTAAATTCACCATTCAGGGTCAAAAACTTGCAACGCGTTGCCCAATCCCAAAAACGTTGTACGTCGCATGTTACAAGACGTCGTTGCGAATCGTCCCGTATGACATCAGCTTTATCAAAATTTGTATTCACCATTTTCCATACATTGGTTGACTGGTCAAACACCAAGGGCTCAAGTGAGGCGCCAAGGTACTTTTAAAGGATTATTCAAATTTGAACATTGCAACTTTCACTGAATGCTTTGTGTTTGACCTGTGATTTTAAATATTCATTCAGCAAATGCAGCGAACTGGAAAACCCACGCGCTAACTACGCATAATTAATACAACGCCAATCCATCCCACACGTAGTGCTGGGTTAAATATATACAGTTCACTTTGTAGAATATCCAACGTTATCTTTGCGCAGTGGCATTACCGTAGCCAGTGAGGTCTATCCGAGGCGCGGTTATTGCTGATTGAAAACTTTTCCCAATATCCCGCAAGACGACTTGAAATACAGTCGGCTTTGCAATTTTTGGAGGCCTAAATAAGGCCGAATATTTTAAACAATGAAAAATAAATAGTTTTGAAGGTTTTTGCTTTTTTAACTTCTTCTTGTCAATAACTATTCAACTTTCACCGTGCGATTCTAACCTTAGGATTTTCAAATTTACCCAGTATTATTAACTAAATTGCGGGACTACTTTGTGTACTTTCAAAAAACGAATAAGACGTGGAGCCAGTTGATTCAACCAACATGGTGGCTATGATGTTTCCAAACCACACAAATTTTACACAATAAAAAATAAATATTATTCAGGGTTTTTTTTCGCTGCAATAGGTATTTCAAGTCTCTGTTTCATGTTTACTTCAATATTTTAACGTTGCTCATTACTATTTCAAAGAAATAGGTAGCGTAGGTCCCTTATTTGTGCTGATAAAAGAACAGGACGTTGAACTTTATCAAATTTCTATATGCATTTCTATGATTTAAAAAACCATTCAGCAAATGCAACGAGAAACCTGGAAAACCCATGCGCAATTCAACTGCGCATAAATAAATATAATGCTAATCCATCCCACACGTGGCGCTATGTTGTTTACAAAGACCTGACATTGTAGAAAACTAATCCTTATCTTTGCGCAGTGGCATTACCGTAGCCAGTGAGGTCTATCCGAGGCGCGGTTATTGCTGATTGAAAACTTTTCCCAATATCCCGCAAGACGACTTGAAATACAGTCGGCTTTGCAATTTTTGGAGGCCTAAATAAGGCCGAATATTTTAAACAATGAAAAATAAGTATTATTCAGTCTTATTTTAAAGACTATTTCGCTGCAATAAGTATCTCAAGTCTCTGTTGCATGTTTACTGCGACATTTCAACGTTGCTTATTCAGGCTTTTCTTTTAAAACTTCTCGTCAACTTTTCCCCGTGCGGTTCTAACCTTAGGATTTTCAAATTTACCTAGTATTATTAACTAAATTGCGGAAACATGGCGACTATGATGTTTCCGCACCCGGTAAAACATCTTTATCAAATTTTGTATACGCATTCCGATAATTTAAATATTCATTCAGCAAATGCAGCGAACTGGAAAACCCATGCGGAAATCAACTACGCATAATTAGTAATAACACTAATCCATCCCACACGTAGTGCTGTGTCGCTTACAAAGACCTGATCTTGTGAAAATAATGTTGTCATCTTTGCGCAGTGGCATTACCGTAGCCAGTGAGGTCTATCCGAGGCGCGGTTATTGCTGATTGAAAACTTTTCCCAATATCCCGCAAGACGACTTGAAATACAGTCGGCTTTGCAATTTTTGGAGGCCTAAATAAGGTCGCATATTCAAAAAAAAATTAATATAACGAATGAAAGTATTTATTTACCATTTTCTTGTGAGTCAGAATCCAGAAGTTTGCGTTCTTCACTTGAAGGTTTTTATGGCTCCCAGCCCTATTCCAAATAAATAAAAGGCGTGCGTCAAACTTAAAAAAAATAAAATAAAACATCACTAACGGTGAGCGGTATAGACCCGTTGCAGCATTTTTGGAATGCAGCTCAATCTGGGGGACAAAACAATAGGTTCCAATTCTCAGGAGATTGGAATTCTTTCGTTTTGTTCCCCAGATCGAGCAGCTTTGACGTCACAAGCAAGGGGTCTTTTATTAAAAATGTTTTCGTTTTTTTTTCAGTTGTTTTTCCTGACTGCCAGTGGTCAGTTACAATCAAGTGATGAAGCAAACCCCGTTTGCGTCGAAGCAATGGGTGAAGAAATGCTGTTAATGGGATGCGATACGAACTCCGAATCTGCGCAGTGGACAACCATGGTACGTAATGTTATGCGATGGAAATAGAAAATGTTTTAGTATCCTTTTCTTGCGCGCGAATGACTAGGAGTTGTTTTAGCGTTGTTGCGATGATTGGAAGATTTTCGCGCAACTTATTCAAAGGATGTAATAACTTTGATTTCAAAGATCAATTTCTCTACTTTCGATTATTTTTTCCCGACTTTCATTTCTCTACCCGAAACAGCTGAAATAAACTTACTACTTCATGAGAGACTACATGGGTTAGGGTTTGGGGTAGTGTTTCAGGACGGAATGGTTCAAAACGAAGATACTACTATTCTTATGTTCTTATTTTTAGGGTAAGAGTATATACCACAAAGCAAGGAAAAAGTGTCTGGAATCTAATGCAAAAACGGGAACTTTTACACTTAAGACATGTTTTGGTTCAGCAGCCCAAGAGTGGGTGTTCTCTAACAAGTACAGATGAATCAAGTAGTAAAGAGAATCCCCTTGAGGCATATTCTTAATGAAATTCAATCTTGTCAACAAAGCAATAGAATTTAGAATTGAAATTCATCGGTCTGTCCTCCAAATTTCTGGGGTTTTAATCCGCTGATAAGAGTCTTTGTATCTTATTATCTGCTTCAAATGGTAGTCAAACACTGACCACAATGTGCTGTCAACCAGAAAGAATTCTTGTGAATCAACTGATCAACATTCTCCACGAGACAAGAATGATCATTGTGACATCAAGTGAATAAAAGGCTGCCCTAGCAGAAGTATGACCATGTTTTATGTACAGCTGTATAATGCATACTTCTGTGCATGGATTTCCGTACATTAAACTGACATATTGTGGTGTGAAGCTGGTTGGTTTTACCAAATAATGTATGTAAAAGCTCATTTGGCAGCACAAAGCCTGTGCATAGATCCTGTGCAAATACATTAAATATGGTCATACTTTTGCAGGCTGTGCTGTAATGTTGTCTAATAGAACAGTAAATAAGATGGCACTTAGTCATTATAGACACAGTACTTATAGGGTGTTACATTTATCAGTGCTTTTAATGTAAAAATCCTTTCTCTCAGACAGGTTGATGGTTTACCAATGTAAAAATTTCATTTTTTCCTTTCTTTCTTTTTTATAAGATTCAGGGATAGCTATTGTGTTTGCATTGTTGAATTTTAACATGACATTGTTATTTGTGAGATTTTCAAAGCTAAAAGACTAACCCTAAGAACGAGCATGTTAATATATTTGTCAGAAAGTAGTTAACCTTAGGATAAAGTGTGCGAGCACTTTGAGAAAAAGAATCCCAAAAACCTTAGTGCTGTAATTAATGTACCATTGCTGTATCTACTCAATGATAATTTCTCCATGAATTACTTTTCAGTTTATAACTTGCACTCTATTCGCTTTGTTCAATAAATTTCAGAACTTAGCTCTTTGAAAAGAGAATTCAAACAATGGGTTATAATTTTTTTCTTCAGGATAAATATTATAGTAATTGTTATTTCATTTCACAGAAACTTTATTGGGAATCTAAATATAGATTTGGATTCTGAATTAATCTTAGTGTAAGTGGTTTTAAGTTTTGGAGTTTTGAAGTTTTAAAATCCTGTATTTGACATAATCTTAATAATATTAAGCTACAGCTACGGTCTTGTCCTGTCCCTTTACTCTATTAAGTACCTTCTAAGTCATTCTATTTTATTGACTTCAGATTTTTGTAAACCATTAATCCAGCCTGCATAAAAGAAAAAAGTTAAGGAATCTTGGCTCATTTCAAATGTGATGTTAAAAGATGACATATCAGAAAATAATAATAACAATAATTATAATAAAGTCTTTAGTGAAATGATATGGTACATATAACATTGTGAAAACTAAGAGAATAGAAAGTGGAAATATGAAGATTCAAAACACTAAAGATCTATGATAGTACACCGGGAGCTGTACAAATAATATGAACTATCATTAATTAAATATGTATTTATAAATGTTTTCTTGATTGTTGATACTTACAAATGCATCGATTGCAGCATACATCTGTTGCTCCTTTGACAGAGGTGTTACTTCCCAATTACTGCAGCGAATGTTATGGTCTTTGTTTAGCTGCTGCTTAAACTGAGTGATATCAATGAAATCATTGTCAATTGGTTATATCTATGAGCAAATAATATAAACCCAGATGTTTTGTTGGTAGTAGGTGTAGTTGTTGGATATTGGATATTAACATCCTTTAAATGTACCAAAATACTTGTGTTCCTCCATTGGCTTTCAATAGCCTATGGCCAGTCTTGTGATGATCAGCAACTTATCAACACCATCATATGACTGGGAAATTGCATCTGATGTATGCATGAGAACAAATGACTGACTGACTGATGACTGACTGACTAACTGACTCACTGCCTTAAATACTATTGGTTGGCTGATAAATTTTAGCTGATAGCGTCAAGTGTATTTGCATCAAATAATTCCAATACATATTACCAGATTCATAACAAGGCCTGTTAGGCTCCAGTTTTCATTTGAAGTAAGTTGCTGATTTGCTAGCACTGATAGATCAACAAGACCTCTTGGATTGACATCAAATTCTTTTGACAGCTTTCCAATGTCACTGAGAAATGAAGTGTAAAACACCATGTTACAGTAATCCTAGAAGTAGTCCATGAATATAGTGTTTTTACATGTACTGTACTTCTCGACTTCTCCGTTCTTCAAACTCTCTTCTCTCAAAATACCAATTTACAATCTGAAAACTTATGGTGGACGATCCTTTTCTTTTGCTGCACCTGAACTCTGGAACTCTCTACCTCTATCTTTAAGATCCTGTCAAACTGTCCTTGAATTTAAGTCGCAATTTTAAAAAACTCATCTGTTTAAAAACTATTTTGATTTTTAGCTATCATTAGTTTTTTGATTATTATTGTTATTATTATAGCGCATAGAACATTCATTTGGATATGCGCTATATAAATGCACTTATTATTATTATTATTATTATTATTATTATTATTATTATTATTATTACTGTATATACCTTATAATTCCAACTCCTGTCTTTAATATTTTCTCATTTTCCAAAAGGAACTTCAAAGCACTTGGAAAACCTACAATAATAGATTTGAATGATTATCAATCAGTTGAAACAAAGTTTTCTGTTTTTCGAAAACAGATTCAATTTCAAAATTACTTTGAATAGGAAGCTCTCACAAGCAAATTCAACATAGAAATTTAACACCTAATAATAATATTATCATCATCATCATGTTGGGTCTCCTTGGAAGTCATTCCTTTCTATGGCTTATACAGACAGGGGATGCCACATCTCTTTGTTACACAGATGGTTAGAATTAGGTGAGGCACTTAGGGTGGTCACTGCCGGGAATTGTTTTACATCCTCAATGGTTCTTTCACGTCACTCTGATATTGGTTAGCAATAATGAAGTGTAGAGAGTTCATACTGTATCCAAGCCACTCGAAAGTCTAACCATTGTAGATGTACAAAGGCAGCACTTTCTCCTCAGTTATTTAAAAACCCTGAGCGTTGGTAAGGCCGGGACTCAAACCGCAACCTCCCCCACAACAAGTGGACACTCTTACCAACTGAGCTAGCCAGGTAGCGGTTACACCTAATATCACCTGTAGGGACCTGGCACTTTAATAAAAAGACATATAATAAATAAGTTAGAACCTACCAGACATTCTTGATAGATGAAACAAGTAGCAAGTATCTTCTGATGCACATAACTGAATAAGGGCAGTCTTCCTGGAACCACCACCCTTTATGAATGAAACTCTCCATTCCATATCAAAACCCATCACTGTCTCTTCTTGAGCACTACATTATAAAATACACCAACATAATTATATTTTATATTATTTTATAACTATTAATCACTAGGGCGATAAGTGTCCTTACAAGAGATTTACTCTACACACCCAGTCCAACTATATTTCATATTGCTTGATATACTGCGTAGATCAGCCCAATTAGATATACATTCAATATTCTATGCAGAGGGAGGCACACACTGTTACCCATGGGTATAAAGCAGTCAATAATATTGACTTTATGTGTCTCTCATAAATGTTGGGCTGTGGATAGGCACCGGTATTTTGACACTACTCCAAGCCCAACAATAGGAAAATTTGGCACCTTCTCAATGCTCAATTAGTTATACAAACCTTGTAATGAGGCTGTCACAAATGAAATTGCATTCATCTTTATGGAAGCAATAGATTATTCTGCCATTGTATTTAAGAAGTGGTAATTTGGCATCATTGAATCCTTCATAAAAACTAGAAGGTAATGTTCTGCCGGGTTTGTCCTATAACCAAAAAGATCTCAATTCAAGGCTAAAAATAAGGAATGCCTCTTAGGCTGGACCTCTTGACTGGTCACATGTCAATCAGTCTGATGTAGCTGGTCATGTCTGGCCATTGAGTAAGCCATATTATTTTAGTCCTGTAATTATTTTTATTGGGTCCTTTGTGTAGATATTAAGAGCTCTATCTGGCTTCCGTTTGTATTACTGCTATTTTCATAAACATGCAAACTCACAAGCTTTAAGCTGCAAGCTGAAATTTGGTTTTTCGCTGCTGTCAATCAAAACTAGTAGTAGGTACATGTACCTTTCATATTTTTGCATGTTTATGATAGCAGTAAGTAAAAGCACCCTAAAGTGATGCAAAGTGAGTTATTCTTCGATTGCACGCTACGTCATCGCGGGCATGTTGGTGCCATTTAACAAAAGATTTCTCATTAGCATCCATTGTTAACGGCACCACAATGGCCGCCATGCTTTTATCTTTTAACTCTCTTGGGAATGCTTGCAATCCATCAATACCTATATCCAACCCAACATATCACAATATTATTTGCATACCGTTGAAAGACTAGCAACATCAACGCTAAGGGTTTGATCTATATCTACAAGAGAACAGAATACGCTTATTAGTTTTCGGGGGAAACAAAAGAAGAAAGGAAATCGTGCAAGCGCATTTTGAAATTGTTTTACCGGACTGACTGGAACGCTTCATCCATTCTGGAAGCTTGCGTTTCTTGGCCTCAACATCTGACATTTTAATGTCCTGTGATTTTTTAGTCTTTAACGAATCATTTCGCAACAAATTCATTGAAATAATGCCTTTAAAGAGAACTAAACATGTTGGAAGTTCGTCAAATGTCATTCTCAAGCAGGCGTTACAATCGTTTTGGCGGGAAAACTTTAGGCCGAGAAGGATTGGGTCTAGTTTGTGTCCAGACTCTCTCGGATATTCCAAATCAAGATGGCGTACGAAGAGAGGGTGACTTTTACTGTGTGTGCTGTTCTTCCAGCAGCAGGTAGCGGCACAAGAATGCGCATGGAGACTCCTAAACAGGTAATCCAAGAAACTGCTCAACTCGTTTTAAATTTTTATCTCAATCAGTGGAATTTTTAATTTTTACTCACCTCCGTTTGTAAACAACTCGTCTGGAAATATTTTGACAAGAATATGGGGAATGTGAGACTGTCAGTCATTATTTGTAATCTTTATCTGAGAATCAGAAGCCAAATTTTTATTATCCAGAACACTAGGTTGTTGTCTAGTGATTCCTTGTTGCAATCATCATAGATAGGAAGATAGGTGTCCTCTATTAGTTCACAATTTATTGTAAGCTAGTAAATTTCGACACGTTAATAAAGTTATTATTATTATTATTATTATTATTATTATTATTATTATTATTATTATTTAGGGACCATAAGAGATATAATTTTTTGTCAAAGATAAGTTTATTTATATTACTGTAATGCGATAATACAGCTGTAGTATTCATCTTGTTTCAACCTACAGTATATGGTTTTCATTCAGTACACTAACTTGCAATTTAATTTAATTTATTGTTTTTCTAGTTTTGTGAGATCCTAGATCGGCCATTGATAAGTTACACTATTGATGCATTTGAAAGGTAGATTATATTTCATCTTTATGATAAAGTCTAACATGGTTACTTACAGTAAATGGTACATATGTTAAAACTAACAAAGCTTTCAGGATCAATGATCAGCATATCATAGTCTTTTTATGTCAGTTTACCTTTAATTGTTCTCATTTGTTATTTACACAGTCTGAAAGAAATAATAAAGATTTGATGTTCTGGTCTTAGTGATCCAGACTCTGGGCCAAGTAATAGGTGTGGATCCATTGATCACGACCCTAGTGTTTACAGTGTTTGGCCAAAGAATGGATGAAATTTATACCTTGTAGACTCAATTGAATGCATGCTGTTTCATCCAGTCAATTGATATAAAGGATTTGAATGTGAATTTAAATTCATTTATGATTAATGCTATATTGAAATGGGAGTTCATTCTACCCAAGGCTAATTAATAATTTTATAATGTTTACAATAATTTACAATGTATTTAGAGTTAGCTGGATGAGAGAAATAGTGGTACCTGTGGCAGAAGATACCAAGGAACATATGCAACAAGTAAGAGTTTTATTACTCCTACTATAGTTATGTATATATGATAGAATAAGACAAAAGAAACCAATGAGAACAAGGTAAGCAAGGAAACAAAAACAAACAATCAAAAGTTTGTTTCCTTGCCTACCTTGTTTCGTTGATTTCTTTTGTCTTATTCTATCATATATACACTCCTTTCTACCACCTCTTTCTCTTTTACTTGGACGAAGGACTAGCGTCCGAAGCATCAGTTTCATCTTTTCTCAGTGTATAATTTACCTTTTTATCATAATTACTGTTTTATTAGAAACACTGACGCAGCTCACACTAGTTCTTAGCTTGTTATATCTTACTATAGTTATGTATGATCTCATTTAGCAATAACAGTTGTATAAACTACTCTAAATCTCTCACTTGATAATATAAAGATCTATCTTTAAATATAATTAATCAATATTATTGATTAATATACAGATTTTAAAGAATTTCAATCATACCAAAGTAAGACTGACTCTTGGAGGAAACACTAGGTATGAGATTTAATAATTTCATAAAAGGAATATATTTATGTTAAATTAATATTAAGTTAGAGTGCACAAACACTAAAAGTGTGCAACACTTTGCGCTATTTAGTAATAAATAGTGCTAATTAAACAATAGAAAACAATAGGATTAGCATTATTCAGCAGTATTTAGTGGTATTTATGTTACACACTTATAGTGTTTGTACTCTAGCTGACAGAAATAGTGCCTTTATTTCCAACTAGTATTTGTCTAGCATATAATCTCTACAAGTGGTGAAACAAAATATGCACAAAATTATTGCCATGAAGAATATTGTATTGAATTTTTCTAGTTTTTAATGCGAGTTACTACTTTCTTTATTAGACATAAATCAATTTTCAGTGGAGTTAAAGAATTAGCAAACCACAAGAATCCACCAGATATTGTAAGATGTGATTAAATACTGATTGAATCTTAAAGTTTATATTAAACTATTTAAAACATTTGTATGAACAGTTTTCTTTTTAACTGTACCAAATGTTTGTTAAAAAAGTGAAAAAATGAGTGATGTATTTGCAGCTAGAATGAGAATTGTTAGCCTTCTTTGCAGCCATTTTTAGGGTCGTTAAGCAATGTTTCACATTTGCATGATGACCCTAAGAACGGATGCAAAGGAGGCTAGAGAATTGTTTTCAATGTCATATATACAGTGGAACTTTGCTGGTGTTTTCAATTTCTGAGCATCATTGTTTGGCCATCAGTTTACTGTGATCTGAATGATTTTGAAATACAGTCAAAACACCTTTACTGCGGTTTCAGGAGTATCCTCTTGGTTTTTGTAGAATATCCATCTAATTTGCATTCCTACCATTAGTGAATGATAGTACAATATATGATATATTTCTTAATATCTTTGGATTTTTTGTATAGGTTATCATTCATGATGCTGTTAGGCCATTTGTTAGTGAAGACATCTTAAGAAAAGTAGCTTTGGCAGCCAACAATCATGGGGTAAGACTCAAGTGTGTAAAGCAGAATAAAGATAACACTTTGACTGTCTTTCAGCTTTAGATCACTGCTTTCTCCTTTACCTCACTCTGACATCACCCCTTTGACAATCTTGAATATGAAACTCCTGCAATCATTAGAGACCATAAACTTTGACAGCAAATGTTTTTCTTTACAGGTGCACTTCAATTCATCTTGCTGTGATTGACAAGTGTCACCCTCTATAAACAAAGTTAATTTCAATCTCAAACTAAGGGCAATTCATGAATGGTTTGTGTTTGTAGGCTGCTGGTGCCATCCGTCCACTAGTTTCAACAATCATTGCCTGTAATGAGGAAGGCTTTCTTGATCACTCACTTGAAAGGTTAGAAACAAGTTACATGTACAGTACCCTGGAATATTCAATGGATTCCTTAATAGTTATGGTAAATAGTTGTCCTGACTTGTGTCAAGCGAGCTTTCTCTTGTAGCATACCAGGAACATTTGTTTGGATTGATTTGTCACAAATACAAATTCATACTCACCTGTCTGTCTGTCTGTCTGTTTTACTATTTAGCAGAACTTAGAGTTTAGAAATCTACTTTTATAAGTACAACACTTTGTATTTTTTAAATAGATCCAAGTATCGTAACAGTGAAATGCCCCAAGCATTTAAGTTTGATGTCATTTTTGGTGCATATCAAAAGGTATGTACAAATCAATGTAATATATGTTGGTTTGAACTATACATGCCTTTTCTCAATTGGATTAGCAAGGTGCATTCTGGTCTAGCTTGGGTGCAATCAGCACAATAGACAAGCCAAACACAAGGTATACCATTACAGAGAAGAGGCATACAGTCACTAAGTCAGAAATATTCTCTAAAAATTTGTGAATGTACAGTTAATTACCAGTTGGTTATAGTCAATGTGAGGGTGCATTGTGTACATTATATTTTCATGATTAACATCCCCAAAAGACCTCCTGCATCATACAAATGTCTGAAGAGACCGTTTTCTCCCTAGTGTACAGAGTATGACTTTGAGCATGGTACAGAGTGCCTACATCTTGCACTAACATATTCTAATACAAGAGCGAAGCTGGTAGAGGGAACAGACGCACTGTGGAAGGTAATTCAATGATACATATTTGTAAATTATATATATTTTTCTCTGTTATGATAGCAAACTGACATATGACAAAAACCAAAAACCAACTGAAACTCTAAGAATGAGATTGATCAATTTGCCTCTTCAAGAGAAGATTCACACATACTGAAACTGGAATATTTATGGTTCATGCATTTTGCTATTTTCACATATCATGCACTTATTTTAGTCTAAACCATTTGTTATAACTCCAAGTCCATGTGCCACCCTGGAAAAACCATCCTTGTTTTTATAGCTCCTAATAGCCAGTGGCTTAACAAACCTGTAGCCCACATTTCATGATCGAATTGAAATTTAGGAGTTGATTTTTGTGGAGGGAGGAAAAACCAGAGAACCCAAAGAAAAACCCTTGAAGCACAGGAGAGAACCAACAAACAACTCTACTCACATACAACATCAAGCACAGTGGGGCTCCAACCTGGGTTGCTTTCATGACAGGGTGAGCACTCTCACCTCTATGACACCCATCCTTCCCAAGCACATTGGGTGTATATTACAAGAGACACACTGAGAGTGGTCACTTACTCTCCACCCAGGTTACTCACAAAAGAGATTTGTTTGCTGCAGAAGCTACTTTAAAAGGTACATGTACGATGCATATTGTTGTTTTTTAAGTCCAGAAAACTAATATTCTGCTTCCAATATGAATGAGAATTTCAGAAATTTAAGAGAAATAGTTAGGAAATGTCCATCGGCTAATCATTGGCTGGTAGTATTGGAAGTACTGTAGTATCGTGATAATCATATTTCAAATGTTATCTTTTTTTTACAAATCAATTTCAGAATTAATAAGATCAAAAGCATTAGTAATCAGTGACCAGCAAGGTGCAGTTGAAGAACAGCTTATATCAAAACTTCGAAAACAAAATGTTGATGTAAGTTTACTTTTTTCATGACAAAACATTAAAACACTGTATGGTCCACACAATAACATACCTACTGGTAATGACCTATTCTAATGTTTTGATTGACTTTGAAGTTGTTTTCCCCCAATTATTAAAGGTAAAGTTATCTTTATCAAGTGACTTATCAAATATACCCAAGGCAACATTATCTTCAGTATCTTCAGTAGATGTGGTGTGTAAAATCATAAGGCATACATGCCTCTCCAGAGTTAGTGGAACAGTAAGTACTACAAGCAAGGCAGGGATTTTAATTAATAGAAGATTTTCTCAGATTGGGGGTCATACTATATAATGTCTCCCAGTCTCAGCTCAGTTGACAAGAGCGTCAGTCTGTTGTACTGGAAGTCCTGGTTAAAGTGTCAGCCGGACCAACACTCAGGGTCTTAGTTACAAATTAATTAGTTAATTACTTGAGGCATTAAAAAAGGACGACAAATTTTATCAGTCGTCATGTACTGTGTTATCCTCTAAATAAAGGTTATTGATTTTTAAATGTATATATTTCTGTATATTTTCATAAGGCAGAAGAGGAAAGACCAAGTCTTATTTTGGATCTCCCACCTTCCATTGAAGCACTGGAAGTATTTGAAAACTCTGAACAACAGAGAAAATCAATTTTAGCTTTAGTAATTTCATGTGAACAGAATGGATTGGATAACTTAAAGGTATTATGCCTTACCATTCATTACCATGTTTATTGATTATTTTTTTCTGTGCTAAATTCATTGAGTAATTAATTTATTTCTTAAATGTATGATTATTAGGAACATATGGTTGAATTGAACTCAAGAGCAAAATCAAAAGGAATAACCTGTTTTGGTATTTATGTGGATACTGCAAAGTGTAAAAAAGAGGTAAGAAGATTTTTCAAAAGAAATTCAAAGATCAAAGTTAATATAATTTAATTTTCATTAAGAACATTTGTGCAATAAAATGTGTGTTCCCAGAAAGTATTCATGGTAAAAGTAGTGTCATTAGGGTGTCATAATAATATTATAATTTGAATATTGTGGTTCCTGCAAACACCCTTAGCAACACCAATGTTGGCATCACATTCTTTACTATCACAATACCAAACATGTCAGTTCCCTTTTCCACCTCTCCCAGCCATTAAAAGAGGTTTATATTGATCCCCCTACCATCCCTAGCTTTTATATACACCATAAAGAAAATATTTAAAAAACTTTAACACTCATTGAGAGTTGAACTTTGGTGTGGGAGTCATGGTTCAAGTTTAGGCTGTTCCAACACTTTGGGTCTAAAATAACCGAGTACAAAGTTCTCCCTTTGTAACATCTTCAAATGGTTAGACCTACAATAGGATCAAATGACCTCTTTAGAGAATCCTACTAATACACTATGCACTGCTTCCCTATGTTATATGTTAACATTGTCTCAAAGGTTTTCCAAGTTCCAGGAGCAAGATTTTTGTAGATTTTCTAAGACCTTATCACAAAGTTTTCTTCTTTTTATTCTACAGAAAGTAGATTTTTTTGTGACTTTTTGGTCATCCAACTCTTAGCCACTTTCAAATTTACCTTTGATTCATAGCCAAAATTTATGAAATTTAATGGCAAGAATAAAATGGCTATGTATCATAAAATCATAATGGTGCTTAAACATCAGCTGAAATAACAGATGGAAAAGGATTTTCAAACTACCTACAGAACTGCCATTTTTAAGGCAGAAAAGATAGTGCATTGTATAGTATTTTATTTTGTTTCCTGCTTGCAGTACATTTTGTGGTTGACTAGGATTCTTTATATGGTGGTTCCATCTCTGCACACTTTTTATCATTACTAACCAATAATGGAGGGACATAAAGAGATGACAGAGGATGTAAAGAAAACCCAGGCAGTGACAACCCTCAGGGCCTACACCTCATACTTTAGTAATCATCAAGCTCTCATGCTTGTAAATAATTGCATAAAATGCAATCTGGAATTCATGAAACTCAAATGTAAATCACCTCTGATTATATCCATATAGAATGCTCACTATAGAATTAATCATAAATCCTTATCATTATTACCAGTAAACATGCTGATGTCCCTGAAATGGTCAGTGGGTTGTATCCTTAGCAATAAAATAATTATTATTTTAACATTATTTAAGTAGACTCATTCCCTACTAACAGCTGACATTATTAACTTCTGCATCTGATTTAGTAATAAATGACTTTTGTTTTACATTTTCCTAAATGTTCTCTAGGACTGTTGGCCAATTGAAGATTGTAAAAATCTTGCAGAGATGACTTCTGAAATTGTCTTAAATACAAGTTCTTTGTTGAGTGGACAGGTCTTTGAATACCTTTATTTATAATTGAAAATACTATGTTGACTGGTTTTTGGCAATCAACTATTCCAAATACAGTATACAGTGTAAATAATAGCAGCTAAAGAATGATTATGAAAAAATAATTTTTTTTTAACTTTTTCTTCTTTTTTTAATCGTTATACAGTTTAAATTTTTTATACTACAGATCCAACACACAATAAAACTAAGAAAAGAATGCATCTAATATTGAAATGTATACACTTATATATATATATATAATTATATACATGCAAGTATGTGTTGTCGTCATGTTTTTATTATGCTTTATAATTTGTGATTAATTGTTAGTATATGTTAACTCCTTTGTGGTATTTATAATCCTTGCAAAAATTTTAAAGAGGCAATAGCTACTTTAAAATATTGGTAAACATTTAACATTTTGAAGAATGCTGTATTGCTCGGCAATCTTTCTAGTCCTACATGTCAATGAAGAGAGCTATAGTTTATAAGGTTAAATTTACAGGGAATTTTATTTTCCCAGTAAGCATTCTTATAAAAGTGGTTGTCCGTATATTGCAGAGCAATATTTATTTATTCCATAAACATCTCATGTATCACTTGCCATGAGACAGAAGATTATAAAGCAGTCGGAATGAGTAAGGTAATGTTTTGTTACATTTTACAAAAATAATTGGTTAGCTGTCTTCATGTTGTGTAAGGACTGAGCATAAGTCATCTACCAAATTGTATAACCACCATCTGAACCACCACTTATCCAACTATCAGGATTTTGTGTCATAACGACAGGCCTTCCTTGAGCTGCAGCCATTTGTGCATGATTTGGTGGGTGGCCAGGTGGAGGAGGCTATTAAATATAAAAAGAAGAAAAAACATGATTAAGTTTTCAGTAGTATAGTTTTATAGCTGTTTGGAATACCACAGGTGTGATGGCCATCTTGAATTATGGGATACCAGGAGGAGAACACAGAAAATTTATACAAGCATAGAGTGTTTAAAATATTGTTCCAATTACACCAGCAAATTCAATTGTTTGTAGAGGTACTTCACATTGAAAAGCACAAACTTTTAAGGCACCCTGACAACTGTACAGTCTATACATTTTCCCATATAGTAACCCCCTTAGCATCTCTAATTCAAAACAGCTGCCCCATTGGTAAAAAGGTCTATACTCACTGGAATATTAGGAGCTGCTCCGACACCAAATCTTGCTCCAGCATCAAAAGAGCCTTGTGCGACTGGCATCATCCCCCCAGGGTAAGATTGCATTGGCATGTGGGAGCGCTAAAACAAACAGTAAAGTACTTATTAATCATGCCATTTATGATTTAATATATACTGTGCTTGGTTTTTCACTTGATTCAGTTGCTATCATGTTAATGTTTAAATTTATGTTTTAGTGTTTTTGAAATGCATAGGAAACATACAGTATTGATCAATCGCACATACACGGTATGACATGTTATAACATTGAAATGGCTTCCCATTGTCTTTCTGTAGTTCAACCTATCACAAAGCATGGTTATGGTAAGATTGACACAGTACAGCTATTGTACAATACGTCTATAGATTTCCTATGTCGTTTTCCACTCCTACAAAAATCACTCTTAGCTTCTTGCATTCAGGGATTTAGTAGACAAACCTGTTGTACTGGATAAGATGGAGGACCACCAGCCTGTGGGTACATCTGCTGTGGAGTAGAGGTGTATGGAGGTGGTGGTACCCCATATGGTGACGATGTTGGCTGCATTGGTTGGTTCATTTGGGGATAAGTCTGTTGTTGAGGGTATGGACCAGTGGGGTACATTGGGGGTACCATACCTGGGTAACCTGGCTGACGTTGCTGGGGGTATCCTGAAGGTCCATACTTTGGGTAACCTGTTAGGTAGAATTAACAACGAAATAATGAAAAAAAAATGTTTTCAAAAGTTTTATTTGGAGACTACTCAAAGGGTGGACTCATGGAGGTTGTGGTGTGAAGCAGATGAAAAGAAAAAGTGGGGCAGGCAACAAGTTAAGAAGTGTAGCTATAGCAGCTGTGCACCAAAAATACCACTGAAATCACCGCCACTGCATGCTGCTACATGTAGATAATTAAATATTGTATACATTAGTACATGAAGACTAATGACTGTACTGCTGGTTGAACATTATCTTTGCAGGTTGCCATATCATTCTCACAGGAATAAATGCAAACTACGTACTTGCATAAAAAAGCACTTTACATCTTACATTACATCTGAATAAAAGCAATAGTAAATAGAGTTCTGACTGTTGATAAGTGAAAGTAGTTCCCTTATTATATTCATTTAATAGGAAACCTTCATAAAATAATAACATTGAGATCGCAAAGCATAACACTTCTAACTACGTTTTTACTGAGGTTCATTAAAAAATGAGTAGATAGAAGTGAAACTTTTCAATGGAGCTACCTAGTATAGGTAGTCCTTTGTTCCTATAGCTACAGGTGCATCTGCCAATTTCGCTTTTGTTTCTTTATAAATTTCTTATGGTAGAAACAACAAAACAAAAGTCAGTTTTTCAATCGAGATTTTACTAGGGTAAAAAGCCTTCAAGTGACGATTAAAGCTACAAAACTTCAACATTTTCAATGCCCTATTTGATACTTTACGTCGATCGTTGTTGATGCGTCATATCTTTCGTCGTGCATGTGTTGAGTGTGTTTGTATTATAGACCCTATTTAGCTTGGAATCTATAGGAAAGCATAGCAATAGCAAGTTGCTATTCAATAATTTTGAACCATTTTGGCGTATGTATTTCCTAGTCTATACTAGTATGACATGTAAACAATATCATAGTTTATACTTCTAGCTTCAGTTAATATACTGATTTCAGTCGATTTAATTATAAAACTCTCCATTTCAAACAGCATCTTCGTCAACCACGACGAAACCTTGAATCATCAAGTTTTATAACGGATTAAATGGATAGAGAAAGATAAGTCGAGAATCAAACTTTATAAGCTCTAATGAATAGCAATGAGTTCGATTTGCCGATTATGACAAAGCGGCAACGAACGCAAGGATGTTTGGGTGGTAGTTTGTATACTCAAGTCGGCAATGCATGACAAACACCCAATGTTTCTTCGTAAAACTGACGATGTTGGGGAAACTTAAAGTTTGGCCTAAAGTATAGCATAGCGTTGCGTGTTAGATTGGACTAAAGCCTTGAAAAGTGCCGCCTTAGCATACTTTTGCTTAGCAGCTGTAATGAAGACTACGAAGTCTCGACCGGTAATGTACACGAACGCTTTTATTTCCTTCTTGAAATATCAACTCTTAGATTCCTTATGATTCTTACCTGGAGGTTGCTTCGACATGACTGGAAAAACAATGAAAACTTTCTGCTCAAACTTCTGGTTCTTTGCAAATATTCGGTTCTTCTCCTTCCTCGTTTGCGAGCAAAGGGGCAATTAGAAATTTTCTCCAAACAAAGAATATGACGTCATAGACAGTAGCTTCCGGTTTAGTGTCTCAATATTCAAATCTTTTCTTTTAATGGAGGAAATAATGCAAATTTAAAATAGGATTTTCTAAAAATTCTAGTTTGTTGAATTTTGAAGGAAAATCTTCATTATCCATGCAAGTAAATGTTTACCATTGAGAATAGTTGTATAAATAGCTGCGAGGTCCCTGCAGTAAGTTATGGACCGAGTTTTCCCCACTGCCTTAATATTTCATGGAGTTCTGCGCAAGCTCGTACCGCGCGGGCCATGATGAGTGGGGGAAACGAGGTAACTTAATTACGGACAAAGCAAGCGAGGTTAATAAGAATGGTTTTTTATATGGCAAGGCGAACACAAAAATTAGCTCTTTGGTCCGTACCATAAGTTATGGATAATGATTTTTAAATAAAAATAAAATAATACTTATATTGCGCGTATTATGCACTTATCCTTTGCTTCCCCGTAAGTTGAATTGTTTTCATGACAAACAAAAACCATTCAAAGCCCCATGGTACAGGGCATAACTTCATTACGAGGCTTCCCTGAGGGCCAAAATGTACAGCCAAAACCGTATTTATTTTATTTAACTATAATTTTAGCTGGCATGTAAATGGTAAAAATTGGGTTACATGTAAACCTGAATTTCTATGAATGTTAAATCATTGGACATCTTTGATGAATAGCAAATAAGGAGTTTATAGTTTGATTTGGTAAGGATGCTTTATGAACTGAACTAGTTATAATAAAAGGATAAGTGATAATGAACTTTTAAACTTATAGACATACAGGTACTCTTCACCGTTTCAAAAACATCTGTTAGATAGAGTTAACAATTGTTGATCTGGTTAGAAGCTAAAGAAAGGAACATATAGTACAGAGATTTATGTATATGCGCATCTCAAATTTCAAATTTATTTTCATTCACCAAAATCTCTCGACACAACCCACGCTTTAAATAATGGCATTATTGAGAAGAAAAGAACAAAAGACGAATCTGATTTTATTTTACCTCTCTACTAGCTCAGGAATTTAATGACACAAAATCGCGCGAAAAACCATAGTCTAGTGCGTAAAACTGCTGACCAAATGTCGAATAAATCACGTGGAGGTATGTCCCTGTGTTCCAGCCAATCCATTCTCAGATTCTCAAAGCTAACCTCCCCCCTCCCCTCCTCCTACCATTCCCCCTGGTTTCCCGTGGGTGCCCCGGGAGTGTGGGGAAGCAAATGATAAGTGCATTACATAGGGAGATGCTCACACGCTCATTACAAAACGGTTTAAAATAAGTAACCTCCTAGAAAAATAAAAATAAAAATGAATATCTTACTCACCCAAACGAACCTTACTCAAACAATATAAATTTATAAATAATTGTAATTATTAATATTAATAAAATAGGCTAGTTTTTCGTGATCACTCGAGCTCGTCTGAAGACATATAAAAAATCAAGAAGGAATTCATAAGAATATTTCCAGGATCCCTGGTTGGATTGGGATCAGTTCCATTAAACCAGCCAAAATACTTGACAGTATTCAAAGAACCATTGCTGTAGATTTGATCAGTGACGTCCACAACCCAGGGTACAACTTCTTGGCCGCAACACCAACCATTTCGACCATACAACCATGTGCCATGCTCATTGGGTGTTACCCCTTGTTCTACACGATTAGCGCACCCCATTGCTGAAGCTGCGTTTTTGAAAACCCTAACATTTGTTTCTCCATTGATGACGAAGTGATGTGACGTCACACAAAATTCAGCACATCCGTGGTTATCGCTGCCATGACCTGTGATCGTTGAGACGAGCTTTACTCGTTCGGTTTTACGCCCAACCTTAAATTTGATTGGTTTGTAGCGTTCATTGTAATGTTTATCGAATTTTCCACCACTGAAAAGTTTAATTGCTTTATATGGGACAATAAACTCGTCCTCGTAATGTCCACTGTAGTGGTGCTTGGAATCTTGAATAGAATTTTAAAAGAAAATAATCATTAGAAAATGTTTTTTTTATTGTTTATATGTGTGTGTGTGTGTGTGCCCATGGTGATAAGGGCAATTATACTTACAATGAATATGATCAGAAAGTCGAATATCCAACGATGGCCTCCATGCACGCTCCCAGAACGGGTGCCTCATTGTTAAAGTACATCGCTCACCGGTAAAGAGTGGTAGCAGAGGAGTTATCTTAGTCAACCATCGACCTATACCCCTAATAACAACAACCAATGACATCTCTTAGCTTTACTGGGAACAGAAGTTCAAAGCGTATATTGTCTCTATTGTGCTGAGGCTAGTTTTTCAGAATAAAAGTATCAGTATCTGCAAGTTACTTCCAGGGATTCATTTTATGGATCTTAAACATTTGTATAGCCCCACAATAAGATATGATTTGAATATTATCAAACTTTATCTGGACTGAATATGGCTACGGACACACGGCATCTAGAACTGTTGCCAGCGTACGTCGCTACCGGCAAATATATCATTTGCCGTTGCGCGCATGAAACGTTTATGCATTGTTCTCAGTCAAAGAACACGTGCGTTTACCTTTTTAACTTTTTTCTGTTTATGTGGGTCATAATAGCTATGAAGGAGCTCGGTGTACAGACGATCTTAGTTACATCACATTAAATAGTACAGTATGCCCAAATATGCATTTCTAATAGAATGCTGAAATCAATATACCCTTCATATAGCTTGGGTGTAATGGTTTCCCATTTCAGATCAATTGCCATTCTCTGGAGTATCATTTCGTTGTTTAACGGTTGCTAATGAGAAGACACCTGAATATGGCAAACAAACAAACAAACTATTGCAGACTGAAATGGGAAAACATTAAAATCCAATCAAAAACGGTCTATAATCAGGCCAAAATTTATATCTACTGACCTTCTAAAGGGGGAAATCCATCGCCCCAATTCCTCATTACACAAGGGATTTCTCTTGTTACAACAGATAGTTAGTTGTACAACGTGGTCCCAGTGCGGACAGTCGTAATCGTATTTACTTGCACAGTGAAGAGTCATGTCAAGTTCAACGTTTCTGTATAGAAGAAGTTCTAAAGGAAACATGTCAGTTGCCTGGTAGTTCTCGTTTGATTTTCTCAAAAAATTAATTTACGAAATTTATTATTACGAAGGTAAAACGCAACTGAATAAACATATGGGACGATGTCTAGATAGTCTCTCGTATGAATGAATGATTTATGAATGAATATACCGCATAAAATGATCACTTCTTGGGGGGAGAGGGGTTTAGAAATGACGCCTTCTTCAGTAGTACCCTCTCCAATATCTGTATAAAGTACGGCTATAATTAATCTAAGACATTGATTAGTTACCTTTAGTTGGTGGTAATCTAATAGTTGTAACTGCTCCTTTGCGACCTTCCATAAGGGTGTGGTTAAACACGTGGATAATTCGAGCGCTTCCAGTTAAGTTGTGAATAAGATCGGTCTTGTAGTTGAACCTGAAATCCAATATCATTCTAAACAATCCTAAAATGGTTTGTTTTATTAAAGTAGGTCGCTATTGCTTGTACGTTTTGTTATTTCGTTATAGAAGTGAGGTTAAGCCCTCATGACTTGAGTTTTAAAAGTCGCCAATTGCTGGTTTTCATTGCCGCGCCTTCTTGATTGAATTTAACAAAAGATTTGTCATTATTGTCTATGGGGTAACCCGGCCGCCGTGTCTGGGTGGGGGGGGGGGGGTGATTGGGGGGGGGGGAGTACGCCGTAGTTTCGGGAGGGGGCGTATCCTTTGCTTACAAACCCAAACACCAATAACGCTCCTCTAGATCATCCTCTGTCTATCTCTAGAGAGTGATTACAAAACAGGAAGTCAGCAACCCATTTAAGGGGCCAGTTGTCAAATTCCCAAACTTATGAAACTCAGCAACTGTAAAAGTGATTATTTTGTCGTTGGTTCCAACGGACCATTACATTGGGTATCCCATCTTGCCGGCTTGGCTCGAACAAAACTGATTGCGATAAGCGCAAGACAAGGGAATGAATAGCAACACTTATATTTCTATCGTTCAAACTAATTCAGTAATGGATATAATTGCGCGTTAATGGACTTCCCTATCTCTGATCTATATAGGTTCTTAATGTTACTTACCACTTGGCTTCATAACCCATAAACAACATTGACGGATACAAGAACAGGCCAATTTCTGCTAACTTTCCTTGACCATCGATGGCAAAAAAGAAGTTTTCCTGGGGAGTTGACTGGAATGATGCAAAGAGATCTTGTCCTGATAGTAGCTTGTCTTTAATGGCCATACCATCTTCATGTCGAATCATAGACGCAGCGATTCTTAGAGGGAAGTAACAGTGTTTTCCATGACATGCTAACTGCTGTAGTGGTTTGTTAGATTCTTGTATGATGAGCATAGCATCTACTTTAGCTCGGGACATGTGTACGATCTAAAATCAAGTAGGCATGTATCAGTGAAGTAAGGCCAATGCAATGTAATTACATGGAAAGAAAGTAACAGGACCAAAAGAGGGTCATTTTGGTAACATACGAGAATCTCAAATAATAAATACAAAATACGCGCTTCCCGATGTGGCCTCATTCTTTAGTTCGTCCAGGACAACTGTATTGCGTTGCGCGCGCAAATCAAGTGCCTGTATGACAATATAATTCCTAGAGCCTGCGTTCCCCATGATAGTGCATGCTTACTTTAGGGACGAGATTGAACGCATGAAAGAGTGAGGCAAATGAGAGAGGATAAAACCCAACCACAATATTAGTTATTAAAATGACTCTGAATACCTTGTCGAAAAAAGAACAATCCCCTGAAGCCGTAACCAACGCAAGTTCTCCAACTCCCTTTTTGTGCTTAGTATTTTTCAGAATTTTTTTGTTGGTTTTATAGTTTTTCTTGCTTTTATTCTGGACATGACCTATATTAGCACACGCGTCTCCGTAGTACTTTAGCTTCAAGCTCTTATGCTTGTTAACTAATGTATGGGGAGATGGTAGCCAGTCATAACGAGCATCAAGACGTTCCATCACTTTGATGATATCTCCTAAAGAAGTACAATTTCCAATAAGTGTCTGATAAACATAGAAGTCCACTTTAGGTTGTTTAACTTTAATTGGCTATGCTGGTGCTGTGATACCAAGCAGCCTACCTGTAACTTAGGGGTGCCCGGCCTACCTGTAACTTAGGGTCTACTAATGTGTATTCTTAGAGTGTAACCATGTAACCGGAAATCCGTTTGAGATATTAAACAAAAAATGAAACAGCCGCCACCCTGGTTGATCTAACACTGGAGAAAGGTGGCACTTAAGGTGGCAAGGAGGAACGTCCTTGTATAGTCAACCAACATGGCGGCTATGACGTAACATGCACCCCAATACTTAGTCTAATAGTCTAATATCTATTCACGGATTTAGTGATTTCACTCAAAGTAGATTAAAAAGAAAACTAAAAAGCGCACAAATAAATCACCTGATTTTGACTTTATGGCCACTTGTGAGAGCGCGCAACTGGATCCAAAACACTGCCAATGGTTCATGATGTAAGGTATCCAGTTACCAAACTTAAATAGGGGGAGCTCTACAAAGTGCAACCTCTTCTTCCAGAGAGTCTTCCTTAATGAATTACAGGTTTTTTTATGATCACTAAGACGATCATGATCCTGGTTATCGTTATGGCGCTGGCCACCATCTTTTTGATGATGTTGTTTCTGATGTAACTTCTTTAGCTCTTCCAAAGTGTACAGTGACTGCTTCTCCCTCTGTTCTTTATTCTTATGACTGTATGAACTGTAGTGTCGTGATGTTTTATGGCTGCAATATTTGTGTCTGAAAATTACAAACACCGTGACTATTTATTAAATAAAGTTTTTCTTAGGTACAGTTGCGTTCATAAGTAAGTTATCCCCATCATTTCTACCATAACAACGAATTTCAATAAATTAACGATAAACTTCTCTAACATAGAGTTTTGAGTAATCATACCGAGAATTTATAAAAGACATAAAACTATTGCGCGCATGTGTATGGCTTCAGATAAAGTCATTCCACTGAGTTTTCTAGGCTGATTTGAGTCAGATTTTAAAAGCAAAAAAGCAAAAGCAAGTATAAAAACAAAGGATATTGACGGAAATTATACTTTGTTGACAAGTCATTATCCTTGTTATGATTTAGACATACCTGTACAATTGGTCAACAGCATGATAAATTATTCGCTTCATCCATCGAGCTTCTTCTTTTGCATTCTCACTAAAAGACATAAAAACGTATCGCGTATTCGTCGGCGAGTTCTTTAGTAGGCCAGCTATTGAGTGATAGTCGGACCATAGGGCCTCCAAAAAGGCAGAACGGTTTGTGAATACATGAAAAATGATTGGATGCTGTGGTATCTTGGAGTCCTTATGTGCTTTCTCGTACGCGATCCTCCCATTTAAAGTTTGAAGAGAAAATGATGGTGCCAGTTCTCCTGGCTTTAGTATTGACAACTGGCCAATAGTGTACGAGGCTATCGAAAGAAACATCGTAAAAAATGCAAAGATTTTTTTCAATTCTTTCATTTTCTCCCGGAAGAAGTTTCTATGATGATCACACTGTCAGTAATTAGAATTGTCATCACTAACACTTCAGAGAATTTACATGTGATCAGAATAATAAAGTAAAGCAATCAAAATCGTGATATAAAAATATTATAAAAAGCATTTTCATAAAAACAGGAATATAATCACAAAGCATATGTGTTAATCCCTTTTTTGTATAAAATATTGTTTGATAGAATATTTAAATACATTTGAGAATGAATGATTAACGAGCAGATTCTCCTAACCTGCTGTGTCACCAAAGAGCGGGTCACTTTTACCTCAGGAAGTTTCTTTTGCTAAGGAATGGTGGTGTCCACATTAGTTAGTATTAGTTAGAATCGTTCAAAAAGGTAAGATACATATCTTTAGAATTCAGCAAGACATAATTTTTTATATAAGATATGGAATGGAGCCAAAATGTAATCACCTTTTATGTTGGTTTTCTTATGACAGTTCTGAAATTATATGCAAGTGGTTAATTTTGGTAATAATTTTCATACCAAGCGATAACTGATGAATGGCTTACATGATTTAGCTGTGATTTTATTTATTATACCTTACTTTATTTTATACACCTTAAGGAATTATATATATCAAATAATCCTTAATATATTACTGATATTTTTTTATAAAGTTACCGATACATTAGAGAGGTAACATTTTGATTGGACTCGTGTAAGGTATCTCCGTGGAAAACTGATTGAAAGCTTTAACTAAAAACTGGTGAAAATCAAGCAAAAACAAGCGATTGTGATTCACTTCCTTGGATATTATTTTAGAAACACCGGCACACAAGATATCAAAGGAATATTCTAATCTATTGAGACTGCAGAGAAAGCGATTGAGCTAAGTAGAGATTTCCAAGTATCGGATGATTGGAGTTGGGATTGCGTAGCATTAGTATACATTAATCAAGTGTCTGAAAAATGATGGGGGAAATCCTGATTCCCAATTTCATTAAAGAATACTATGTGGAAGTCATATAATCCAATTTCAATGCTTGATCATGTAATACTTCACATTCCCTTTTTCTGAATTTCCTTTACCCCTTTCCTGGCACTTTTTGGCAAGACTGATGTTTTTCCATTATTAAGACTGTTTTATCACAATATGATGGACACAGGCAACAAAAAATACATCATTGATTCCATACGCACAAGTATCCATTCAGTTTTTTATTCATAAGAGAAACAATCTCCACACATACTTGTGATGTTTACCTGCAAATAATGAAAGATAATATTTAGTCATAAATGTAATTAATTCTTATCTTGAACAGAAAATTAGGATGTTTGAGGAACATGAATACTTGAAGGCTGCAAATGAAATCAACAATATTGATATTGATGGATTCGAGTTCTTTACCGAGTCAAAACAGGATCATGTTAACTGTAAAATTTATAGGAGATACAAACAGGTAAGGTATATGCAATCTTGTATGCATAATAATGTGCATTTTCAAACTTCTGTATTATGTAACCTATTAATGCTGTCATGTTCCCCTTCATTTAAGGACTCTGGTCTCTATGACTACAAGATCCTTGGCAAACTGTTAGATGTTAGTTATGAGAGATGTAAAACAGTCTACATGGATCTTGAATACAGAAAAGAGTGGGATACATATGTCAAAGGTATAGAGGTGTATGGACATATTTTATAAGGAGCCACATTGGCTAAAATTATAGTGGAGGAGTTGATTTAGGAGGTTTAAGGTTGATCTGTTACAACATGACCAATAATTTTTGCTTCCATTCTCCAACAGATTTGTATGAATTTGAAAAATCAGGAGTAAAAGGCATTTACTGGAATGTAAACTATCCTTTTCCCTTGTCAAATAGAGATGTATCTTTTAAAATGAGAAGTATTATTATGTCATCATTATCATCACCATGTTCATCATAACTAGATAGAACTAGGTATCATGTGATGCCATTAATTTGTTTATATTAACTAGGTAGAACTAGATGCGCATTAGTTTGTTAATGACTTTTGTACTGCTTGATAAATATGTGTCTATTTTTGAATCTTTTTAGTGATAAGTATGCAGGCAAGGTAATGAAGGTAACCCCTATATAGAGGTTAATTTACCACTATAAGCTATGAAGCAGTGTTTATTTTTAAATAATTTTTACATCTATTCAATTTTTTAGTGAAAGATTCGTATCCATTACATAATTTTAATCTTCGTTATTTTTAATCTCACGTGCAAACTCAGCTCTCACAGTTTTAGTTTTCTGTTTTAGTTCATTTCTCATGTGCAAATAATTCGATTGCAGGTAGTTGTAAATTAATTCATGTAGCCCCGAAGATGGCCAATATGGCCAGAAGCTTGGCAACAAAAAAAATCGTGCACTAAAAAATGCATTCTATACATCCAATGAATTCACTTGAATCCATGTAATTATCTTTTATTTATCCTTAATCCATGTGTGTTTCCTATGTAATAAGTATACATACATTAGTTCTTTATGCGAACTTGAAGTGAATGGAGTACCAACGACAGTAGTCCTGGCAAGAAGCCACTTAGTGAATGACATTCCTCCAAAATCGGGAGTTGTGAGAGTGACAGATTACATACAAAGCTTAACCATACAGGGTGATGGAAATGCGGGTACTAAAGGCAAGTTGGTCATAATATTTTGCTGATGAGAATCGTTTCAAAAACATATATAGGCAAAAGTAAAAGGTTGTTAAATGTTTTGAACAAAACTCAAAATGTTTAACATACTTTTACTTTTGCCTATAAATATTTTTGGAAAAAAGGCATTTTGTAACTGCGTTTTACAATTAGTATTATTCTGCCTGCTTTTAGCAGAATCATTGTTTCTAAGCCTCTACTCAGAAAATTCTTGTTCTAGAAATTGAGGGACTAGCTGCCATTGATCAGTTGTCAATAGATCGCTCAGCCAGTAGAATCAATAGATAAACCATTGTCTGACTATTCATCAGTCTCAGCTGCAAGATTTGCATACCCTCATTTACTGAGAAGCATACACATGTACATGCAAGCAATTATTAATCAATTAGATATATATATATTACTTCTCCTGCCTAATTTTAGTTTAGTTCCTGCAGGCCTGGCCACTTGAGGTGATGACTTTGAAAGAGCCACATACGATGGAAGTGCACAATGCATTCAAAGAAACATAACGTGTACAATTAATATCATGTGTTTGCTTTTATCACTTGCAGCTTACATGTATTATTTTGACAATCCTGATGGAATGATCCCTGCATGGCTGATCAACTGGGCTGCAAAGGTATGCATAATAATAACAATAACAATAATAATAATAAATACATATCTTACCAGGGTAGGCCCATCAGCAAAGTAGTTTTCCAGAAGTGCCCTGGGATATCACTAATTATGACACAATAACAAAATGCCATACATTGAGCACCCTATGAGGTGAGGAGGCCTAGATGGGGGGCAGTGCTTATTTGGGGGTGCATTGCTAATATTTCGGGATGGCTTTTGTGAGGGGCACTGCTTAAATGAATAAATACAGTATCCAAACTATAGGGTGGTGCCAGGAATGTTTTTATTGGATAAGCAAAAATGGGGCATTGGAGTTGACAGCCCTCTATAGTTCCTCTCTGCAATCTCTGATGACAGGTGGTATATCTTGTCTGGTTAATTTGATTTAAAAGAGGTATAAATACTGTAATGATTATAAGGCTGCATTTACTAGGAACCAGACAAAAAAATCTGCTATCCTTGGACAAATATTTGTATGCCCAGTAGTGCAAGTTAAGGACCTAAAAAAGTGAGGTCGGTTATTTTACTTTCCACTGCCTCATGTTCATAATTATGTAAACATTATGTAAGAGAGGCAGTAGGCATCCCAGAACAATAGTTATTCAAATTTTCACCATATTTCGATTTGGTGTATACTGTTACACTTAAATGCCATTAGTAAGTTTACCTATTTTCATTTTACAGACTGGTGTTCCAACATTCATGACTGCTATGAGACAAGCTTGTCTAGGATATGATGATTACCTTAAAAAGTACAAGAGTTAATTTTTAAGTGCATTCTGATATTTAAATTTTGATAAGAATAGTATGGGTAATTGGCCATGTAATTATGTAAAGATCTTCAATTTTTTTAGTTGCACAATCTTAATTTAAAATCATTGTAAATTATAAGTTATGATAGAGTCATATACTAAATGTGTGCAATATAGTTATCACTATTTGGTAGTATATATTTCATTTCTTTATTTTATGAAAAGCAACTAATTCTTAGTTGCAAAATCGTATATTATATTCAAAATTATTATTGATATGCATTGTAATATATAAAATTTGGTATAGCATATATATATATAAGGCGCCCAAGTAAGTGATATATTTCACTGGTCTTCATTTTATTTAGCAATTTATCAGTTCCAAAATCTTATATTTAACTTATTGATATGTCAAGAAATAAAATAATCGGAAAAGGCAAAAAGTGGCCATTCATTAAAAATAAACTTGTCATCACTAATCACCACTGCAAGAACAGCAGTGGTGCATAACAGGTTGCCCTGAAAGCATGTGAAGGCCCCTTTGGCAGCTGCTATGTATACAGTCCATGTATGGCCCCAGACCACAGCTTTAACCAGTTTGAATTAGTTAGGGTCAATTTTGAGGGAGGAAAAACCAGATGGCCAGAAAAAACTATCAGAGTCTAAGAAAGAGAACCCACCTACTTGGCTGACATGGGGCAACTGGTGGGATTCGATTCCTGGCCATGCAAGGTATGTCTTTTGCCACCATGTCACACTGGCTCCCCAGGAACATCAGAACTGCTGTCGACTCTTATGCTTATACCTTATGCTTTCTTATGAAAATTCCAAAGCTGGAAATGACAGGGAAATGAAAATATTGAAATATGAACTAAAAAAGTGTGAAGGGTGTAGGTAAAAGCCCACCCACTGTTTTTCAATGGTTCCTATAACACACAAAAAATCTGATAAAAGGTGTTGCTCTAGTTTCAATATCCAGGAGGCCTGGTTGCTGCAGTTAGCTTTTTGTACCAGCAATCTACCCTTGTTGAACAACAACAGATCGATGCAACAGCTTTCTCCAATGTATTACTGCACATATAAGACATATCTCTCATGATTTTCATCCACCCTTAAATGAATTAGTATTTCGGGGTATTGGGAAAGACCACATTATAGGCCACGCTCAAGCATGAAGCATTAAGCTTTAATTCGTAAAATTCGTTGTCTCCTTAACGACGGGTGACGATGAGGAACCTGCCAAATAAATTATTCATGCGTCTAGTTATTACTGTGATAGGCCTTGCAAGAATCGCTTACCAACACATCTATGAAGTCCTGGTTAAGATATGGAGCATCCCATGCATTGAACCATTAAAATGTTAAGGGAACGAAAGGAAAAAAATGAATAAGGTTAACGGTAGTAGCTGAACCGGAGCTTGACTTGGACTAGTTGATTTTAGCCTGGTTGTGCATGTGCAGGCGACACTGATAGAGATATTGTTCGCGCAACAATAAGACTGATAAGCTGAACTAGGTCACGCAGTAGTGGAATAAAAAGTCTATCGACTATCGTAGAATAAAATACGTGGGATAATAACTCGTTATAATCTTTGAATTTCGCTGGCTTTTAAGAACAATATAAAAGCACTGAGATTTGTAACCACTAGGCCACTAGGTTACAAGTCATTTCGGAAATGACACGACATTCGTACCCCCTCCCTTCCATTCTCATATCAAATTTGATATTATGTCTATAGTGATTAGGAGCAGGTAATGAAACAGTACGACTTCATTTTTGCCTATAAAAATATGAGTAGGCCAGCTAGGCTATGTAGAAAGAGTAACTAAATACGACGTTTTTAACGGAATGTCTAGATGGTTTGGAACTGAACGAAAATGTACAGTTATGCTAAAGTCATCATCTTTACTTCGCCTATAAATCCCAGTTTGATGTTCGTGATACTGTTCTCATTAATACTTTTCGACATCTGTGGTTGAAGCCTGCAGCGATCTTAGTTAGCGGTTTATTTGTTTTGTCATTCCTTGTACCTTGAATCGATCGATAGCATAAAAAGAGACAGATTTCGCTGAGTGGGAGGGAAACGTACGTATACTACTTGGACTTTCCAACAGTTTCCGCTCTGTAATGATAACAAGGCAAAACAAAATCGGCCGTACTCTAACCAACTAATGTTCATAATAAAGTGATTTTGTTGAAAGAGTGAACACAATTTGGTTGCAACACTGAACATGGTCAGTCCTGACACGCTGACAGGCCCCTGAAGCCCCTAAGATGTTGCGTGGGCGTAAGTTTCATTGAAGATATACATGAAAAATAATGGTATTTAATTTGACGCATGCAGGGTAGCTTTGGAAGTAAAGAATGAATAATCTTTCTGGTATCGACTCGTAAGCTTACAATCCTAGATATTGTCGAAGAGGAATAATAAAATTATTTTATAAAACAATTGCATTTTTTCTATAGTCTTGTTACAGGCATGCATATATAGTACTTGAGTATGGGAAATACAACTTGAATCTCGAATGTCTATATATCTATAGCGAACACTATTACCGTTTTTGTTTTTCATTCTATGCAAAGTAGAAACCATTACTGTAGGGTAATTTTCAGCTTATCAATCGAGATACATCAAAACACGGCAAACAGAATATTAACAAGGATATTGGCACCGTAAATAATTCATTTCGAAATGAATTAAAATTAAAATCGCAAAAACCTAATTATCATTTATAATCATTAGAAAATAATTAGTTATTTAAAGAATTTTCCATGTTGCTGTGTAGGGCAAAGTTAAAAAGCAAGCGGCTTTCTTCCCGCGTGGCAAGCAATCCAAAAGTTGAAATGCTTTAACTTTGCGTTTAATCACTTGAACTACCATCGCAAAGAACCCATAGCAAAATAATGAGAGAAAATATTACGATATCAAAAACGAAAAACGGTGCGGTGAAGTTACGATTATCTAATATATAGTGAACTTAACTTTTAATTAGAATTCATGATAAATATCTTGATAAACCCGCGTGTTGTAGTTTAATTCCTATAAAATTGACGGCGATGATGACAAACCACACTTCCTAGATGGAGAATATGTTAATGACAGATCTTTAGCTTTGCCGCTGGCAAAGTACCACCAACTTATAAAATTGGACTAGTAGGTGAAGTTCAATCCCAAATATCTGCGGCTGGATTGCATTTGTATCATAATAGCACAAAAGTGAATGAAAAAGACATATATTATATATAACCCGGTTATTTGACTGCCTTCAGTTTATAAAGTCGCGTTTCATTCTACCAAACCATTGGCTTCGAAGATATGGTTTTCAATCATAATCCACAAAATGGAATAGACTTGATATACATGCTCTTACTGAAAAAAGACACGTCGCGTTTCATTCCTGCTAATATGAGCCATTGTAGTCGAAGATCAATAGTAAGCCATTAAGATAATTCATAAAATTGGTTACACGCAAAAAATAACTTTCCAAAGCGACTGTCGAGTACGCCATCAATGAATGTAGTAAAATGAGAATGACATCATGGCCGCCCTCCATCTTAAGACGCCGGCATTAAAGTTGATACCAGAGGGGTAAAAGCCGTGTGTGATTTTGACTATGATTGGTCTCATTTATTCGTTTTGTCTTTATTTTCTTCGGAAGAAGATGTGGTAGCTTCTTGATGGAGAGCAAAGAGTTGTCCAATTTGTTCGTCTGAAAAACTATCTATTTCATTGACCGATAAGTCATTTCCCAAATTCCGAAGACCTTGTTTTTGCTGTTGCTGTAACATGTCCGCATACATCTAGAACAACAAAATCGGCAAAGATTAGCCAGTGAGCGAAAATAAATGATTTTACAATTATGAATAAAATTCGTTTCTGTCATTGCTACGACTGCGGCAATATAGTTACAATTCCACTAATGGGCTTCACTGTTGGCTTTGGTTAATTACAAGAAGTGGCGGAATGGATCACCGGTAGCTCGAGACCAATGATGATATTAAACTTACAGTATTCCCCGCCCCACTTTGACAACTGATATACTTTGATTCTAGTTAAAGTACAGAGAATTAACTCTGGTAGTTCACTGCGTGTTAAACTCAAAGCATTCAAAACGCCTTAGCAACGAAAAATGGTTCTTCTTGTTCATGCTTGACCGCGATGTTGCGCTCATCCTATCCCATTCAATACAACTTGCTCAATATGTTACGACACATAGAGCTGTTGGAAGAACTTGTTGGCGTGATCAAGTAATCCAACGTCAAATGAAAGCTACCAAACGACTTATGTTTTAACGACATTCTCTCCCTCCCTTGATTAGATGGTTTTTCCCAGATTTTCCGGTTTTTATTCCTCCGCCAAACTCGACTCTCTAAATTTCAATTGAATCTGACTTGCACTGACTCTCATCAGCCCATAGTTAACTAGTTAACTATGATCAGCCCAAAGAATGCTTCAGGGTTCGACTGACAAAGTTATACTGAAATCATTTTTCATTTCCGTTTTTTCACATCCATTTATGCAAACACTAACCTTCCATTCTTGCAAAAAATCAGCACCTTGTTCCATTGTCACATTCTTGTGTCTTCTGAACTCATCTTTTACGTACTGATCACCCAGGGCTCTTAATTCTAGAGGTAAACTACGGTGCAGTGATAAAATACGACGATAAAGGGTCTTCACCGCATAAACACGACTTGTACTCATGGTTATTAGTTTTCTGGTGAAAAAAGTTACAAAGTAAAAGCTGATCAAAATTCAATTTGAGAGTAGCATATATCATAACCCTAATGTTATTAGTATAGTACATGATTCAATACTCCACTTACAGTTCCATTCAGTGACCACGAATAATAAATTGTTCCTAGCTGAGGCTGGAGTTACAGCGCACAATAAACTGTAGTGTTGCTATGCACAGAAACTCCAGCCTCGGCTGAACTATTACTCATGGTCACTGAATCGAACTGTAAAATGGAGTATTGAGTGGAAAGCACTAAATCTGCAAGACACCTTCTATACATTATTATTTTAAGTATTACTGTAAGTCAAACAAAGTAACCACAGTTACTATCATTAGATTATAATCGTGGGAAATATATTGTTAAAATCATTTACTTTTTTGGGAAAATGAACTTATGAGAGCCAAGTCAAACACTCCATTATCAAGCTATATCTAATCAGGTCCCAGTTGCAAGGGGCTTAACTAAATAATACATGTCACTATAATATTTCTTATTTTCATCCAAAAACTGACTGATGGCAGATGTGTGGCGTCTGGAGAGGTCTGAAACTGAGTTCTTTCTCAGTTAAATCAGATTAGACCAGATCAAATTGTTCTTACCTTCTTTCCTAGCAGCCATCACATAATGGTGACAACAACCCTATGTACATGTACAACAGACCCCTTTAGTGAGCATTGTAATGTTTTCCCATTCAGACCCCATGTTTTTTCAAAGTCTTATTTTTTGTTTAAAAGTTGCCCATGGGAAGACACACGAATATGGATACAACTCAAACAAAGGATTTAATTCTCAAGAGAATGACACATGGTCTGAAAAGGGAAAACAACCCCTCCAAACTAAGGAGGTCTACTCAGTAACAATATTAAATCTTACTAATAATTTCTATTTAATTCTATTCTTGAAGCAATATTTACTTTTTGATACATAGAGGCCCGTATGAAATAATTAACAAGATTATGCCATTCTTTTTGAATAATTATTAATAAATGTCAGATCATAATCAAGTGGATTCATGGACAATGATTATATTTACACTAACACCAATGATGTTCCCACAAGCTAATTATTAATTTGTGGTTTTTGTACCTTCCAACTACATTTTCTCAATTTATTTATTTATAGCACCTTCATCATAAAGACGTACAGATCTCATATGTATACTGAACCACATCCCCATAAAAATTATTTGTACAGTTTTAGGTTTTATTGTACCTTCATTTTGTCTTTCAACATACACATAATTATATATTTCTCTCTTTAATGGTACAATAAACTTTTGTTGTAAGATGTAACATCAAGGCCATGTTTGGGGTAAATTCCAATAAGCAACATGGTCCTGAAATGGTGACACAAGAGCTACAAACTAGCAACAAACAGTCTGCTATAATGAATTACGCCAGCAAGGCCCTATTAGTAGTAAATTCAGACAAGTGACACAGGAAGGTTCTTAAATTGTAACTTTGGCATTTGTGAAATGTAGATAGAGGACATGCATACCCCTTAATAGGGTAACACCATGAGAATCATTTGCTTCAGACTTACAGAATACCCTCTGCAACAAGATGGTAATAGGTGGGAGGGAGTGAGTTTACAATGATACCGCCATTGACTTCTCAGCAACAAATATTATTGTAATCTTTAAAGTTCTTGCAATAATTTTCAAAGATTGAATAACCTATTATTGTTATTGTTCTTGTTCTTGCTATAATGATGATGACAATTATTATGATTATCATTATCAATTATTATTGTAATTTATTTAGAGAGGTTTACCCAATCCCATGAAATACTATTTAGCAGTACTTCACTTTAATTCTAATTTAGTCTAAATTTGTTTTCTAGTGTGTTTATGACTATTACACTTTAATATTAGTATACTTTGTTTCACGGGTTAATAAAAACCAGTCTATCATTATTGTCCATGGTGTTATTGCCATTGTCGTTATTGTTGTTGTTGTTGTTATCGTCATTGTCAGTATTATTATCGTTATTGTTGTCACAATTGTTGTTATTGTTGTTGTTATTGCTTCTTTCTGGACTAAAAATACGAAACATACTTCTGATATATAAATTAAGTATACTACTACATAGATAATTGAGATTTCAAGCCTCTCGTGCAACCTACTGAAATATTATTCATTTTATATCTTCCAGAATATCTAATAACTTTTATTAGCATATGTTGGATTTTTTTCTCCTTGCAGCCTTTCTAGTTACAGTATGAGAGTAGCATATACTTGTGACTTTAAAGAGACATACAATTTATTGATGTAAGTGCTTAATGACAGATTATAGAATGCCTAAATTTTCTACTTCTAGTTTTTTTTGTGTGTGTGTGTGTGTTTATAAGTATAGCTATGAAAATAGTAAGGTTAGATATTTCAATTTACTGGTCATGTGCAATTGAATCATATTGAATAGAAGTGATAAGGCTATATAAGGATTAAGATTCATAATACTAAATGCAATTTGCATTTTGATCAATTATTACAACTTAAAATTCCAATGTAAGATTAATTTTTTGTGAAATCCATGTTTAGGAATTGGGAATAATGTTGTCTATCAATTTTGTTGATTACTTGTTTGTTGGATTAATGTTTCAGTCTTTGCTGTAGGCCAACTTAGAAAATAAGATTAAGCAACAATAATTGTGACATTTGAAATGGTTCTTTGTGTACTATAATGAAACCCCTTCATATAATCCTGGGTTGTGGATTACCACAGGCTTATCTGTGAAATATCTTTAAATTCCATGCAAATGTACAGACAAATTGAGTGGAGTGGAACCTCAGCATTGTGAAGCTTCTGTATTTACTAGCACTATGCAAAAATCCACTAAATAATTTGAGATAATCTCTAAGAATCTCAAGAATTTATGCTTTTTTATTTACGTTAGGATTCCAAAATTTATTACTTTGCGGTTTAACAGACGCTGTGATTATAACTACTTTGCCGCTGAAAGTTAACAAACGTGTGAATATAGGGCAGTCAATGCAACTTTTATAATCGAAGTTATAAAGGCGATCTATGTGGTTTACCACCCAAAAAATTATCTAAAATCGAACGCAAGGTTCTTATTTATGAGAAAACTAGAACATATTCTCTTTACTTTTAGTGGTAGTCGCGGTTTTCAAGAGAATTACACGAGTATATATAATTAAAAGTAGGATTATATATTAACATGACTCAAACATAACGCATGTGTTACCGACCTTGTTGTGCAGCTCTTTTGGTTTATCGAGTCTTAAAAGCATTAATTTTTTAACAAGAGTATATTTACTCCATATTAGCCTTCCACGTAGCTAAATGAATGAAAAATAAACCTTTCGAGTCGGTAAAACTCCTGCCCGAAAAAAAGAATTATTCTATCTATCCTCAATATATAGAAATCGCGCAGGCGTTGCTGGTGTATTGGTTCCAGTCCCCCAAGGTGTGGTTGTTTATGTTGTGATGAGATGCAGCTACGGACTGCCAGTCAAATGTGCCAGAAATGAGGTGTTCTAGCAGGAATATATCTGAATATATTTAGTGAACTAATAATGTAATATGGCCAGGTGAAGGCCTTTGTGGGTTGCCAGTTTTGCTCTGCTTTCTGTGCAGAAATGTTCCTGAAATCGTACTTAGGGAGCTCTAAAGTTCGAGATGTGATCTAAGGACAGTGGAACTTCGTTAAGGAAACATGGCGAATCATTCAGTACCGTCTTCAAACGCAGGCGGAGTGTGGAACCGTTTGTCGAAAGATGAGTTCCAACAGCTACAGGAGTACACAAAATGTAAGCTTGCTTCCTATTTTCTTATCCTTTTTATTAACTCGGAATGTAGTCTATACTGTAAGGATCTGATATAAAGCAAAAAAGCTGGTAAAGCATAGAGCTTTTGCTTTCTGATGTGCCCTTCCTGATAGACTTCACTCCCAAATAGGATTTGGAATCGAAAGCAATAAAAGAAAAATATGCCTCTAGTACATACTTAATAATCACCTAACATGAATCTTTATCAATCTTTGATAAATTAGAACTTTTCTATGTTACGATCCCTGGATAAAAACATGTCTATGTAGGTAAGGAAATGAGAGAACGCTTGATGTGGTTTTGTTTATAGCTCGATTCAAGCGAAAGAAGAGAATGCTGAGGAAATATTTGTTGTTTAAGGCGAATATCGCTTTTGGCCAACTCCTAGGCCACTAAGCACTGATATATCTCGTGGTGTGTGGGGAAAGATTGTTGTTCAGTACGCAGGTTAACTTGAAAGAATAGTTCCCGACAGACGTTAGGGCGATACGGAAGAAACCAACGAATACGAGCGTCGAAATATTCTCAGAAAACCAACGCGTGACTAGGCGGTAATAACAGATCAACTCTCTTCTACTTCGACTGAAATACTAATTTTACATATATAAACAATTCTGCTCGTAATTGAGGACGTGCGGCAAACAAATAGCTATCGCTATAGCCTCAACTCGTGTCCTAAAGTCGACAAGATAAGCCAGGAATTTTATCCGTTTTGCCGCTCCGTGACCCTATATTCTATTCCGCTAGTACAACGAAGCACTCTCAATTCATTTGAATAATATTTTCCTCTCATAGATGGCGCCAGCATTTTTGGTATTCGTTATTTACTTTCTATTTCGAGATGTAAGTCAGCCTTGGCACATGTAGGAGTTCCCGTTCGGTCATATCTTTACATCGCAAATAGCTTAAATTGCGTTCAAAATTGTCGAGAGCGCAGTGAGGGCCAAACGAATTGTACTTTTTGGCGTATTTTTATTCTTCTCATTTTAAACGCAAAAACCAATGGCTGTGAATACTGCGCTTCGTATTAATTGCTGACTAGTGCATCATTAGCAACTTTTTCTATCTGTACTTTTCAATATTCAGTTTTACGCAGTGCGGCTCTGTTGGAGAGAACAGAAATTTACAAATGTAAAGCCGATTGGGACATAAAACGCGGCATGGTCTTTTAATACAGTTTTTCTTTTTGTCTCATTCTTTTTATACTAGAAGGGAATTCTGCCGTTTTTTAAGGCGACAGAAAACGAAGAAGTAGATCGAAAAAACTGTAATTCCTCGCTACAGTGCATTCTCTGTCCTTTTAAAAAGACCATTTAAACCTTGAATAACTTAAAGCAAAACTTGATTTTTAACTTGATATTGACGACATTCCTTCTCTCGTTTTCTCAAAGGGGTGTCGTAATTTCATGTGGCATCATTTTTTTGACGAAAACGCCTAAGTACCAAGTCATAAAATATTTATGGTTTTTGGCAGATAAACAGTGAATTACATATATAAAGTATTCCCACACTTTGAATGTTTAATTTTTATGATATTTATTATCTTTCTTTTGGGAATTAATAACTTGCCAAATGATTTTTCTTTTTTGTTCTTTTGACTTAAATTTAGTGCTATGATATGATGCTGTTTTATGATTAAAATGTTTATTATTATTTTTATTATCATTATAATTAACATTGATAATATTGCTTTTTGATTTTGCTGCATTTAATTATTATTATTTTTATTGTTATCAACATTTCTTTCTTTTTCTATTTATTGTCTTTGAAATGAATTTATTTTCTAGCTGCTGTGCAGCTTATCTTGTGGATTGTATTTAAATATTCCATGTAAGAGACCTGCAAAATATACACTCAATGAAAAATTTGTATACTTACATACAAAAATTTATAGATTGCAAAATAATTGTTGGGTTAAAAGCATAAAAAATACAGAAATTGAGAAGTGCTCTGGGAAATGATATGATTATTCTCTGATGTATTCATTTGGGGTACACAGTCGATATGAAATGTGCTAAAAGCTTCCATGTTTTCTCTCAGTGAAAATGAAAATTGCCTTGAGTTGTATCACTAGATACATATATGTGATCTCAGCTACTTTGTCTTTGTTTTTAAATATGACAATGATTTCGTATTATTGCACATAATAATATATTAATGGCATTCAGAAATGATTAATCCAATGCTCCCTGATAAATAACTCCACAGATGCTAATAATATATATACCAGGTACCTCAAAACTTCAGAATAGCATATCTAAATAAGTGGTGAATTATCTATGATACACTAATATTAACAAGATTTTAAACTAAAATACTAAAACAGTTGCTGGAAATTCTCAATCAGTTTGTTTCTGTTTATGCACTTTGGTTTTATTTTATAATTTTTCCTATTTTTCTCTCAAATGAAATGGATTTCAAATTCAACAAGATGTGTTCATATTATTATGAAAGCCTACAAAATTAATGTTCTCATTTGGTCCATCATTTTTTAAAATGAGAAAAGATAGTTTGATTTTTTTATGTGACTCGCTTAAAATATACATGCTATTTGGTTTTCTAACAGCAACTGAAGTAGGCATTTTGAGAGATTACTCAAAATCATTTGTTAGGCTTAACAAAGATTGTACAGACAATATCATTCGATTGGTGGACCTGGTTTATCTTGCACTGAGTTTATCTATTTCTTAAATTGTATTGATAAATGAGAAGTTAGGGAAAATTTGATATAAAGGTAGATTTAATGAACAAGTTACAAGGCAATAAGACTGTAAAATAAATAAGAAAAAGAGGTTTGACCTTACCATTTATTTTAATAAATATGAATGTATACATTATAAGAATAATAAAACGTAAGAAATAAATAAATAAGTTTCTTTGAATAAACTGTTTTATTTAAATTATACTACAACTACTAATATTTTTAATGATAAATAGAAAATGAAATGGAAGAAATTAGGGTTTTAGTAAAACTTTAAGATAAGTGTATTTTAATAACTAAAAGTTAGCTAGTATCCTGATAAACAAAATAATCCATTTTTGGCATAATAATTTAAATACTTGTAAGATCATATTTGTGGCCTTATTTGTGACAAAAGACTATATAATCACATTTCGCTTGTATTGTATCAAATCACTACTGTAATCTTTAAATATATGTTTATACACTTTTGTAAATTTTTAGGTACTAAATAAACTATGTATGTATGTATGTATGTACCAATATTTTGTTTTGGCAGATATGACAAATATATGAAGCTACAAATAAGCTACAAATATGTAAAGTAGAAAACATACTGTGCAGTGCTTATACTGTCTGGAAGTTTTAATTCTTATCATTAATTTTAGCCATTTTGTCACTTCCGTGTGGTATTGTGATAATTGATTAAGTAGTGATAACAAAATGAAATTTGTTGTGACTACATTGAGAATCTGCTAAAAGAAACATGTGGCCTAGACATTTTCCTCACAAAAAAATTCTTTGATATTCTGGTTATAAGTATTTGGTGAAACAAGAAATAATGCAACTTGAGTCTATCGTACCCAGGATACATATCAAGGGTCCCACATACTCATTAATTATTGCCAATTTGACCACTCTTTTGCCCTATCTTACATTGACACATTGCATTGACACATGCACTGGTTATTGTTACAACAAAAGACTAGAGGGAGAAATCAAAATATAGCTTCATTTCATATCCTCTAATATCCAAAGTACAAATGCATGCAAAAGTCATAGAAATTCTTTGTTTAGGAAGTTATAGATTGAAATAAATTTTAACCTGCCCAGGGCTGTCAACCCCCAAGGTATTCAAATCTGGAGAATTATTAGGGTAGGGACATGACGTCACAGCGGAAAAAAGCGTGCAAAAAGATGTCATTCACTCAAATTGAAACATTTGATGTGATTGGTTTATTTTTGACCATTCAGATTATCACTTATATTACAATCGCCTGCTTGTAAGAACAGTTTATGAGGAATATTTTGATTTTGTTAGCGATGTAAAATAACAAAAACAATTAACCAAAATAATTGGAATTTTATGGTTGTGAAAGCCGAGTCTCACAAGAAATGATCAGCTTCTGGGATTATTCGGGAGATTTGAGACTCTAATCTAGAGACCGGGAGAAACTGTCCAAAATCTGGAGACTCCCGGCTTATCCAGGAGAGTTGACAGCTCCTGCATCCTAATGTCAACCAAATTTTTGACCCCCTCCCCCCACTTTTCTCAGATTCCTAGATCTGTCACAGAGATCAAAGTTTTCTTTGGTTTGTTATATTAATAGCATAAATAGTCAATTAGAGTACTAGTCAGCTTTCAATGTTACACCATTGATATTATAATATCTGGCTCTGGCCTGAACTCAATTTGTAGGCATATCAAATTGAAATATAATAATAAGACATTGTGTATAAAAATGTGACCCTCCCCTTGAAATTTGTTGAATTCTTAATGCTCCCCTTTATGTAGTATGAAATATTTCTTTTGGACTGAGTAGAAATTTAATGGCCCTCCCCTGGATTACTCCGGTGCACCCCTCTCCTAAAAAATGAATGCTCCCTTAGCTAGCTACAAAATCAAAATCTTTTGATATAAGTAAGATAAAAGAAATGGCAACCCTAAATTATTTTACACGTATCATAAGTTTTACATGACATGAGCTTAAGGCCCGAGCAAACAAGTGCAAGATTGTTGGCAAACAACATCCAACATTGTTGGGCCCAACATGTTAGGAGTGTTTGAACACCATGTTGCGTGTTGTTGGGACTTGTTGGAAGTTTAAAACTCGTGAAACTTTTGAGACAACAATTCCCAACATTTCCTTTGTCCAACAAAGTTGCCATGCTATGCTACTGCATGCTGTTTCCATGGAAATTTCAAACAAACAAACGCAAAGCACAAAAGTTGAACTGGAAAAGCCATCGTTTTCATTATGGCGTCAGAGTTAGAAGAAGTTCCACAACACTTTTTTTAACTCGTAGATACGTGAAGCGTAGAAAGAAGTTATTGTTTGCAGATCGATGATTAAACGTTTGTCAATCGTCTTATGTCATCTGATTACGAATGCTACAACGACACTAACAAGCACAAAGCTCTTATACAATATAGATTACTTTGTTTATTTATATGAGGCAATGAAATGCTGTTGTTCCATGTGGGATATATGTCCAGCACTTGTAGATGCCGTGGGGGCCCAGTGTGCATGTGTACATAGATTTATCTTCGAATTATTTATATTAAAAAAGTCAAGGAAAGATGCAAGTTGAAGTAAAATTATACAATTAATGCCTGAAATAAAATTTCAATGAGTTAGACCTTTTTTTCTGATGTATCTTAAAAAGGATAAAAACGATAATTAGATACAACGTCAACATTTTGATTTAAGAAGACTCATAGATCGAGCCGGTTAATTAAAAACGCTATTTTAATTAGAACTCAAGAAGAGAGTCTGATTAATTTACCGACTTGGATGAAGACAAAATATATAGCATTTCTAAACGAATTTCCATAATACATTTGCTTAATTCACAGTGTAAATAAATAGTTTCATTTGAAACAAATGTAGGAGCTGTGACCATTGAAGGTCAAGATAAATAGTAATGTAAATCAACTCCCATAACGAAACGCTTTATGTTGATTGTCCCGATTGTATTATAAATGGCCGATTATCTTGCATATTCAGTTTTGAGCTCGTAGGTCCAATGATTCCTGGAATAAAACACACAGCCCGCCTTTGAAATTGAAAACAGGGAAAGCATTTTCAAATAGATCTTCTTCCAATTATACTCTATACTTGACTCATTTGACTCTATCAAAGTCTAGTCAAAGCCGTCTTTCGTATTAATTAAAGTTCAGAGAATTAATTCATCACAGAATTCACTCCCAAACATTACAAAATAGCGAAGAACTAGGTGTTAAAAGGAAATTAAAAAGGAGGATTACTCAGATAAATTGAGTATTTAAAATATTAAATCGAGCAAAATGCTTGAAATCCTGAATATCAACAATTAGCATAAGGAGGGCACAGAAAGACCAATCTTTGAAAAGTGCAACAAGTACGAGTTCGCCAAAGGGCGTTTGATTTTGCTTTCTTCGCTTAGGACTTCATTTATAACCATGCATTTTCCTTTGTTTGCACTTTGTAAGAATGCAGCCATGATAATTTCAAACACTAAGTTTGAAAGGTTTTGTGGGTATATTTTGTCCCAGGATCTTTAGCATTGTCATCATAATGCCCAACATGTCAGGACTTGTTAGCACACAATCGCCTTATCCAACAACTGCCAACAATGTTAGGTGTTGTTGTGTGCGTTTGCTTGGGCTTACAATGACTTTTACAATAAGTGTTTTTATTTACAATATCATTGATGTTAAATGAAATTTCCAAATTGATTTTCAAACGACTAGTCAAAAACCTGGAAAATCTGATCCTGACTAATCAAAGGAGACAAAGATTTAGTTTGAAGAATATAAATCCTCTCATTCACAGTTTGACCTTAAATTACCATTCTTTTTCATTATCCCATATTTATTTTATTGACTGTAAGTGCAAATTTCACAGACCATAGTTTTGAAATTTTGAAGTTTTTTCCACAAATATTTTTCATGGAAAAATCCATGTGCTTGCCAATCCTCATGATTAGGTAGAGTTATGTATATAACGGTAATTGACCAATTTTATTTTGGCATTCTAGATGACTAGCTAAATATATAATAGCACATTTAGCAATAATAATTCTTAACATTTTGATTGATATAAACCTGAAACAATTTAATTGTGCATTAGATTCAGATGCCAGATTTTAAATACACCTGTAGTTAAAAGAAGGCAGGTTTTAATATAACCTTAAGTTTTAAATTTACCATGGTTTTCATCGTTATTCATTAGAATGTGTCTTAATTAATTTGATATGATCCTAGTGAATACATTATATCATGGTCTAGTTCCTTAATTTGCATAAAGTACTTATCTATCACATACTTACTCATAACATTAAGCCAGAATTGATTAACGATTTAAATACTGTAGTGCCTTTTCTATGTGGATTAATAATTAAAGACCCTCCACATTGAGCTGTGAATTTTGGATTGCTTCTTATGCAATTTACAAACATGAGAGATGGTTAACATGAGGTGTAGGCACTAAGGGTGTTCAATGCCAGGGTTTTGTAAGATCTTGGTGGTTCTTTTACTTCCCTGACGGATGATAATGAAGTATACATGTAGAGATGGGACTGGAATTTAAAGTTGTTATTCAAGTACATGTTATTATAATGGCAGTAGTTTCTCCTCAGTTGAGACCCTGAATGTAACTCTGCCCTGGACTGGAACCATGAACATTTGCCAAAAAATGCCTGTAATCCAGCTCATACATCCTTGAAACTTATTACTATTTGATGAGCTTAAAATATGGCACATCAACAAGATCATCTCCAAAGACACTGTGGTTTAGGAGGAGCAGGCTGTGATGAAATCCTGTTTCAAGGGAAGTCAAAATGAATACAGTGAAATATCTCCGCGATCCTAGAGAAATGGGATCTATAAGAATGGTAGATGGCTGCCTATGACTTTTCTTCATTTGTGCTATGAAACTAGTGGGCTGGCAAATAGTTTTAACACAGTCTTATACGTTTTTAGCATAACACAATCTTATACGTTTTTAGCATTTCTATGGGGTAGCTTCCATTCACTCTTATTTAAAGCTATAAAAAGTGAGTAATTTCTGTTGCTTCTTTGTCATGATAAACTGAGTATTACACTACATGTATATGTAGCCAACACCCACTGGGATAACAATCCAGTTGGCCAGTCTCTGCCAAAAAATACAACTTATTAACAGACTCTTGGAACTCCAGTCAGTTTCAATATTTAGTGTCAAAACAAAGCTTTTTTTGCAGAAGAGAAGGTTTTTGATCAGATAGTGTATAAAAATTAATGTTTATAGTTATTCCTGGTTTTAGTATTCCATGTATTTATTTTATAATTTGTATTATAGTGTTTTAATATCTAATTATTAAATGGCCTTAATGCATAAGTACACCCCAGTATATACATGTATTATGCAACCTCATACATTCCAGGAAGAGATAAGTAGGCTCTGTTGGGACATGCTTAAATCCCATTTGTAAGTGCTTTTTTTTCTTAATGAATACCTTTTACTTTTTTTCTCTATACCCTATGCATTAATGTGTATTTTATCAAATAACATAATTTTGAAGAAAAAAGTAGAAAGATGTTCTATCAGGTTAAAATTTTTCTTTATAACTTCAGTTTTGTTTGCACTATAGACTAACAACTACTCTGGTGTACAGTATATAAGAGAGAAAAATAATGTTCAGATTTATTACCGAAAGAAATGTGTCTAGAATTAGATCATATTCGTGTATAAAGCTTTGGCTGTTAACATTACAAATTACAATTACAATTTATTAATATTTAAAGATAAATTACAATAGTTAAATAAAATACACTCCCCAGCAAATAACTAAGCTAGTCTGGGCGGGTTTTTGTTTAACGGAAGAGGAGAAGAAGAAAAAAAATTTAATGTTTATACACACAAGAAAATAAATTAATAGCATATAAGAAGGAAATATTGACTTTAGAACAAATAATGAAATTATTATATCATACACTATTTTATTTAGAGGAAAAAAAGATTGGAGATTTCAATGTCATAGCCATATTTACTTAAATAACCAAAGAGAAGCTGTCTTATTTTCTTTTTGAAAGCCGGTTTCAATAATTCCCGTATAGAATTAGGAATTTCATTCCACAATTGAATGCCAAAACAAGAAAATGAATTATTTTGAAGATTAGTTCGAAAGTATTGTGCATATAAATTATTAGATGAAGAAGATCTAGTATTATAAGAATAAATACTGCTTACAAAGGAGAACAATTTACAAATTTAATATTTAGTGGTACAAGTTCATTGACAACATATATCAAGCTAGAGACAGATTCCAGGTATTGTAAATTTAATGGAAGTATGTTAGCTTTTTGAAAAAAAGGATAGCACTTTCTCTGATATCAGCAAAATAGATCAATCTCATAGCTCGCTTTTGTAATAATAAGAGTTTATTCAATGAAACTAGTTTTTGTACTGTAGCTTGGCCTCATGCAGTAAGACCATAGAAAAGGTAGGTCTTAATGAGTGATTTATATAAGGGATGTTATGTGGGATAAAATGCCTTAATCTAGAAAGTATTGTCCAACAATTTTGCTTATTTTATTGCTGATAAAATCAATAATTATGTGATTTCCAGGAAAGATTATTATCAATTAACAGTCCAAAGTATTTAACATAGGTTTTACGTGCTAGTGAAACAAACTTATTCAAATTATCACCGAACACTTTCATTGATATTTACTGTTGGTGTAATTATTTTGCGACAGTGACAAAAAATAACTTAGTTTGATCTTTCGAGATAAATAGTTAGTTTGTTTACTGTTAGCCATTCATGTAGTTTAATTAGTTCATTGTTAACTACAGTTTCCAACATTTTGATATTTTTCTTCAAATACAGAAGATTAGTGTCATCAGCAAATACATTATCTTTAACCAGCTTTCAAATCTTAATTGAGTATATAATTATTAACATCTTTGTTTATTGATGCATCATTTCAAGATTAATAATAATACCTTATTCTATTTTTTTTTTCTTTTTTCAATGAGTTGAATGCTTATCCTTCTGCTATTGTATTTCAATATACAGCTGTAGCACTTGCAATCTCACTCATGATTAACACCACAGCCAGTAAGAATTCAGCATGAGATTTTTACCCCTTAACTACCTCCCTAAAACAATATGTTACCTTCTTCACATAGAGGCCTGGAGATATCATTACCATAAAAGGAGCTTAAGACAAATTAATGTATGTGGATTTCACTTTACAGGATTGTGATTGGACTTTGTCTTTTTTTTCAGTTTTCTTAACCTGATGTTTCAATCAAACTAGGCTTGGAGCAATAGGGCCATTTTTAGTTTAAGAAAATAATATGGAATATTGCTTATTATTAATGGCACAATATTGAGACTGTTGTGAAAAGGCTTTTAGTTTTTGCGTTGCACTGACTGATGGTGACAGTATGGATTAGGATTGTGTGGTTCAAAAGAAAAAGATTATTTTAAATTCTTTTTTCCTGTTTGTGGTAAAGATCGTCGTTTTAACCACAAACATAAGAAATAAGGACGAATTATGGCTGGATATGTCACCAGTATTTCAGGTGATAACAAAGCAAAAATTGTAAGAGAAATTTTGAAAAAATGTAAGTGAACTAGAGTATACTTACCATCTAAACATTTTTTATCTTACTGCAAAAACACCCCATATTTTGGTTGATGTAAATGTATATGATTATATTTTCACATTTTATTTTTGCTGATATTTTAGATTGTTTTGTTTTATCTTTTTTTAGATTCAAACACAAGTCGCTTGACAGATGTCCTCAAACAATTCAGAGATGGAGTATATCCTAAGTACAACCCAGAACAGGTAGGATATTAAGCTAGGACGATGGAAAATCCCATATGCTGTTCATGCAAATAAATGTGTTTTTTTTTGTAAACCACTACTCCAAATAATATATATTTCTTATATTCTGTATTGTCTTCACTTAGGAGCGAGAGCAAGAAATACTGCTCAATTTATTGCAGAATTATGTATTCGTAATATTTGGGTTTTTTTTTGTTTTCAGTGCATTATATTTAGCAGATTAGTTTCATGTAGATTGAATTTCGATTTCTCTGATCATTTCAAAGGAACATAGCAAAATGAAAAATCCATCTGCCAGTTTAGAATTTATTTATTTACATTACTGTCGCATTAAAATGCACAGTAACAGTGTTGAGGTTCCCAACTCAAGTCTTGATAAATTAGGAGATTTGTCTTTTCATAAATAAAAGTTCTGTAAAATTTTAAGGAGGGATTATATATTACAACATATGAGAAATGGAAATTTAAGATTACATATATTTTTTTAATTGAATTTAGCAGTGTTTTAATTTGGCTATAAGATGTTATTATTCAAAGGCCATGCATACTCTCAGCATGCCACCTAGATTTATCTCAATCTCTCTTGGATCTTTTTTTCCCTCCTATTCCATTTATTTTCTCAAAAGTAATATTATGTTTTTTCTTTTCCATTTTTTAAGAATTTGAATAGAACTGTTTTTGCTTAAAAATTCAGTTCCACTTTGATTATATCTATTATTGATTTTAATTGGTGGCTTTATGATGTGGCCAGAGAATAGTTATCAATAAAATGATCATGATAAAAGGATTTTTGTTATCTTGTGCAGTATATAAAACTGTAACATGGTTTACTTTGTTTACAGTTGATTCCTGAAAGGAGTTAGGGCCCCAATAAAAAAGCTCAAACTTTAACCTCAAATAAATATAAATTGGCAATATAGATATAGTCTTTTTGAAACCAAAAAAAATAAAATGTGGAAATTTACATTACATTTTTTAGCTACTAATTGAACAAATCACATATGGGTACTGAATCCATGACAAAGTATGATTTATAAACCGTCACTAAGAAGCCAATATTATGTGTTTTCCTAGAATTTATTTTTATATCATATTTTTACTACTGGTTTGCAGTTGCAATAAGTAATGCATATATTGTAATATTGATTTAAATCAGTTTTCATTATCATTTGCTTTTTTTGTAACTAAGCATTACATATTTTAGATGAATAGGGGAGTTTAAGGTATAGTCCAAGTTAAATGAAGTGAGTTGAAGATCAATCTTTATATAATATTTTTGGCAATTTGATCCTTGTTTTACGAAACACCTGTATGTTCTTATTTATGTGGTCAAACTTTAATCTAACTAATCATTCACCCAGCTTTAACCCCTGTGTTTGAAATTTCAAATAAAGTTACAGGTGGGAATATCAATTTTTATAAAATTGTATTATTTTATTTAAAACCTGGCATTTGCTAGAGTTTAAGGAGTTGCAAGAAGTGTATATGATTTTTACTGTTATGAAAATGACAAACTATTAGGTACAGTATAAAAAAATTATCCACTAGGCAATTGTGTCTTGTTGAAACTGTTTTGTTATTTGACATACTTTTGATTATTTTGTTATCCATGAAATTTTATACTGTAAGCTACTTTGCTCTCTTTCTGTATTTTCCATTTCTTCATTGTATTTTATGTTACAGCCTATGGACTATGAAGGCTTCAAACTATTTATGTTTGCTTACCTGGGTGATGATGCAAATGAAGACATCTGCAAACATTTGTTCAGAGCATTTCACAAAGAGGTACCAGTCATGAGCTTGCAATCCCCCTCCTTGTCAGTAGGTGTGTCTCAGACCATCCTGGATAATATGGCTGTAGGAAGTGCATCCAAGTCATGTTCTTCACAAGACCTTACCAAGCCAGATCAAAACAGAAGAGGTGTGTGTGATGTTGAAGGGTAGATATCTGTTTGAATTAATATGTGTTTGATGCAATATTAATTATACGGCTTGCTCGTTATTTACTTAGCTAACATCCTTAAGGGCTGAAATGATTTTTTATTAAAATATGGAAGATATACTTTGTTTTAAAGAAATAACAAAGTGGCATGTAATAATTTGTTGATAAATGATGGGTTAAAAGTTATACAACAGTCTTGTCCCTACTTATCATTTAGCAAATGTATCTAAATTAAAGGCTTAAAATCTTTAGGATGTCAGAACTCCACCATCTGCCAAAAAATGCCATGAGCTATCTGATTAAAAACAGGAACTTATACATTTTTTTTTTTGGAAAACTGAAAATTTAAAATGTTTTTTTTAAAGTTTATATGAGGGATATTGCCTCCATAATCCTAATTGGATAAACATTTTGATTTAGTTACTGAAAAAATAATACTAACTTCAAATTCCATAAATACTCATAAAAGTGTTCACAAATTGATAAAAAGCAGTATAAATTTTTATATACAAGATATGAGAAAAAACATATAATTTGTAAATTTAAACTTGTTAAAAATTTTTGTTATTTGTTTGAAAAAGAATAAATTTGGCTAAAGTTATGGTAAACCTACTGTCAATACGTTAAATGTCCAATCTTTATCAAGACTGAAATTTAATCATTAATAACCCAAGTAAAATTCCTATTTAAAAAACGTAGTTGTCCATATTTAAAAAAATACTTTTTAAAAAGTTTGTGATTCATAACTGACAAAGAAATGACTTATAATTGCCTAAATTCGTTTTAAAGATTTTTAATCTGAAAGAAAGATTACTCCTAAGAGAGAACACTTAATACATTAATAACATGCAGTACAAGTTTTATGATATTTCATATGCTATAATTAATAAATTTATATTATCAAGGAAATTTGCAAACAAATATATGTCATTATATGTCATTATATATCGGTTTCCAGTAGATTTACTGCACTAATTTTTACAGAAATAATTTTTGCTGATAAAAATTACCTTTTATTACATGCACCTAAGATTCTGTGAAAATGGCAACATTACTAGAATACCCCAATAGGAAAGTAGGCTGTAGACTTATTGCAGCACATAAAAATGTTTCCAGTTATCAGAAGATTGAAATTCTTGTGTTGTGGCCTCTAAACTAAGCTCTTTTGAAGTCACGTGCAAGGGATTTATATACATACAAAAGCACTTCTGTTGTTTAGTCATCAATCACTACAATGATAATCGTTGATAACGTTTTCCATCAGCTTTTTGTCTTATTTTTGCTTTCCTCTTAACTTCATATATAGCTAATTTAATTTTTGAGTTGTCAATAATAAGTATCTATTAGATTGAATCAAACCTGTATGCAAACTGGTTTGATTATAGTCTAATGCTGATGTTTGCTGTGACAGTTGTGTGGGTATTTGTTGCTGTTTTTCGTAAGTAAAAGTCAATAGGTCTGTACTATTAACAGTAATTAAGGGGAACAATACAATGGTATATTAATGAAATCATTCATAATAACAATAACTATAGGGTAGTAGTTAAAGGAAATAGAGTAAATCATCAAGTATTAAATTCTTAATTATAATTGGAATGTAATAACATAAGGGTACTTGTATAGTTTGAGATAATATTTATTTACCAAATGTAATATTAATATTTGAAATAATACCAATAATGATACTTAGTCGTACACTCCAAGTACACATATTTTTGACGTACAGGAATTTTCGTTGAACATTTTTTGGGATCATAATTCAGTCTAATAATTCACTCTAATCCCTTGCAGCCAATAACCCTTTGTTTTGCAACTAGCCTCTGCAACTGACAGCCACAGCTAACATATTCAGTTTCAGAACTTCCTGGTATTCACAGTGGTGCAGGGACAGCAGCTTTAGTCGCAGCTGCTACAGCTATAGCAGCTGGTCATGGGGGCGACAAACCAATAATAAAACTATCCAAAGCCAAAGATGAAGAACCTCAGACGGAGAATAATAAAAACCACGACAACAATGTCAACAGTAAATCTAACAATGAGACTAAAGATGTTACATTCAATCAAACACTGTCGCCTCAAGACTCGTCCACTTTAGGTTTGGGGTCATGGGGCAAAAAGTCTTCTGAAAAACACCAATTTCGTCGCCACTCCAGTGGTTCATTCGTCGGTTAGTATAATAATAAACCACCAAACGGTTTTAATTTTTTGACTTGATAATATTAAAACACAATAATATTAATCATTTAATTTCACTAACTTTGTTGTAAACGTATAATCATTGTGCTGTGGTTTAACGTCCATGTAAAACATCAGCAACTATTAATCGTGTTGTCATAACTAAACTTCAGCATTATGTCGATAGTGTGCCACTAAAATCTATCTAAACAGTCGTCTTAAACTATTAAAATGCAAGTTTCATATTTTTAACTTTTATAAAGCCGTTCCTAATTTTCCTAAATATATAAAATTAAAATTTTTTTCGAGCAGTTTTCACTCAAAAATCCGGCCTAATTATGTAAATTAACATTTTTAATAACATAAATGTTTTTCGTATTTTTAACTTTAAACAACTTAAACCTGACTATGAAGCTTAATCAAATAACTCTGAAATACGTGTAATTCTGCCCTTTCAACATGTCTGACAAACCCTGGCAAAATAGATGTGGGAATATTCTTAGACCTTTTTATCTATTTTTCCTACCTTTTCTTGTCGTTTGTGCCACGTGCAGTCCAACTTTCTCTTCTTTTAGTATAGTATTAGTTTGGTTTTCGCTCTGTAGTGAAGTTCGAGGTTTACAGCGCAACAAAAAAGAAGAAATCGAAGGCAAAAAGAATGAACAACGATGAAGTTTTTGGAAAGAAACAGCGAGTGCGCCGCGCCTGCAAAAGCACCGCGAAATAAAAAGGCGGGAATTTAACGTTGACATCATTTGTCCCTGATTGGCTGACAAAACTACCAAATTTTGGTTGCTAAGAAACCGGAACAGAATGACATGCAGGAAAGAGGTACCGGGCTTCTTCTTTTTATTCCCAATATAAAACTTTGCAAGATGGAAATGTTCGTCAACCTTTTACAGTCAAGGTAGAATATATCTTTTTTCTGCTTATTTTTGTTTTGAAGGCACATTTGCCAAGTCCAGATAATGCGCTATGAATTCAGGCCGTTGTGCTTGTGCGGAAAATGGTAAAGACTATAAAGCTTACTTCCAAAGCTTATTCCGTTGTTGGTGACCATTCACTTAACACTTTACTGATGTTCTTATGCGCGTCTTTACTTCGCCATATGTCCACTTTAAAATTCGGAAAGACCTTCATTTCATAAGTGTTTCGAGCTGGTATTTTAGGATGCTCTTCAACTTAAGGATAATGTGCCTATCTTTTTGACTCCAGCATTCAAGGTAGCCAATGAGCACCCTCCACAACAACCTAGGTCAAGTTCTCAGAGAAAGAAAACATCTTTTGAGCAGTCTACATTATTAAATGCGTCTACGCCTGTGAAGACTGTGAAAATGGTGTCTATAAGAGAGATTGCTTGTTATTTATCGATGCTAGAGGGTGGCAAGGTTGAAGATAAACTTGAATGTAAGTGTTGGAACTTTGCCTTATTGAGATTATATTTTACTTCATGTATCCCTTTCATCATTCCGTCTCAATTTACCCTAAATTATAATCTTAGTTGTTCGAGGGTTTTATATGTTCTCCTGTTTCTTTGGATTGTCCTCACCGCAAAAACAAAAAACAAACAAACAAACAAAACAAAAAAACACATTAAATTCTTATAATACATTCATTCAACAAAATTACTCGATTCTGATTGGACAAGAGGAATACAATTGCGGATCATTTTATTTTATGATCCATGTTACAATCAAACCCCAAATTGTACTCTGTAAAGTCCCAATTAAGTTGCTTAATTTTGTTGAGTGTTCATAAACAAAAAATCGCACGATCGTCTTGAATTTATGGATACTCGTACCTATAAATTCCGAATTGTACTCGAGATCGTGCGATTTCCTATACTAATTGCACGATGACGTCACAGCTTGTTAAAAAGCGGGACAGAACAGTAAAGAACAATAAGAATTTGGGCTAATTTTACTCTGCTGCTGAATTGATAGCTCTGATATGTCTGGTTTTCGAACACTTTATAAACCGGTGTTTTGCCTACAATATCTGATGGAATTTTCATGGCGTATTTTAGGTTTCTTGGCTATATTCTAATATATATATATTGTTTTCTGCATTTTTAGTTGTTTTCAGAGTTTACGATGCTGATGGCAATGAGCTCCTCGACGCTCAGGTAACTTTTTGAACAATCATTGAAGCTTCTTTTCCTCCCCTTTTTACTTTCCACCTAATGTTAGTTGATATGCAAAGTAATGCAAGTACCTAATGCTATTACTGATCGTCTGATGGAGCTTTAGATACTGACTGAGGGGGAAACGTCTGTTCGCAAGTTCAATATAATTTCTAGTCAAGTCTTCTACGTGCGAGTAACAAATTGCTTAGTCATTCTGCCATCAATGATAGTTTTCAACAGTAAGATAGCAGCTTCCCCGTCTACCAATACCGGCCCGACAATTCTCAGTACATCCACCTTCACCCTTTGCCAACACTACTTATTAACTTAACAATGTGCCCTTGATTGACGTAATCGAGTCTATCAGACTCAAACCTATTACGTCATAGAATATTAATGAGTTATTTTTCTTTTAAGCTAAAAGAGTCAAGTTTTTCGTTGAGAAAATAGATACCGTGTTCTATGCATTGTGAGATTGTTTGAACTTTTAAATTGTATATGTTGGCGTTTCCGCTTTAGGAACTGGAGTGTATTACACAACAGATGATGAACGTGGCCCAGTATCTTGGATGGGATGTTACTGAATTAAAACCTGTAAGTTAAATACCTTCAATATATTCCTTAAATTAATTTATGCAACTTAAAAACCTACAACATTTATACATTATCTGTAATCTCAGTCTTGCATGGAAGAAGTAAACTGAGGTGATGTTGAACTAGCAGAGAAAGACTAGAAATGATCGTTAGCGGTTGAATAAAATAACAAGTGAGGAGTTGGTGTACCTTTTTAATAACGACTATCAAATGTCCTGAAATAATTTAGGTTCCTTTTAGCTTAGTTTTCGCTCCAAAATAAGACATTCGATCTTTGGAAATCTTTGGTGGAATTCCAAATTTCCTTTCACTTTAATGAAAAACAACCTTACTTCCGAACCAGGACAGTCTGTAGTCCGACCCTCATTAAAAATTCATTGTGCCGTGAATTTAAACTCAAAGCTTCAATTTAATATGACCAAGTATTATTAAATCTCTCGGAACAAACATGAAAAAAGAAAGGGATATTTGAAAGTTGTAGAATATTTTCTAGTCAAAACATGAAAAAGCCCAAAAGTAGAATGTGACGTCACTGCCGCCACATTGATTAAACGCACCCTAGACACTGAAAACTGTTTCGTCAGTTTTTCTTGTTAAAACAAGTACAGAATTTCTGTCAGACTATCTAAGAACTGCTTAACCGTTTTTCATCTCCTTAATGGTTCTGCAGTTTGAAAAAAATATTAAAAAAGAAAATCTGAACCGTGCGGAAAACCGCAAAAAAACCCCCAAGTATTTCTAAATCATTCGAAAGTGATATTTCAGCATAGTTTTGCAATTTGGTTATGAACCGTGGGAAAGCACCCAAATTCATAAGTGATTCGTCCCCATTAACGTAGCGCTCCAATGAAACCATTGAATCAGCTAAAAAATTAAAAAGGAATAGTTGTATGAACGCGGAACTGTTAATGAAAACTACTTCCAGCACAAACAAACGTTACCGGTTGGACCTATTACAGTTGTGTTGTTAATTCTGACGTCACACACAGCGTGGTTGGTAAACTCGGTAACTTTTAATTGGCGTTTGCATCTGCGAGCAAATAATAGGTAAACTAGAATAAGGAACAAACTAGAATTAAGTAAAAATGACTTCGTTCGCCTCAGTTGTCCCATGATTGTCTCCAAAAATATCGTAACTTCTGTCAGCTATTTTGAACACTGTATTGAACACTGCGAAAGTAATATCATTGACGCAAAACGACCGTATTGTGCCGTTGAATAAGATTAAACGTTGTGTTTTTTAGATATTACGAGATATGTTAGTTGAACTCGACGATGACTGTGATGGCACTATATCCCTAGAGGAGTGGATTAAAGGCGGTCTGACGACTATTCCTCTTAGAGTTCTTCTTGGTCTTGAAACGGTAAGACTTATTACCATCCATACTGATTTATACTTCATAACTATGAATAAATGTAACTGCTTTGTCGTAGCCGTAAATTTCAAAATCTTTGATAAAAAATGCTGTAGTCTTAAATTTAAGATATTTTACTAAAATACCGTATTCATTCTCTTTCTTTAGCAAATACGAGATGATGGTCAACATCAGGTAAGGCAAACGGTCTTTTTCTCTCGTTATTATATTTTCTCATTCCGTTCAGTTATGCTGCTCATCCATTTAGTTTATTATTATATAGTTCCTGCTGTTTAAGAGTGGGGTACCGCCATTATGTTTATGCCCTGTTTTATTTTTATATACCATTATTAATCTGTGTGGTTATGGATTTTGATGATTCTAGTGGCGTCAGAAACACTTCAACAGACCTGCATACTGTAACATGTGTCACAACACACTGAATGGATTTGGTCGTAAACAGGGATTACAATGTCTGTGTAAGTCAACTGATATTTTATACAGCGTACTTCGTATGAGTCAAAAAATACTCTGCCTGGATCAGGATGGTCCATTGTTCAAGTAATTTGAATTGATAGGCTTATTATTGCTGTGATTGGTTGAGCAGATAATGCAAATTTGATACCTCCGCCTTTCCGTATACCTCAATTTTTCTCTATTTAAACGAAATCAATATCAAACTTCATGCTCGTTCGCTTAAGTGTTATTATTTTCTTTCCATGTTAGAATATCTACACAATATATTCCCAACACAATGAAAATGGGAATTCAAAGGCATCACAATCATTAAAAAAAACCACTAAAATTAAACATTTTTGGAGAGAACTCATTCCATTTAGCTAATTGGTTAACAGTTCACACACTTACTAAACGATCCTGCATCTTCCACTTAATCCCTAATCTAAAAATAATTATTTCTCTTTCGACACAATTACGGAAGCAGTACGATGTTCAGTCTCAAATATTTTGAGATGTGTTTAATTTTTTTTTAACGAGGTTTCGAATCCTTGGAATGATAAAAAAATTATAATTATATATCGTTCAAATATTGCAACACATATAGTGACGCATCCGGCTAATCGTTCATGCCTCATAATGTCTTCATTCTTCTTCCGTAGTTTGCAAATACACCGTACACGAGCGATGCGTACAAAGAGCACCCGCATCTTGTATCAATACGTACGTAAAATCTAAGCGAACTGGGAAAATGGTGAGTTGATGATTCACATGGTTTTCTCTTACCACTAACTCACAGTTTGTGGAAAGTTTGACGACTTCTCTTAGCTAGAAAATCAACCCCATATAAGGCATGCATGAAAGAGTTTTGCCCCCAGTCACAATGCACCAGAAAAGACCTATAGAACTGCTGGTTTTCAATCATTCCCAAGGGACTGAAATGAAAAAAACCCGGCGGCCATGTTGGTTGATACTCAGCAAAATAATTAATTGATAAGTCTTTTGTTAAATTCAACCAACAAAGCACGTGATCGTTGTCTCTTACCCTATAATTAATACGATTTAATGTTTAATGATTATGCTCTATCATCCAGCAATTGTGTAGGCCGTGAATAGTCAAGTCCGGTTTTTCATTCTGTGAATAGTCGGCTGTGATCCTTGACTGCAGACTTATTCGTACATGGTCAGCCTTGTGTTAGAGCAGATGGTTCAATAGTCAACTGTAATGTAAAGAGTGTGCTGCAACTCCAATTATGCCAATGTTTCTGAATCCCACGAAACTTTAAATGAAAAGCTCGTGACCGAAACTAAACCTGTACAAATAAGTCTGTGACTGCGTCATTACTGCGGTATGCATGGAATGAGAAAGAGGACCGTATCCTTTCACGAGAAACGGGTACTCGTTACATAGTAAAGTAGTAATAAGTTATGCGTTCGGTGTGTATATAATGAAGTAGAGAAATAAGAGAAAAATATCAATTACATACATACTTGTTTTATTATCATCTTGGTATATCTTTTTCAATTCCTTCATCAGAGTATGGATCATCATTGGGTGGAAGGTAATTGCCCTGGTAAATGTAACAAGTGTAACAAGACGGTCAAGAGTAATAATTGTTTGACGGGTCTACGTTGTGCCTGGTGCCAGATGGTGGTAAGTGCTTTTCACTGAAGATACAGAAAACGTGCGTGCGTGCTGTGTTCCGGTCAAAAAGCTGATGGTGATTGGCAGAACTTGAAAAAAGGGTTAGGAGAAGCATTCAAAACGTCTCGAGTGTACTGCCATTTCCTGTGTACTTTTTAATTGCGCATCAAAGTCGGTCAGACGGGGATTGGAAGATCATGAAAAAAGGATTAGGAGAAGCATTCAAAACGTCTCGGGTGTACTGCCATTCCCTGTGTACTTTTTAATTGCGCCATGAGTGTTCTGCCATGCCCCTAGTACTTCGTAACTGCGCACAACACAGTCGCAAAGGTTTTTCAGTTTCCTTTAGAAAATACTTTATAACTGAATCTGAATGTGTTACTTCTATGCCCGTTTTTGGGTTGCGCATTCACTAAGCTTTGATTTTGGAGGATTTGAAACCAAGAAGAAAGACTATAAAATTTAGGAGGAGTGAGAAAAAACCAGGAGATTCCTAACTACTTTTTTCTAGATTCCCAAGATTTTGGTATATGTTTTTGCCGGATTCTAATGTTTCTCTTTGTTTTATCTGTTAGTGTCATAACAAATGTGCAACGAATATCAGTCCAGAGTGTAACTTAGGGTTACATAGAGACCATATTCTGCCTCCAACAAGTATTTCACCTGCAGGATTGGTAAGTATTTTGAATTTTCTCAATGCATGTCATACATCTTTAATTATGTGCACTGAACAAAATGTTCCCCATTACAGACCGCGCTTCGTACTTTCCTTGGAGGAAGATAATTTTTTGCGTCACACGAATTTAAGAAACATTTATAAGGCGTTATTGGCTAACAAAGACATCAAAAAAAGGCTTGAGGCTAATGAAAACGTAGCATTCTGAAGCAGTGGGCAATAATGTTTTGCAAAGTTAAGGAGAAACCTGAAATTTGTACTGCGGTTGCACTGCTTTTATACTCTTATACACAAACTGTTCCGGGGCAAAAAGTTTTAAAAAAGTGCGAGTAGCTCAATATTTACAGTTTAACACCATGCGCATACATCTACTATGCCATCAATGATAGGCAGACAATGGATTTTTGATTAAGTCTGATAATTTTGTTTGCAGGACAAACGATCGAGCACAGACGTAGACAGTCCCAAAAAGAAGGCCAATTCTTATGCTAGTTTTGAAGGGATGCCCATGCAGGTAAATGACTGATTCGCTCTCTTCCCACTATTAACTATGGATTAATGTAACCATTAATTTACTGATGTTTTTTTCAGATCACTCCATTACCGGGCACCCATCCACTAGTAGTGTTCATTAATCCAAAGAGTGGTGGACGCCAAGGCTCAAGGTAAGTCATAGCTACTAGTTGACTTGCCCGATCAGCCACCCAGAGCAGCTAGAGGTGGATTTAGGGGTAGACCTACGCCCCCCCCCCCCCTAAGTGCTGTATTTTTCTTTAAACGTAATTGTATTTGCAAATATATGTTCTTGAAGGTTTTCTCTCGGGATGAAGTTTTCCGGCCCACCCTTTCTTCCAGCCTACCCTTTGTTTGATTCCTGGATTCGTCCGCCCGTTGATACCACGAGCCATTTGACTGCATGGGATTCCTAGGGCTCTGCTGGCAAACAAGCGACTCTCAAGTCTGCCGTTCTCTAGCGACACCAGCAAGAGCAAAACGAAATACTTGATGCTTGATTTCGTTTTGCATATGCTTGAGATGCCGGCGTCGCGGGTCAAACCAAGGCCTCCTTGCTCTGGACAAACTATTTAACATGCCAAAATGATCTGTACTCTAACAAGTTTAGCAGCATTCTTTGTCATCATTATCATCATTTTATTTCCAGGCTGCTTCACAAGTTCCAGTATCTTCTCAACCCGCGACAAGTTTTTAATTTGGGAGATGGAGGCCCCGTACCAGGGTAATTTTTCCTTTATCAGGATTAACAATTATTTTTGTCCGGCTCTCCCGGCGTAAAGGAAGCTTCCAAAATGTTTTCTGGTCTTTTCTAGAGGAACAACTAACATTTGCACATCTGAAAATCGAAAAGGTGTCGCAGAATTTGAAATGGCATTACACGCGATTAAACCCCCAGTATAGAATTGACAACATCCACTGCGCGCATAATGCTTGAACATGAAGATGCTTTACGGCAACGAATCGTCCGCCCCTTAGGTTTTCAAAGTTATACGAAATCTGGACTGTATCGTGACGAGAGTCAATGCCTTTTACCAATTTCTCGACCAGAAAACGCCGTATTTTAGTACTATTTTTCAACACCTACAACCTGTTTCAGTCAAGCTTCTCATTTTTGTTCTCTAGTTTGAAGTTCTTCCAGAATGTGGCAGGGAGTCGAATTCTTTGTTGTGGTGGAGATGGTACAGTAGGATGGGTTCTCTCGACGATAGGTTGGTAATTTAAATAATTAAGAAGATTTGAGAAGAGTATCTCATATATGTATAACTTCTGGTGAGTTTGAAATAAACGAGCTGAAATTGCTGTTCACATAATGGCCTTATTTTAAATTATTCGCGAATTTTATTTATTTATTATATTTTTTTATCAGTCAAAATTTTTATTTTCTCGTTATGATGGTAAGATAGATGTTCATTATCTGAAAAATAGAAAGTGTGCGAGGGATTCTGGTGGCAGTAGTACATGTGTTGCAATGCAAACGGCCTATTTAGTGCCATCTGAAATGTTTTGCAGTGTGTAAAAATGCGCATACCAGGTTAATTTTATAGTTGCTTAAAGTTTAAATAGTTTTGGGGATGAAGGACCCTGCGTACTGATTATCATTCATATTTGGGCTATTTATGTTGATCCAGTATTTATGTCTATGACAGATCGTCTTCAAATGAAAGTACGTCCACCCGTGGCTATTCTCCCGCTGGGTAAGTTAAAGAAATTACTATATGACCAAAATATCGAGATAAATGGACTCCATGCATTCTTCCTTTTCACTGTACTCGATTGCGACCATGTTGAAGGCATACAAGAAACGATGACTTGTTATCTCCCAATATGGTCGCCATATCTTTTGATTTGATTCTCTTGAGAATGGTGAAAAAAATCAATAGACCTCTTGCAGCAGGTCGGAATGCAGTTCAATTTAGAGGACATAACAATAGGTTTCCAATTCTCATGACATTGAAATTCTTTCTTTTTTTTTTTGTACTCCAAATATTGAGCTTCTTTTTTATCACATGTAAGATGTCTATTGCGCGAATTAAACGAACTTGACGATTTTATTCTTCTTCATTAGGAACTGGCAACGACCTGGCCCGGTGTCTTAAATGGGGTGGCGGTAAGTTCTGTTTCAATTTACTGTTATTTTGACTTATAAGGTGATTGTTTTTGCAATTAGATCACTTATCGTGCTTGAACAGAATTTATCACTACACAAGTTACGGAAACGCCAACAACCATCTGCATCCAGTCTTGGCGCGCGAAATGACTGAGCACTTATTACGTGCTGTCAGATTCATGACATTTACTCTATTTAATGCTAGAAACCTATAATTTATATTGCTATGAGGGTTTAATGTGTGATGCATGGTTGTCTAACACAGGTTACGAGGGTGGTAGTATATCCAAATGTCTCACCCAAGTACAGAGAGGCTCAGTAGTTAGTATGGACAGGTATGTCTGCATCTATGCCAATATTTAAATTTTAGTCAAATCCAACTAGTGGTCTAACGTCAATGCTGCGTTCTGATTGAATGAGAAAATACTAGGCTATAGCCGGCTTTGAAAACCGAGCCATTAAATTTAAATTGAATTTAAAACTTGGTTTCATCTATATCTTTGACCGACTAGTTGTAAAAAAGATCTTATAAAGAGATCAGTGCCTGATCTTTGTAACTAACTTTTGCTTACCATTTTCAGATGGCAAATGGATGTTTCAGACGTAGATTCTTCGGAGACTGGTGATCCGGCCCCTCTGAATATCATCAATAATTATTTCTCTATTGGGGTGGTGAGTGCACTCGTTGTTAATTATTCAATAGCTCATTACGACTCCCATGGAGTGCTCATAAGCACCAAACTTGAGGAACACTCTGCAGGAGTGCAGTAGTTTCTGTGCACAGTATCTATGTAAAGTGCCTATCAAAGTTAAGAATAGGAAACTATTGAATAGACCTTTCTCAGTCCTGCGCACTCATTTAATCCCAAGAAGCCTGAAGGGCCAAGCACACAAATAATAATTCTTCAAACGTTTATTTTGGGTCCAAAAAATTCGTCTTGTCTTGGTTGTGCATTCCCTGCTAGCAGTCTCCCTCTTTGGCGATCAAGTTGGCATAGAAAATTTTCTCTCAGAGAGTCTCATTCGTTGGCGGTTCTTGGAAGTGAAAATTTTCAAATACGGATGCGGTCGCAAAAAGGTCTGTTTCTCTCTGATGTCTGAAGGTTTTTACAACTTTGTAATAATATTTTACTCACCATCTATTAACGTCTGTCTTTTTTCAGGACGCTTCTGTTGCGCTCAAATTCCACTTGCAGCGAGAGAAAAATCCTGAGAAATTCAACAGCAGGTTGGTTTGTTTAGACAATATGACACATCAAATTTCCTTGATTTTTCATGACTGATTAAAGATAATGTTCTCATTGTCCACAGGCTGAAGAACAAGTTTCGATACTTTGAGTGCGGCACAGCTGAGACGCTTTCTGCCACGTGTAAAAACCTACATGAAGCCATAGAATTGATTGTAAGTGGCCAAGAGATGGCGGGATTTTAATCAGCTTTTTTAAAAACCTTATGTCACCTTCCCCTTACTTCTCCAGCGTGCGGCCAAGTTCTAAATACTTATCTGACCCCCAAAAAATCTAGATTTGATAGATCTGGATGCCCATCCCCTATGCACTATCACACCCTAAACCTACAAATAAAAGGGCCGCACTTCAGCGTTCAAGTGTCATCGGGTGTATGTTACCTATTCTTCTCGCGCCTCGTGGCACATAGGGCCTTGTCAACGGGTTTTGATACGATTTTGACCAACCATTTTGTCTCATTCTTATCAGTGTGACGGCAAGCCTTTGGAGCTCCCTCAGCTTGAAGGCATCGCAATAGTCAACATTCCCAGTGTGTATGGAGGTGCCAACCTGTGGGGAGACACTGACAAGAAGAAAAGCAAGAAAGTCCGTGGGAAGGGTGGGAGCAGAGAGAATGACTTGGCTTGGGCCGTGCAGGGTAAGTAAAACCTCTGTCTTGCAAACTCAAGATTTGATAGTTATTTATGAGTATCTGAATAGTGCGTCAATCGAAATTAATGCACGGATTAGCCTTTCCAAAGTTCAAAGGAAGACTGATTAGGAATTCTTGTTGCATAGAATCGTAAGGCTGAATTCGGGGAGGCGGGATCTTTTTGATCATAACCCACAATCAGTCATACAGTCCTTTGCCCACGAGTTCTTTACCATTCTCCCTAAGTTTCATTAAGGCAAACTTTGTTTTGCCAGACGTCCCCGTTTGGTATGTTTTACTGAAGAAATAGAAGAAGCACGTTTTTCATTTGATAGGAATCACGCAAATAAAAGTGCGCGGGCGTGCTATGTGCTCTCATAAAGCACTCGCTCCCAAGCAATCAGTACGCGAGATTTATAACAAATATTTTATAAATAGCAATGGATGACGTCGGAGATCTTCCACCTATCTTTGCCTGCTTCGTTATCAAGTCTTGATTTATGTTTTGTGTTTAGATATTGGTGATGGGAAACTAGAGGTGGTTGGACTAGAGAACACCCTGTACGTGGCTCAGATTATTGGTGGTGTTCGTGCACATGGACTAAGACTGGCACAATGCTCTTCTATTGAGATAAGGTTAGCTGTATCATCTTTTTCCTCCATTGCACAATCTTTTCTTTCCTTCCTTTTTGGATCACTGCCATTTCATACCTAGAAAGAGAATCTACACCCGTGTCGTGTCAGCGGCATGTTTCATAAAGTGCATGCGCCTTAGGCCTTGTTATCATGCTCAATGATAATAACGTTGAGAATCTTCAACTGCACACTGTATTTGATTGTACCTCGAATTTCATTCTCGTTAGGACCAAGAGGCTATTTCCAATGCAGATTGATGGAGAACCTTGGGTCCAACCAGCAGCTACGGTAAGAACATTTTGCTGTTTTTTTTTCTTTCGTTTACCACATTTGCCCACCCTACCCTACTGCTTGACGGAGGACTCCTAGAAGAAACCAAGGGCTCTATTATTTTTACTACGCGTGCTCGACAAAAAATAAAGCGTGTTATGTACAAAGACACATCTGTGATAGAGTAGTTTTCGTATGACTGTGAAAAGGTCCGTGCCGTATGCGTGTCTTACTGTGACCGTGATGTTTTCTAGAATTTAGGTTGTTTTTTTTTTTTTCTTGCGCAATGTAATTGGTCTGGCAGTGCCATTAAATTGGCTTGACCGTGTTCGTGCCGAATTTCCGGCATTTGATTGTAGGAAGAGTAAATTCTCGTGCAATGTGATTAGTCTGGTGAATGCCTTATCACGACCGCGTTCGTACCGTAAGCTGTACCCGATTTTGGACTGCTTTGCACGGATACGTAGCGAAAAGACCGCAAAAGGGGTACCCGGCTGGCCATACATGTTGTCTCTAACGTTGAATATTAGTCAAGAATTCCACATCAAATGCTCTGCTTTCTTACAGATAAAAATCACTCACAAAAACCAAGTTCCAATGCTGCAAGGACCGCCGCCTGCCAAGTCGTCTTTCTTCTTCAAACGGAAACAAGCAAGGGATCCTGAACTAGAAAGTGAAATTTAGTGAGTGGTCAAGCAAGCTTCTACTCAGCTTATATTTATTATAACGTTAAACCTATTCATACTGTCACAACTAAGACACTTTCCTTCCATCTCGTTCCTTGCTCCGTTACTTGTTCGATTTCTACATGCGCTTTGATGTGTTTTGAATTCTAATCTAATAAGCCTGTCAAAACATTCAGTGCAAGAGCTAAACTGGACATTGCCTGGGTTTGTAAATATTCAGCCTTGAAGAATCTTATGCCTTTATGCGGGATACGGTTTTACAGTTTTCTTCTTATTGATTGCAAATGATTCACGTAACTTAATTTTGTACGTCATGTGGCTATGGCGTCAACTTGTGACAAGAAAGAATTCGAGTCGTCTTTAATAATGATTGAGGACGATGCATTTGCTCATAGTTAACTATTTAATGCAAGATTACCAGATAATAATTGATAATACTTCAAGTTTACAACGAAAAATAATCGGACGCCAGTAATAATGATGCGTTGTACTCAGTGCAGAACTATACCAATTAGAATGGCCGTGGTCGTAAGTTCGTCGGAATTACCCGATTATGGTCGAGTCGCCGCTCCGCTGATTAAAGACCAAGGCAGAACGAGTTCCATTTCAGAGAGGTACATGACCTGAATTAATCGACCAGTGGTCGGATTAATATCTCGATTTGGGATGTATCACGTTGCCGGTCGGGCTATAGTTGGTTCATCCAAGGGTCTTATTGGCATTGCGGAGTTGAATATAATGTTCAAAGCTAGTTTCTGTTGACTGTCCGGTCAGGATTTCTAAATAACGTGCTGCATGACCAGAAGTTACATAACAGAGTGATCAACTAATCATCCATTCACTGTGTCTGTCATTCGTCTCATTTCTTGCTCACTTGTGGTCCAAGACTGTCACTTGATATTTAATGTTATCTGCAGAAGAGAAGACTGTGAATTCTGTTCACATGTTTTCATCCACTTGTCCTACCAGAATAGCAGCAACTGTACAAGATATTCATTTGGACCTCCATTTATCCATCATTCACCGTATTCAACCAATCTGCCTTTCTCTATCCCAGCATATTCTGTCTGTCTGTCACACCACTAACTATCTGACTCTGTATTACAGTCCCGACCAATCAAATGGCCAAGTTAAAGGGTGCCTTGGATTCCACTTCTAGCCACGTCTGTCCGTCCGTCCGTCTGTCTGTCTGTCTGTCTATCTCTCTATCTGTCTGTTCTATCTTGGATTCACTTGCATTGACCATCATTCTCTTCACTGGAGAGCTTTCAGTACAATTGACCAATCGACGCAGGTGGATGTGCGTGCGTTCATTCGTTCGTTACCAAGGTTTGGTGCAAAGTATATAAACAAACAGCTTTATTGTCGTAACCAATATCTAAAAAAAACTCTCAAGCTACTGATAGATGTCCAGGATATATATTATAATATATAGAGTATCAAGAATAAAATAGACAAAGTATCTATGTATGGGTTATGTGCAGGTCTTCAAAAGTGGGCTATATAATGATAAAAGCATATTACCATAATCCAGCTCTAGGTGTAAAGAGTAAAAATGCTGGAATATTGTTTTAATTCTAGTTGTGTAAAATGCATATATCTTATAAGAAAAGTATTTATGAAATAGTTCAATATGAACTTTATAGTTTCCCCCATAGTAATACAAAGAGCGGCCTTACGTAGCGGTAGTGCTGTATTACTGGTGCATATAATGATAGTAGGCGGATCGTGATTGAATGTGATTTAGTCTAACTAACGAAATTCTGGTACATTATGGCTCCACCCTTTCGCTAATATTCAACAATTAATCTGCGATTACATGGTGTGGGTCAATAAGGCAATATTGTTTCACTATGGCTATGATTTCTATCCCAAAAAAAGTAGAATTTGATGGACCTTTGTCAATGATGTGGTCTGAGAGCTCTATCTGGGCATATGAAAAGACAAGGAACAGAGTAGACCCATTGCAGGTGTCGTCAAGAAGCATCTCAATTTGGAGGACAAAACAAAAGAATTTCAATCTTCAGAGAATTGGAAATCTATCGTTATGTCTCAAATTAAGCTCATTCCGACGTGCTACAATGATGCATTCCAAGTTAAGACGATTCGGCATGTTGTCATTAAGACGAAAACGTTAGGTTGTAGATCTCTCTGGGTAGTATTGGGTGTGCAAGTGGGTGATAATTAAACGTACCGTCGCTACATCCTATTGATCCGGTGTATCCCGGGGGTTATGTCACCACGGTATTGGTTAGCTGCCCGGGTGGTCAGTAAGAGTTAATTACCGGAACGGAGGCAATAAGCCATATACATCCCGAGTGTCGCAGGCCCGAGGGATGTATAGGCTTATTGCCGACGTTCGAGGTAATGAAGTATTTTACTTATCAATTGAGAAGGTTTTCTATCAAATGTTGCTCATTATAAATGCGAACGGTCTATATATAGTTTTTAACCGGGTTAATAACTATATAATAATCTCGCATTTATAATGAGGGTTATAACAAAAACAAAGCCTTGTGAATAACAAAGAAAACCGTGTCAATTGAGAAATAATCGATCTTTCAAACCGGCTTTCTCCTCTTAGTGTCTAGCTGTTGCGCTGTTTCATGTAGATTTTGGCTTTTGGATTTCTAACTATGTACTGATTCAAGATTGTCTTATTTTACCATTTTTATTTCTTGAAGGTTCCAATCCTGCCATTAGGTTTAGGAAGTCTTTGTTTTATAATGATTAAGAGATTAAGTGGTGATCTTGGCTAGATATTAGTGTTATGTGAAATCATGGCCTCCATTTTGGATGGCACCTGACATGTCGGTCATCCAACATGGTTGTCAAGTTTTCACTGCTTTGCATTGATTTAATCCAAGAATAAGCGTTGCGTTTGGGGATTCGTGTATTTAATTAAGTCGTTCAAAAATTCTCCATAGGTTCACAAGCCATTGTATTTGCAGAGATCAAATTAATAAAATTTAGGCTACGCTTGTATGGCTGGTAAACTTGGCTAGTGGCAATTAGAAGCGAGCGATTTTCTAATAAGTCGGCCATGTAAGTCTGTCCTAAAATAAATAATTATTCTAATTCTAGATTATATTAAGTAGCGGCTACGTCTAACCTTTGTTAATATAGTTTACTTTGAAGGCGTTATTCAATCGAAGCAGATAAGCTAAATGTACGTTTGAAAAATGGAGAGAGATCAGAATATCCTTCCGCATTTGAATTAATGTGAAGAGTAGAATCATAATTACAAGGGTTAGATGTATGCTTTTAAATCAGTCTTCCCCTTTATCCAATGAGGCGACTCCCTCAGTTTATAAAATCAAGATAAGGTTGTCATTACTACGTCTCTATAGTAACGGTGGACTCTCCTAATGAGCGTCGCTTGACAGCTTTGTAGAAATATGTGAATGGATACGAGCAGGTATTTGAAGGTTACTTTTGTTCCCTGCACAAAACATTCCAGTGCAAAAAGTTTCTTCATTGGAAAAAGAGGAATAATTTTAAATCAGATATTATAAATCAGAGAAAAAGATGTTTATTTAATGATCAATCAGTTACTGTTGTTGCTGTTGAACAGCATCTTGGAGCAGAAGAAAGGAGTTGATCCTCCATTCCGTGTATTCACACTGGGCCGAACTAAGCTATTCAGAAATACAGTAGTATTAAAATAGATTTATTGACTTTAGGGCATCAGGGTGAATTACACTATTAAAGTTGATGTGATGGTAAAAATGATTCAGTCAAAATCAACGTATGTCCTTGTCTGTTGTGCATGGGACAGGGCAATGGGACGGGACATGAATCAGGGATGGAATGGAAGATGACGGTGGGCAATGGGGCAGGGCATGAACCAGGGATGGAATGGAATACTAAGGTGGGCAATGGGACAGGACATGAATCAGGGATGGAATGGAAGAGAAGGGTGGGCAATGAGACAGGACATGAATCAGGGATGGAATGGAAGATGAGGATGCGCAATGGGAGAGGACATGCATTAGGGATGAAATGGAACATTAGGGTGGGCAATGGGACATGCATTAGGGATGGAATGGAAGATGACGGTGGGCAATGGAACAGAACATGCATTAGGGATGGAATGGAACATTAGGGTGGGCAATGGGACAGAACATGCATTAAGGATGGAATGGAAGATGAGGGTAGGCAATGGGACAGGTCATGCATTAGGGAGTGAATGGAAGATGAGGATGGGCAATGGGACAGGACATGCATAAGGGATGGAATGGAAGATGAGGATGGGGAATGGAACAGAACATGCATTAGGGATGGAATGGAAGATGAGGGTAGGCAATGGGAGAGGACATGCATTAGGGATGAAATGGAACATTAGGGTGGGCAATGGGACATGACATGCATTAGGGATGGAATGGAAGATGAGGATGGGGAATGGAACAGAACATGCATTAGAGATGGAATGGAAGATGAGGATGCGCAATGGGAGAGGACATGCATTAGGGATGAAATGGAACATTAGGGTGGGTAATGGGACATGACATGCATTAGGGATGGAATGGAAGATGAGGGTAGGCAATGGGACAGGTCATGCATTAGGGAGTGAATGGAAGATGAGGGTGGGCAATGGGACAGGACATGAATCAGGGATATGATTGAAGATAAGGGATGGCATAAAATAGAATCTGACACTTCACTAAATAAATATATAAAGTAATTGCCTATTGCTTTAATCCCATATGGTATTCTGGAATATCTTTCACTATCTATGACGACTATCATCCAATATAAACGCCCTCCAATAATTTGTTGCAACAGCTGATCCCTTTGCCGATTGTGCTGCCGTCTGATTTACTATCACACTCGATTGGGATTAAATAGACTGTGTGTGGTCACTGATAAAAATGAATCACTAATCATAGATCAGACCAAGAAAGTAGTTTATCTATTCTGATAAGAACTTATTTATATAGTATTCTATGTCTTCATTGATCATCATTAACCCGCAGCTTATGACCTTCAAAAGGTATCGGCAATTTCGTTGTTTGTGCACACCATTTGGTTCGTTTAGTATTCCTATGTTTCCTAGATGCTCTTCCTGCAAGGAAAGTCAGATTTCCCGGTACTCCCAGCATTGTTTTGAGCGTACAGTTATGATCCAATCGCTGAAGGTACGTCTGTCGTACCTCTGCGGGGACTATTCGAATAGAACTGTAGGAGCGTCACCATGTTTTTTCAGAGTTATCAGGGGTATACGCACAGCCCGTCATATGCCGTATTTGGGCACAGCCCATCTGGTTGTTCTTTGCGTGATCAAAGTTGATAGACAAAGAAGATAAGGAACCATAGAAATTACATATGCTTTATTTTAATTTCCTTCCCTTAAGCCCTACGTAACTGAGTTATATTTGTGGTCAATCAGTTGTCAACCACTTGTTATCTCTGTTAAGAAAGATGTTTCTCTTCGCAGTTTGCCGACCTCAGTTCATCGTATCTTAAAATAACTTCAGGCATTTTATTGCGTGACAAGGAACACCATTACGTGATATGATACATTCCGTTCCGTGATTCGTGGAGTACTTTCCCTATCTTCAGTCTCAGACAAAATTATTGGTCCTTTTGACATTTAAGTATCACTTCGTTACAGGAGAAAGTTGACCACATATTGTAATTTCAAGTGTTTGGTACTGTAAGTCAAGGATACAATTTTAAAATTTTGGTACTATGCGGTTTCCTTGTTTGATCAAGTTACAGGTGAAAGGTGAGTTTGATTGATTCGTAGGTGAAGGAATTGCTGACAGTCTTGCCACCCAGTATGATGACCAGTGCCGTCAACATCAACCACCTCGAGTCCTCCCTACAAGTCTTGCTACATTGTCGTAGCATTCCTATGGGGAAATTGTAGTAAATCCTTAAATGGAACTTCGGAGCACGTGTGGATTATCTTCGCGTAGTCTGCTCAGGATCCTGTTGACCGTGTTATCATACCTACGGCCAATATAAATGACACAGATTTAGCTGAGAAAGACTCGTTGACAATCGATCTTGAAAATCCATCAAAAACCAAATCCACTCAAACAAGTGACGTCTCAATACTCACGATTAGTCACCATCGCTAAAAACAGCGAGTATTTTTCAAGGTTGTGAGGTTGTACTTGGTTGTAGCACGAGCAAGCAGATGCTAAACACTGCATTCCTGGCTGGAGGATAGATGATTCGAGAATAATGGGCCACGTTAATCGAATTCCTGCAGCATTTCGTCGTTCTAAATGTGCCTTCAATTTAGTGATGTTATGCTGGCAGCTGCATTTCTATGCAGCCAATACTGTTTTAATAACGACAAAGTATGGGGCTTTAAGAGGTCTTAACGTCCCCTTCTCAAGCAATTCAGGACCAATCAAGTCAATTAATACATTTCTTGGTATTCCATTTGCTTCTCCACCGGTTGGAGACCTAAGATTGAAGCCCCCAGTCGATCCTGTCTCTTGGGAGCCTAATATCTATTATGCTACTCATTTTAGGAATGTTTGCATGCAAGAACCCAGTCAACTTCTAACTGAATACAGAAGAGTTTGGCGGTCCTTTGATCCCAAAAGAAATATTGCTGAGGACTGTCTTTACTTAAATGTCTTTTCACCAGACTTGAGGGCTTCGTACTCTGTCATGGTGTACATCCATGGTGGTGGATTTATGCTTGGATCCTCTATACTTTCGCCAGGCTTTCAACTAGCCCTCAAGGGTGTTGTTGTCGTTACCATACAATATCGCTTAGGTCCATTTGGTTTTATGTCTTCGGGTGATAGTGAAGCCCCTGGCAACATTGGATTACTGGATCAAGTTCAAGCATTAAGATGGGTGAGGGAAAATATTGAAGATTTTTATGGCAATCCTCATGAGGTTACTCTGTTTGGTCTAAGCGCTGGCGCTGTTTCTGTCAGTCTCCATCTACTATCACCTGTCTCGCTAAGCTTTTTCCATCGAGCGGCCTGTGAAAGTGGTGTTGATCTAGCCCCATGGGCTGTCCAAAACACTGAAAAGATAGTTAATCACACAAGAGCCGCTGCTGAACGACTTGGCTGTCATCAAGAGGAAAGTCAGAGTCTTTTGGACTGTTTACGTAACGTCCATGACCCATGGGAATTTTTGAACGCAAGTTTAGATGCCACCAAAAGTAACGGCTTGGAAAAATCCTACTTTGGGCCGATAGTCGACGGAAACTTCCTGGCCGACAAACCTTCTGTTCTAAGAAAAAAGGGCCTTTTTGGTAGAATACCGCTGATTGCAGGAATCACAAGTGACGAGTATTCGCTGTTCTTGAGAGACGAAATTAAAAACCTCTTTAATATCTCAAACCTATCGCGTGGGATAGACAAAAATATTTTCATAAGCTACTGTCAAAAGTTTGCTCACGTCCTACAGGCGAACACGAGATATCGCGCGCTCTTGTACGACGCTTTGCTCTTCGAGTATTCTTCCTGGCAGGCTCAAAGCAATCAATCATTTTTGCAGTATCTTATTGATCTTACTTCAGATTACTATTTATGGGCTCCAACAAACGCCGCTCTTGTAGCTCATAGCGAGCATGCGCCAGCCTACATGTTCGTCTTCAATCATCGTTCAAGTCTCGGCCACACACCTTTGTGGGCGGGTGTCCCACATGGATCTACATTTAGCTATGTCCTGGGTATAGCCATGAAAAATACGTCACCAAAGCACCGATTGGTCTATGATGTCACTGATTATGACGTCAGTAATGCAATGGTATCCATGTGGACGAACTTTGCCAAAGATAGTAACCCTACTCCAAGCAAAGTATCTGGAGTCACGTGGGAACCATTCACCAAAGCAAATCAAGTGTATATGAAATTTGACGGCAAGCCGGTGGCCAAGATGGCCAAAAATTATCAAGCACCAAGAGCCGCTTTTTGGAATTATTATTACCATAAATTAATGAAGGGAAGCCCAAAGTGCTCCTCTGCGCATGGTACCCCTCCGTCAAATGAGGTTCCATTATTTAAGGGTTCAGTAACCACATGGTACTTGGTCGTAATGACAATTTTTTTGTTGGAATATTATTTTGAGCTTAAATTTATCTATTAGAGTATATTGTTCAATATAATGGGTTAGAAAAGCCTTAGAGGACAATAAAAAGAGCAATGCTATCGCAAAAGCCGCTGACCAGTAATCCGTTAGCACGGTACGAAAGCATACATCGATTGTAATTTATGACTATAGCATATTAAACAGGATATTTGTCTGACGGTGTTGACCACCCCACTACTACTAAAATAACATTGTCTTGCACTTCTTAAGAGGGCATAAAATTTCTTGCAAGAAAATTTATCAAGTATTTCAGAAAATATTTGTTCCCAGTACCTTCTCGGCTTTCCATTTCTTGTGTCTAGAAAGCGAGAGGATACTGGGAACAAGGGCGAGGTCTGATATTGTACGTCATACTAGATTTACGTCCTAAAAAGATTTTGATGTTCACAAATAAAAGATTGATTAAGGGCATCTTGACTCGTGTCCTTCAATATTATCTATTCATTCTTCGTGTGTCGGCGAATGAGAAATATATCAAGAAGATGCCGCGTGATTATCACATCATGAGTCGAACGCATTCAGTTCGGCAGTACAAACAATAAGTACATGATCTGAATAGATAGACGGATACCTAGAGTTAGTAATGATAAGCAGTTTAGGGCTTTTTCGGTGCTATCTTCACTATATAGTTTTGTTTTTTTCTGTCTCCTTTTATTTATTTATTTCCCCTTTTTCCCTTATTCTTTTATTTTCTTTTGATCTATCTTCGTCTTCTAACTGTTCTTTCTGTTCTTTTATTTAGTCTGTTTGTTTTCCTTGATTTGTATCCACTCTTCCTTCCTTCCTTCCTTCCTTCCTTACTTCCTTCCCTACTTCCTTCCTTCCTTCCTTCCTTGACTTATCTTCTTCTATTTTCAAAGGGTAACCCTATTCGTGACAGTCGTCAGTTCTATTGTGATATTCATCATGTCAGGTGCATGTATGTACTCGTTTTTTATTCTTCATACATCTGTTCTCTTCATCTATAATACATCTCATTATAACACCCAACAAAGAACCTCTTTTCTCTCATTACCTTCACCTCTTTTACATCCTCTTTTCTTGTTTTTAAATAAATGTTATCATTAAACAAAACAATATAGCGTTGCTCTACAATATACTTCAGTTATCATTCAGAGTTTTTTTTTTTTTCGTTTGAAAAAAGGGCGTATACGTAGGCCCAGGGTAATGATCACTCAACAAAGACACAGATACGAACAGTCTCGATCTATTGATGAATTATCAAGTGTCCTTTTTAATGTCCTTTTCTCGTTGATTAATGGTTTGTTTAATGATTAATTATAGTGATTTATCGTTGATTTCCCACTCATTAACTTTGAGATTTATTGTTACCTGATTATATTTATTCCTCAATATTTCTATCTTTAAACCCGCAATTGATCTTAACCCTTTTCAAAAGCTTTTTTCTAAGTTTTGATATCAATGTGTTTAATAGTGGCCAAGTACATTGTTACTGGGTTGTGGGGGAGGGAGGGGGGGTTGTTTTTTATTGGCGCGTGGTAGTAGCAGTACTATCTCGCAGAATTACTACGACACACAACAGCAGGACGAAAGGTGCTTTTACTTTTGACTCGAGTACAAAAGATAGAAACCGTTATTTTGGATTATAGACAAAGATTCTCTAACTGCCAAGAAAGTTGAAACTTGCTTTATGAAAAAGTTTGATTCTGTTTTCTTTCAGTTTATTTCTTTCTCTCTCCCTCTCTCTCTTTCTTTCTCTCTCTCTCTTTCTTTCTCTCTTTCTTTCTTTCTTTCTTTCTCTCTCTCTCTTTCTTTCTCTCTCTCTCTTTCTTTCTCTCTTTCTTTCTTTCTTTCTTTCTCTCTCTCTCTTTCTTTCTCTCTCTCTCTTTCTTTCTTTCACTTTTATTCTTTCATTCTTCCTTTCTTTCTCTCTCTCTCTTTCTTTCGTTCGTTCGTTCTTTCTTTCTCTCTTTCTCTCTTTTTTTTTTTTGCTTTCTTTCTTTCTTTCTCTCAGTTTCGTTCTTTCTTTCAGTTTCTTTCTTTCTTACTCTCAGTTTCTTTCTTTCTTTCAGTTTCTTTCTTGTTTTTCCCTTCTAAACCTTCGATTTATAAGCCTCCGTTATAACCTTTTTCTTCTTTTTCCCCTCGTAACACTTAACCTAACGGACGAAATATCTGTGCACAGTTATGGGGTAGTACTCGGCTTAACCTAGGATATCAAATTGCTCATATCTTCTAAACATAAATATAAGAAGGAAAGCGTGTGTCCCGCCTTCCCCGCTTTTCCCGCTCTCCATCTCTAACCAGCTGCGTATTTCATAAATCTTTTTTTTATCGGCTTCCCTGACCCCTAGCTAGGTATTTTGCCAAAGGGGATCTATTTCTGGTTAAAGTCTTTGTAGGGGCCTAAAAATACTTTCAAAACATATCATTGCATGATATATACTGCGAAGCGATCTGCGGCATTAGAATAATAAAAGCTCTTGTCTCAGTCTCCTTTCCATTATTTTCTTTTTGTAAAGCCAAACCATTTTTAACCATTTCACTGCGTTACTTGGTAAACTAGTGTGAAGTAGCACGCTTTAGGGTTTTAACTGTGATAATAACAATATTTATAAATTTGCACGGATAACGTTAGGAACAATTAATTTGTTTATGTTTTATCAGATTTTAGCTGTGCTTCTGAAGAATGCATGTATGTGCTCACATCTCTCCTGTTGCAGTCAATCGCGTATCATTAAAGGTAGTTCAGTTAATTCTATTTTTGCACTCATCCTACCATAAGCCGCTCAAGAGCTACCCGGATTAATTTGTGCTTCTGATGTATGCATGTATGTGCTCTCATCTCTCCTGTTCGCAGTGAATCACGTATCATTAAAGGTAGTTCAGTTTATTCTATTTTTGCACTCATCCTACTATAAGCCGCTCAAGAGCTACCCGGATTAATTTTGTCACTTAATTTTGGAATTCGATAAAATGATTCTTAATATAATTAAATTCTGTGTCATTTAGAAAAAGGAAAATATTCAATGCACTTTCTTAGTCACTTGACAGCAAAGTTGCTAAGTCCTTGAGAAAAGTACGGCATCATAATAAAACTTCCCCCCCAAAAAAAACTTCACCCCACTGAAAACTTCACAGTTACTTATTGATAACTGACAACTACTCTAGGTCTTATCGAGCTCACTAATGCCGTTTTTCAAATATAGATTTTCAACCCTTTTAATGATAAAAGTAAAGCCTCCAAGCTGGAGGTCTATAGAGTATCATTACACGACAATTCTCTCACTCATCTGTAAGCTACGCTATCTTTGAGTAATTGTCAAATTGTATGAAGGATTGTTCGTACTCGAGGAAATCCTTTCTTACACACTGGAAGTCCAAATCTTTTTTCAATTAAATATTTTTTTAGGTACGTTCTAAAAAGATCTATATATAAATGGTTTGGTATTTTGTATATATGTTGCCGGCGTGAGAAGAATTGATATATTCCGGATGTCAAGCGATGCACCTGCTAAAATCATTTTAAGTTCTTCATATTTTGTCTCAGTTTGCGTGCTTTACCCTGGCACAGTGAAAAAACGAGAGAAAGCCGACAGAACCTTTTAATTAGACACGCAGAGATCAAAAGCCGTACACTCACTTTAAGACTATCTTTAATGGCATTACCTTCAATTTGTTTTGTAAACACATGAAAAGTGAATCGTATAACTAATGATATAGAACCTGATACAAACGATACACTGATTGGCTGACGAATATCAAAACTCAATCCATCAATCTATCCGATTTTTTTCTCTCTCACTCCAATCCTGTCGTTTTTCTTCTTATAGCGTAACTTGAAGAGCTGTTGAACGCTCACTAGCAGTTTTTACATTTTTCCTATGTTCCTTTCAAAAAGCCCGTTTCATTGATAAGATTCCTAATAGCTATCGATTTTTCTAGAAGTAAGCCTTTCGCGTTATCTTTAAACCAGTCTAAAAATAACACCCAGCCACAGTCTTTCAGCCTCCGATATATCAGAATATTTAATACTGTTTCCGATCATTGGAAAATATATATAATTCCCATGTTTTTGAATGGATAGTTTCTCGATGTCTCTCAATGTTCGAGGTGTCCTGTCTAGTGTGTCAGTTTACAGGATTACTGATGCAACCCATTTTTTCTATCATTTTTTTCCTATTTTTCGTTTCATTGGATCGTCTTTTTTTCTTAGTTTTTTTCAGGTTTTTGTTCCGCTTCAAGCGTTGTTCTTTTCCCTAACATTCTATTTATCCCACCAAAGCACTGTAATTCAAAGTCAAAAATTTCATAAAATTTCGTGCGCAACATAACAATAAATCTACAAGTTCAAATCTCAAAAGATACAATCTACTGTATATTCCATCATTCCAAGTCCCCAACCCAACGATCATTCCATTTTATAATATCCATTCTCCAATGAGATATGATGATGGTGCACAGACCAACTGTCTATCAAATCCAGCGCGTTTGTTTGCTTTCCATTATTCATAAGGAGTAAAAGACACCGGATACTATGAGATCACATAGAGCACTTTACTTCTTTGTTTGTGTTCAATCGTCCAGGCGTTCTTACATTTTCTTTGTTGCTTCGTTTACTCACCATTATTGAAGTTTACAATAAAATTTAGAAGTGTACATAAAAAAGACAAACCCGATTTGGAATTAATCTGTTTACATCTTGACAACCATCTGCTCTTCATGTAACTTTTACTCGGTCGTTAGCTGGAATTCAAAATCGAGCAAACTTAGTTCAAGGAGTATGGTTTACAATGCTCTTGGGCTGCCGGCTTTTACTGCCTAAGGAAATCCTAGTAGCTTTTTTTGTTTTTGCCGCTTTGTTTAAAATAAAAACTTTGTTCACTAATCGTATCAGATCCTCTAAAATGAAAACACAAGACTAATTTATCTATCTTTAAATTATTCTGATGACTGACGCTAAAGAAATATATTCTCATGCAAAGGTCTTTTTGTATTTCTTCTTTTATTTCTTTAATTTTACTTGGTATAATTTCGATAAAAGGGAGGTGAATTTTGACAAGTTGGTTGTCATAGATGACGAGGATAGTCTTGTTTGTTAGGAAATGTCGGCAATTCTCTGGCTTATCTATTGAGATAATTTTGCTCATTCAATTAGTAATTGCTAGTTTTCTTCTTTACTCATTAACAGATAATCTTATCGAGTACTCCTGTTTCTTAAACGTCGGTCTTAGTTTTTCTTACAAGTTTTCTCGCAAAATGAATTTGAAAACACTTCCCTGTAAAAAATCAACATCATCAAATTTATCTTGTTAATAATAAGTTAAGTAAAGAGCAAATGTGTCACAGAAAATTTCACGCAGGTTCACGCGGCTTTCTTACGAAACAAGCGCAACTCACGCACTAGGAGTTCACGCGCGCATATAATATGTGAGGTTTTTCGCCCCCAGCTCATTATGACACACCTCGGCCCATTATGACGCAACTAGTTGGTCATTTTCCGCCCACCACTGTTCACAGCTGTCATTTCAATCCGCTTTATATATATTGATACATTGATTCCAATTACACGATGCATATGAAACACGATCAAAAAGAAGAAAAACCACAAACAATACAGTCCTATTCTCGTGGATATTTCATTACTAGTCGCTTTGTTGGTCTCCAAGTTGCGTTTTGCTTCGAGTAGTTTATCAATACACCAAACCGTGTTATTGATTGATTTAATAATTTTTTTATGATGGTCGTCTCAATTGCCTAGCGTTAATGGCCATATTATATTTACCGCCGAAAAAGCGATACTTAGAAGAAACTGCAGCCGGTTATAGTCTAAAAGCACAGCTCTCTTTTGTGTTGGAGCTATTCAATACCATTAAGTTCACATTCCCACAAAGGCAGATTCCCTAGTTTTAACTTCTGTTCTTTTAAACGCTAAATACAAAGACTACAAATTATGTCAGCTTTTGTAATTTTTTTTCTTTTCTCTTTTTTTTTTTTTTTTTTTTTTTTTGTACCTTTTCTTTTGGAAAACAGAGGGCGGTCGTATCATCCACGTGGCGCCTGAGGGCGTACTTTTCCCGCCAAAAGGGAGCAATCAAAAGCGCGCTCAAACAAAGCTGATTACAGGCGCGCGGCAGGAGTACCTTTCATGGTGGAGGAGGGTCTCCTTTTCAATTTCCCGTTTCTTAACAGAAAACCAACAAAACCTTATTAACGGTCAATAGAGAATAGATCACAAAGAACTGCTAAACTAAGAAATACAATCTGTGTGACCTAGCTGGAAATTACTGGCGATACAACTGATATCATTTGCGCATAATTATGATCGCTGCCCATTTGCACCTTAAAGTTTTATGTAGTTTGCTTGTTTTTTGCTTAAGGCGAAAAGTTTCTGTAACACAATAGCAGTTTACATTAAGTGCAATAAGACAACTCTGCGTTAATGCTTATGTAACCGTTAAAAAGTGTACTTGACTCAGTTTCTCACACTCTCGTCAATATGAGATATTTCTGCACTCACGTTTATACTATGCGGAAAAAAAAATGACTAAGTTTAGCTTAAAAATCATTTTTGAAGGCGAGTTTTTTTTACATGAGAGTAATTATTGTAGATTCTCCAGTTCGTAGGTACTTTGGTTAAGTCCACTCACGTCAAAGTTTTGTTGATATTTTAAATCAAATGTACTCAAGTACGAGAAGCCGTGAATACATATCCGGTATCTTGAGTCAAAATGAATCCGGTAGCTTTGACAATTTGAAACTGAACCGATCATTGATGATCGACTGACTAACACAACACGTGGCTCTTAGAGAGTGAAAGCTGCTTCTGTTAGAGAAACATAGAGGTTCTTAAAAACTCCAAAAGATATCATTAGTCCAAGGTGTTAGTAATGTAAAAGGAAGTGAGGACAAATTGGGTAAAAGCAACAACCAGGGAGAATTAAATAAAAGCATATGTTTTAAGACTTTCTGCTCGCCCGTCACTTGACAATATTCTGACTAATAAAAGCTTATTTTGGACTATTTTGTTTTAGGCTCGTCTGTCTGTTAATTTGTCTTGTTTGCACGTAAAATCAGAGTTAGCGTTGGTCGTTTTCTTTTTCATTACATATCATTTCCTTACGCAAAACAAGGGGGGACTGCACAGGCTTATTCTATATAAGCTATGTAAGCTAATACTAATATTGGACTAATCTTAAATCACTCTTCTTTCTTTGTAAAAACCACTACATTTGGCGTTAAGTGACAGCGAGAAGAATATTAAGGATGAGATAGATTGCCACATCAAGACCGCTTATTTTAAACTATTCTTATCAGCCGTGCTGTCTTCGTCAGCCGTTATTTCAGTCAACAGAAACTTCCTGATTATTATCATTTAAATAATAAAATAAACCAAATTAATTGCCAGGGTTTTTTAGTAACTGGCCTCCCGTGTTTCGCTGTCTTCCAAACAAGCCAGTCTTCAAATCACTAGAAATTATAGACATTATACTCCTCTAGTTTGATTAACAGTTTTCGAGACAGATTGCAATATTCAAAGTCACCCCACTGGGAAACTATTACAAAAGAGGAAGGTTGTGTCGAAGCCTTTGTTTCTTCAAAGGGAAAGATAATCGTCTAATCTTAAAACTCTTAGCTCGATTTAATCAGGAATCTGGAAGAGATAATTGAATTTTTAATCGAAGTAGAGCTAATTTGAGAGCTATCGGGAAATGTCGTAGCTATAGAAACGGGGGGAACGAGTGATGAAAACTTTGTGATTTTGAAAATAAGACATTGGTCTATCGAAACTAAGGGGAATAAAAATAAACCTAAGGAGGGTTAGCAACGAGGTCTTAATTCTCCTTATATATAGAAAGGTTTAACTTCGTCGTCTTAGAAGATTTACTAAAAGTCCTAATTAGATGAATCAAACTCTTTGCATGGCTTGAGTCGCTTAATTTTAAAGTCGTGTTGTGATTGGCTGAACGGCGAGGCTAAAAATTACTAACCCTAGTGATTGGACCGATATATTTAACAGATTTAAACTTTTGAGGGGCAAAGTTCTGAAAACCCCGAACACGTCGAAAAGCATTAGTATACGATTCAATATAACAGATAAGAATCTATCAAAGATTTTTAAATAGATAGAAAATTAATTTTTACGACAAGTATTTTGGAAAAGTACCTTTTAGAGACAAGTTTTAAGTGTAACTGAACTAACTAGCAAAATGTGTGAAACTTTACAATTCGGAAGTTTTCTCTATAATAATAAAAAGACAATAAACATTTATCTTTTGATAACACATCTTTAATTTACTCGTTAAAATAAATATAAATAAGCGACATGAATATTTTCCGATTCAAGATAATATCCACACGGGTTTTGCTCACGACAGGTTTTTCAACAAAAAATCTTTTGTACAAAATATTTCGATAATGATGTTTTATCGGGGAGTAATACAATCAAAAGCGTGAAGCTAATGCAAATCCCATTATAAATTTTGAGATTTTTTTTCAAAAAAAAGTTTGAAAATAATAACTGGAGGGAAAACTGATTAGCTTGAAATGTATATCTCATTAGATTAAACTTCAATGGAAAATCACACATTTATCTTAAGTACAAGCTACTCAACTTGAAGTAAAAAAGAAAGAAATAACTTTATAAAGTAAGGATTTTTTTCATGTTTTATAGCCTTGTCCTGCTGTAATTTTTTTAGTGATCTCTGCATTACTATTTTCGGGCAATTGTTCTAAAATCTTTAGTGCCCTCGTTAGCTCGAGGATCCTTGTACTTTTAAATTAATTTACAAGGCTTATAAAGTGACAAACTCGCTTGCCTAATGATAAAGATTCACAAAACTGTGTGTCTCGATGTGTGGGTCTTTGAATTCCTCCCCTTGATGAACAAGTAGTATATAAAGACTCTCTTAACTAGCCCATAAAATCTTCATTGAAAGATAGGCACACACGCTCACACCAGGAAAGTTTTACTCCTGCACTTTTTATTTACAAAATGTTATTGATTTTGTCGCCAGTGAGTCAAGAACACATCGCAAGAAAAATCAATACATTCAAGTTTCTATATCCATTCCGGCATCCGATATATATATATATAGAAGATATAACTAGGTAAAAACTATTGTGAGCTGCGTCGGTGTTTCTAATGAAACAGTAATGATAAAAATGTAAATTATACACCGTGAAAGGATGAAAAAACTTACTGACGTTTCGGACGCTAGTCCTTCGTCGGAGTACTTTTACTCCGACGAAGGACTAGCGTCCGACAGGTCAGTAAGTTTTTTTATCTTCTCACGGTGTATAATTTACCTTTTTATCACTACGATATATGTATATATTTCATTACGGGGGAATACGCCATCGTTAGACTTTTATTGATAAATCCTTTTTATATTGTGCCAGAGACATCAAAGTGACAGCAAAACAAAAGATTATTTCGATAATGAGGAACTTTCTTTCTTCCTCATGATTTAGGGCAAGGTTCTGTTACAGTGTATTACAATTGTTTTTGAATTTCTTCTCAGTGAGAAAAAATGTTTTTCTCCGAAAGGAAAATCAACTCTTGGTAAGGTAGAGAAATCATATATACAAATATTCACGTGGAAATGACAGCAACGTGTATTGGACAAGAAGTTCGGGATATCTCCTTGAATGTCAGCCAAGGTCACTGCGTCATCGCAGTCGTCATAACGCGACAACGTGCATGGTCGACTCATCGAAGAGTGACTGCTCGTTTTCTCTAGTATTTATTACTTTGTTGATTCATTTTGATAGTTTCTTCCTTTTCAGCTTGCTCGATTATAATATGCTCCTTCTAATCTAAGGTATTTTATTTTCGCTTCAATAAGTTTCTGAGTATATATACATATATATAGTACAATAATGGCTCCAACATTGCAACATTTTTGTTCATTTCTATATTTTTATTTTTGTGTTTTTGAAAATGATCCTGCAAATTGAGAGAACTGTGTAATGATTTGAAATTATATCGCCTAAGCATTGATAAAATCTACAGTTATCGCCTGATATCATCATCAATAAAACTGTGTGTATGTTCGTGTGTGCGCGTGACGTGCAAACCGTGTATCTGTGTGATAACACGTTCGTTCGTCCGTGAGATAAGCGTGAAGCATGGAGTCAATCCTTAAGTACAATATTGAGTTCCAAGTTAAAATTAACCTGCAAAATAATGCTCACGTCCTCAAAGTAGGTGGATTCAACTGGCATCCACAAGGACTCACGTAACCATGGCAATGTGACGTTACCATGGAAGTACTTGATGTACTGTGCTATTCCCTAATTGCTTTGCATTATCAGATTGAGTTGAGAATTTGTTGACTTACACGAGATGAAAGTGAATACCTTGGAAGGCTCTTATCCTGGTTTTTACAAATAAAAGAGCAACTGTAATTGACAGGCAGTTGTTTCTCAGTTGAATTTATCTGACAATATTAAACCATTCTTATCGCAGGGGACTACGCAAGTTTCCCTTTTAAACGATCGTCTTTGATCCTCGACGTTGTTTTGTTTCAAAATTCATAAGCTAGGAGGAGTCCACGCTAGCCCTATCTGTCGGGATCTATCTCGAACTTTTATTGCATGGAAAAAGAATTAGCAGCTGATTCATTGTAAGCTCACGGCTAAAGCGAGTCGAACCACCCACGTGATCATGAAGAACGTTGCCATAGAAACGGCTCGTACATACCACGTAAGTTTCATTAATCCCAATTAAGGTGACGTAATTCTTAGATGTCTTCTAATCAGTAGTCTCTCGATTGCTCTTTTTAAAAAAAGCCGTGTTTATCACACTGGGTTGATTGAAGCATTCTCATTCAACCTTGATCACTAATTCTCGATTTAAACTGGCACCCAGGCGTCAAAAGACCTGGTCAGAACCAAATCTAATATCAAAAACCTTTATCAACTTTGGCTTTCGACTACCTCGGGTTGTGATTTAATTTCCATTTCATTGATATTAAGGTTCTTTTTTAAGGTCGGATGACTAATTAAAGATTAGAATTTTGTTTTGAGCGATGTCGGAGTGGTCGGTATAGAATTAGATGTACCAGTCTACGTAACGCGTGGGATAGAATAATCAAATCAAAGATTTTTTGAGTTGGTGTTACGGTATTGTTACGATTCGTTTAATCTTCTAAGTGAAAGCGTTTTTCTATTGCTATTAGTAAAGCAACGCGTATGTCTAATAATCTAAACATGATAAAATTGAATTTGACTGAATTGGGCCTTTATAACAAAGCGAGTGAAAATAAATGGCAATTTTACTTTTAAATGTTTATCTAGTGAAAGTAACTTTTGAAAACTAATGTGCGCATTGAAAACGATTCTTTCTTTCAGTTTCTTTCTTTCAATTTCTTTCTTTAGTTTCTTTCAGTTTCCTTCGTTCAGTTTCTTTCTTTCTTTCTTTCAGTTTCTTTCAGTTTCTTTCTTTCTTTCTTTCTTTCTTTCTTTCTTTCTTTCTTTCTTTCTTTCTTTCTTTCTTTCAGTTTCTTTCAGTTTCTTTCTTTCTTTCTTTCTTTCTTTCTTTCTTTCTTTCTTTCTTTCTTTCTTTCTTTCTTTCTTTCTTTCTTCTTCTTTCTTTCTAACTGAATGAAGATGTGATCAATCTCCAAGTTCGAGATCTTTCTAATCAGACTCCAGGTCTACAATCTCCATCAATGCTATTCACATGTCTATTTCTCAAGTACTAATGAATGGCAGGTTATGCAAGGAGCTAATGGCAGATCGCCTGGTGCAAAAGGGCCTCTGAGATGGCCTTTAATTATATAATCCTTTGACTGATTTAATTTTCTAAGTGTCTTTGTAAAAGAAACTGATGAAAGTATAAACACAGGTCTACCATTATACAAAGACTAAGTTTACACCCATACAAGTTGAATCACAACTAACTATTAAGATTCCATCTAGATCTTTCTCAAAACAAGGTGAATATTTCCCTCAGAAACTAAACCTCTAAAACGAAAATAAAGATCAAATTAATGCCTGAGTTGAAAATCTTAACTCCACTAAAATAATACACTTACTACCAAGTTTACTCATTGACAGTGTTATTTTTATAGTATTCTAGTGCTTCATAGGTCTTTTCCTCCCTCTTTTTAGCACCCTACATGGATCAGAACCAAGTGTGTATATAATCCCTAATGTTTTAAGTGGATAACAGGTCATTTTGTGGAGCCCATTAATGATCCTGAGTAATACTGTTTTCTCATTTCTAATTCAGACAAACGGAACATAAACATCACGTTTTCACTTTTATTTGCTTTCTTTTTATTTTCTGTTTATTTTCGATTCTGATTAATATCATATTTTTTGCTGCGGTTTTATTTTTATTAGTCTTGAAATTTTACGGAGTAATTTGCAATTTCTAAATATTTACAGTTTTAAACGTTTTGGGAATTGATTGGCGCTCGAAGTGCATTCTGTACTGTGGGCATTTGAACGTGCGGCACTGAGGCTAGTCTGACTTATTCATACTCCTTGGAGTAATTAAGAAGGAAAGACGCGAGTACTGACTGAAGCTGATATCAGTGTTCTATATGTAAGTACGAAAAATATCTCTTTGATTCATATTGCATTCCACTAACTGTTTAGTGACGTAGAAGCAGGCATAGTGGACGGGATTTTTGTAACACGGTAACCATGGGAAGCGAACCTCTTCACCTAGTATCTCAGTATTGCGTAGATATGTTATTTCTTCCGTCGAGTAAGTAAAAGAACCATACTAAAGGTACTTCAACTAAAAAGGATCTACTCCAACAGCCCTTCCTCAGTCTAATATACTGCTATGTGTTCCGTTTATATAATAATATTTACTTATTTATTTTCCAATCATGCTATTCTCTAGTTGTCCGTCTGTCACAGACCGGTTTCATAAATTCTTATTTAAGAATCTCAGTCTAGAATTCTGTGTATATATTCTTTGTTCTGTATAACATCTGTTTCGTGTTCCCAGCCTTTTGTCCATCTTACTAAATCTCATTAAATTTCGCTGATTCATCGTTTACCACGGTTTTCTAAAGCTGTAATCATCAATCATATTGACAAAAACATTTACGGGAGCTCGTTACGAGTTTATTGCCCTTTGATTGATCCATTCATGTGTGAGCGTTTCGTTCATCTTCCTAACTACCCGCGAGATAAATGGTTAGATCATCAATTCTCTCTATCCCGTGGTGTGTTTATTAATGAGTGCACGATAAAGTCGTGAGGTCTATATGTGGTCATACCACCAACTAGGTCTAGCTTAGATCGATTCTTAGGAAAAGTTAAAAGAATATTTAGAAAAATCAGTACTTGCAAAAAAAGCTAGTATGTTATCTGTTCAGTAATCCACTCTCTTCCATTCTTCTATTTGTCTATCAATTCATCTCCATTTATTTCACTATTCTTTAGTCCATCTATTTATTCCCCCATGCACCAACGCACCGATTGATTCATTCATCCGAACATTTATCCACCCATCTATTCATTCCTGCATGCATCGACCCTCCTACCAGCCTATTCTAAGCACTTATCCATCTATCCATCCATTCACTCAATAAGCTATTACTGCATATATGCTCTGTGTTAACGCACCCATCTTTCTTTCTTCCTTCCTTCCATCCATCCATCCATCCATCCATCCATCCATCCATCCATCCATCCATCCATCCATCCATCCATCCATCCATCCATCCATCCATCCATCCATCCATCCATCCATCCATCCATCCATCCATCCATCCATCCCTCACTCATTCAATTATTCTGTTATTCAGTTATAGCTCATTCATCCATTACCTCCATCCCCAATCCGTAAGACTCATCACTCACCCTACGGTGGAAACGTCTTATAATATAAACTATCCAGTATAGCACACCACTCAATATTCTCACTCTTATTATTCAGAATTTGCAACAAAAATTGCTAGGACAATGTTTCTGGGTTTTTGGGGTTGTTTTTGTTGTTGTTTTTGTAATCAGCCTTAACTGTTCATTACGTTCTAATAGCACATCTTTCATCAACATTTTCGCCTCTACTTCCGTAACCCAAAATGTAGTTCAATGACTGAAAAGGCACTTGTATTAAAGAGAAAGGTAGTTTACCGCACTATCACGATCAACGGACCTCTCGACTGAACCGATCATATACTTGTTTCATAGAGAGCTTAGCTAGGCCGGCTAGGAATAACCAGAAAAACTATACTACTTTATGCATCAGGTGCGAATATAAATCACGTTTAGGAATAAACCAGTCAAGCTGACATCCTCGAGCGATTTGCGATCTTTTATCTGAAGATTACTAAACTGCTTTTCAGATTTGGGTCTCTCTTTTCACCAACTTTTGAAGGCGAACCACTTCTCCGTGTCTCATTTGCTAATCAATCTAGCGTTTATGATTTTTGAGCGGCCTTCTGAAAAAGAATCTTTAAGGGTTTTCGCTTCTTTGTATTGATATTTATAACTCAGTCTTTGAGTCAAACAGGATACGAAGTGACGGGCCATTCACAGCGTTTCCTAGATTCGGCAAGTTATGCTCTCCAATAGACTTCGGCTCCGCCACTTTTCAAGATTCATCGTCGGCCGACCGCGCAGTCTTTATAATATGAACTAATCACTAAGTCTCCAAAGAAATCATAATTAAAGGAGTCAAACAAAGCGATGCTCTCTTACTGTCCATCTAGCCCTAAACTACACTAATCTCTTATTCCCAAAAAATTATTACGAAATCAGCCGTTCAAATAATCTAAAGGATTTGGCATTTCTTTATTCCAAAGTGAATTGTTTACTTACGAGAGGTTTTTTAAAATCTGTTTTTATTCTGTTGATCTTTCTAGTGATATATATTTGTTAGGGAACTTTTTAATGTTTTGTTTTTCGGTTTATTCTTTTTTTTTTTTTTTTTTTTTTTTTTTTTTTTTTTCAGTATTATTGTTACAATTTTTGGTTGATATTACTTTTCAAGGTGAGTGCAAATAAACTAACAAACAAAAACTAACTCTCGTGGCAGATGTAACCACTAGAAGTGATTTTCTTTTCTTCTTCTTTTGAGCGTATATCTCCTGCAATCTTTTTCACTCTTTCATTACGACCACAATGAAAAGATCCAAAAAATTATTTCATTTGAAGAATTAGAATACCAATAATAGACAAATCAATGAACTAACAGAATTGTTGATAATACATAATTAAGCCAACGTGTGAACGCTGGAATTGTTCTCTTTCGCGAAGAGCAAATTCAATATATAATAAATCAAATCTCAGGAATTATTAATAAAGAGCACGGTTTTATTCCATGGTGTTGTAGCTAGGTTCAACTACAGATCACAAGTCAGAGATAATCATGATAATCATTTGACCGATATTGTTTACTTCAAAATCGTCTAATAGTAAAAGATCTCAAATAGATTACAACTTCCAGTATGTCCAGTCGAACTTGGATAATAACACAATGAAATTTTTCATCGCCAATTGATAGAAAAAATATATAATAAAATCAAAAAGTATACTTTGACATTTCAGCGACATTTTATATTCTAAAATGAAAACAAAATCGCCAATAGAAGTTTGATAAAAATTAATTTAGACTACTTTTTTTCTTATTATCTATTCATTTCTAAATCAGAATTCAGCGACTTTCAGACCAAAATTGCTCGATTTGTCATTGGTAATCTGATATATTTTTATTATACCATTTTTGATCAATTCTCGTCTATCACAGAGATTAATTCGACTAGTAGATAATGGCTTAAAACCGATTAAATTCTGCACATGGCTTGCCTTACAAAATGTTAATGACAGACAAATCCTTTTTTGCTCGAACTCTGCCGAATAATCCACTCGTACCCAATAGATCACAGAAATATCTCACAATACAACATTTCGACTCGATTCTAATTTATTCGAGTCCTTTTCTGAATTGAATAGACTAGATCAAACTGCGAGGACAATTAGGTCTTTTTTCAGCGCTGCCTGACAATAGAAGATCCCCAGTGATATCGTTATAATGCTTTTGATATTTAATTGATGGTAGTCTTCAGCCGAATCAAAATCAAATCTAATTTTGGTCGGTAATAAATCGAGTTTGTCTACTCTGCCTTTTGTTCGCTGCTCAGTCATACGCCTATTATGTAGTTATCTGACCATCGAGTTGTTTCATTGCGCGGCTCTTTTATTCAATGGCAGTTTAAGACCATTCATCCCATCATTTATTCCCCACCCTCGACCTAGAAAAGGCTTACCCTAATAACCAGATGTTTCTATTTTATAATCCAGTTCTCTAGCAATTAATTTTCAAATACAGTTCCCCGAGAGAACGAAATTCAAACAAATTACTCCTAATCCTGAAAATTACTAACTTGTTTTCTAAAAAAGACATGGATTTTCTCCCTAAGTTTCGTAAGAGCGTAAATTTCAATCGGTGCTAACAGTCTACATAATCTAATAAGCTCTCCTAAGTTTCTATTTATCGACGCCTTCAAGTCTCTGTGCTCTATCATCATCGTTTTTTTGTTGTGGTGTTGTGAGCTGTTATTAGAAATTGAACTCAGTTTTTCATCGAGGCTTACTCGGTTTCGTTTAACAGTGTTTGGTCTCCTGATGATAACAAGGTAAGGCCAGGAATTGAAACCGTTTTCAAACACAGCCTGTCAATGAATTATAGTTAAATGGTATATAATCTAAGGAAGTTCTCCGCTATATATTTTTAATGATTAAGCTTCTGAAGAAGGGGAGTCTCAGTCGTAATCATCTCTGTAGCTCTTGCACTTGGCGAACATCTTTGGTGTCTTTGACAAAACAAAGTGTAGAGTAATCAAGCTAAACAACAAACAAAAAGAACCTGGAGCAATGTTTGTGTTTTGTAATAACTCTACAGACCCGTGCCAACTATCATTGCAAACTTAGTCAGTAAATACCCAATTCTTCTTTCTTTATGGCTGATCAAACATCTACCCTGAGAATGCTAATTGCCCTAAAGAAAATCATCATAGGCCCAATTTGCTATTGTATTGAGATCGTTTCGTATGGCACCAAATGACTCTCTGATCTAAGAGGTTAGACTTCTAGATTACTTACAGCACAAAGCGGCTCTGTCAAAATAAATTAAATAAATTAAATCTAATTTAATTAAATATTCTATGCCTCTTAATTTTAATAATATCCTAAATAGTGCGTACTGTGGACTCCCAGTGTGTCTTTTACACTTGTGAAGTGCCCGTGTGAACTATCTGACGACCGCAACTGAATTCAATACCGCCTGGATTTTTCTTTTTCTTAGGGTGCTCCTTTTTTTCCGTGTTGATGGAGAAAGAACAAAGCGCTCGGTGTTTTTTTTGTTTTTGGCAATTCGCGCGTGGCGGGGGAGGCCGCCATATCTGACTGGCGACGCATGCGCAGTGGCTGTTACAACAGGTGCATTTCACAGTGTGTCGTGTGTTTGCTCTGGTTTTAATTTGATTTTCGCAGTAGTTTTCTGTTAACTTAAAGAGAATAACGACGAAATTTAAAAGACTTCAAATTGAATGTTTTGTGAAAAAAGGGCCGGGATATTTTGTGGCTAAATATATTGTTGATGACATCTAGACACAAAGAAACTAGGATGATAGTAGTGTTGGGTGAATGATTCACTCCTCCAATAATGTGGGATTGTTTGGAAGGTGACAAACGCTTGACTAAAGGCCTGCGCCGAGCGCGTGCTGCTTTTTCTCGAGTATTGGTTCTGCTAAGTATCGTATCTTTAATTCAATTTTCACGATAAACTTCTCTCGAAAATGCCAATCACTATATCTACATTGTGAGAAGAAAGCTGCTCTTTTCTGAATGTGACAATGAACTTAAGTATCGCTTTTATGAAGGATCCTTTCTCTAGCTGCGGTTATTAAATTTTTAAGTTTGACGCATTGTCAAAAAAGGGATTAATATGTAGTATTGAAGTATAGGAAAGGCAAGCCGATTTTTACTTAGTTTTCCCCCACCATCGTTAGACATAGAGTGTTATATTATGTAAGCCAAGCAAGAAGGCTTTCAAGCTGTAATATCGTCAACAACAATACGAAAAAGCATCGATAATAATTTTAATTTGCCCATAAGATTAAATGTTCCTCGATAAGCGCTCTCAAAATGGACTCCAGGTATGGGGGGCCATTTCTTGTTGCGAATTCAAAATGTAATTATAAAGATTCCTAGCGGGCACTCGGCTAACAAGCTAAAGTGAGTTTGGGAGGTAAAATCGGCATGATTCTCTTTAGCTCTGCAGTTTATTTTTGCAGGGACAATACCCTGGTCTTATTAGAGAAATAATCAACAGAAAAGAAAAGGTAAACGAGTGTTGCAGCTGCTTATTTCGAATTTTTCTCAACTCGTGGCGACGGAATACCTAATGCTTTACTAGCAAAATCACCTGGTCTGTAGTAGCGCTTATTAGGACAAAGCGGACGCGTACGCTTCAATCAAAATAATAAAAAATGTCTTCCAATCGCTTTATCCAAGGCATCATTTTTTCCCTAAAAAAGAAGCACAAAAATGCCCGGGATAATTTCGGAATATTTTCTTTGAAATTCCACTCTATTCGACATTCCAAAAACAATACTAATTTAAGCGCAATACTAATGGTGGTTTTGGCTTGTATTTTTAGAACACAACCATTTATTAAACGTCCACCTCTTTAGAAAAAAGAGATACGACTTTTCCAGGGAATTGAAGACTGAGTAATTGTGGAAATGAGGGTCATTTGGAAGTATCGGTGCGGAGTTCTAAGAGTACGTACCGCGATGCCGGACCACGCAAATGAAATAAAAATGAATCTTATTGCTTTCGAACTTCAAAGTTTTCCTAAAACATTGTATTAGCCAACCAAATTCGATTAAAAGCATTTGTTTTGGAGAAGGCCTGACCTATTTATCTAAGCATATAGAAAAGTTTTTAAACAGCTCATCAAATCATATCCGTTTATCAGGGGTCTACCTTTTTGCGAGCTAGAAAGAAATAAAATTTACAGATCGATTTTATAGCCCAAGGGCCCGAAATATAAGTTTCCTTGCGTGTCGAGGCGACGGACTGGTTTCAGTTACAAAATCTACATCCCGTAGAACTCGTAGTGAGAGGCAATCATCAAAGAGAAGTTGTTTAGATATGTAGAACGTTTAAAGACTTTCTTATCCTACGACTATTCGAGGCCTGACGTAGACGATAAATAGTTGTTCATTTTGATTTTATCGATGATAAATCGAAACTCCCTCTTTACAAGCACCTGCGTACGTCATTCTACGTGACCGTTAACCAGGTTTTTTTAAGACTCTAAGACTGAATTTCACCAGCATCTTAATCTTCAACTCTCTCGTACCCAAAGCAGCACTCTTAGCACTGTTTTCCAATATAAAAAAAAACAGGCTTGCAAGGCTCAGTTTTGAGGAGCAAACGAAAGAAAACTATAAGGTTGGTATAAAAAGGCTGAAAGAATTGATTCAAACGTTACTGAAACACAACTATATCTACACCCAATTATATATGAATATTTTGACGGACATTAGTCATACTTTTTAAAAGGTTTTTGAATGTTGAATATATTATCAAACGCTTTTTCTCTTTGGGGTCTTTTTCTGCTTCGCTGGCTGTTTAATGCAAGCGATCATTAGTCAACTTAACTGTCATGAAAGCACAAAACTAGAGGCCGAATTTGCGACTCAAATCAAGAGTTGACGATGGCATTTCTCGATAGTATAATCAAATAGTAAAGAAGAGAAACAGTGTTCCCGGAAATATACGTCAAAAGAACAAAAAGTGAGGCAATAAAGTATTGGACAGTTGAGCTGCTCACTTTTGCTTGGAAATATTCGGCGTATTTCGTCAGTTAGCTGAATTAGAGTTGCACTGAAAAGCGTGGGAACTACGTCATGTTTAACAGCTCTCGACAAAAATTATAACCAGAAAAAGTGTACAATGCTATCAAACTCCATACTCAATTCTCCCTTTAAAAAACGATCTGTGACGAAAAGTTTCCGTAATGTGACATTAAACACCACCATAAAATTATCTCCTTTGGAAATAAATAAAGATTTGTATTTTTAGGAACTTTTTAGGCAGGTAAAATGTTATTGCGACTTGATTAACTTACAATATCAACCAGGCTAAATTTAGGCTCGCATTGTGTGGTGATTATTTCGAAGAATATCAAAAATATTAACGATATGTAAAGGTTAGAAGTTGTAGTTGAATGTGTACTCGATGCGAGTCTTACAGTCACCTGCGATTGACAGCACAATACAGGGGAGAACTCATTTTCTTCCAAAAACAATGCAAATTAGTCCAATAGATGGTGAGTTTCCACGGCCCTCATTGTTATCGAGCTTGGAGTCCTTTCATTATACCTACTAAATTTGGATCTATTATTGCTTTCATTCTACGCGACCAATCATAAATTTCATCAAAACTTCTCTGTTCGCCTTCCTAACGCCTATCTTTCTCGTTTCTTTATTTCTTTATCTCGTTCTTTCTTTTATTTTCTCGCAGTTTTATATCCCTTCTCATGGCGCGTGCTCTAAACAAATGCGGTCTGCCCGCGTGTTGTTCAATCTTTGTTATTAAATCGTAAATTAAATCGCACAATCCTAACATTTCAGAGTATGAAAAAAAAGATGAGTAAACAAAGTGTTCAGATCGTCTATCGTGAGAGTATTTGGAGAGCAGGTTGAAACAAAAAAGCCTCGTGCCAGCATATTTAGGCAAGTGCATAGACGGTTCGTATTTCAATGGTGTATATACGCTTGAGGGCCTCAGGTAAAACTGAAAAATTGCTTCAATTAACTGACCGTGCCATCGCGCGCGAAACACATCAATGTCTTCCAAACCCGTGACATCCTCACACCCGCGCCTCGCGTTGGCCTTTTCGATGTGAGAGACTAATGACGTACACCGGTCGATTTCAATTGTTTCTATTGTCTCGATTGGTCAATAGAAAGAAATTGACACTTGCTGAATTGAACCTTGCAAATGACCAATAGGCCGTCAAAAGGCGGCTTTTCAAGCGACCAATCAGAGTCTATCTGGTTATAAATGAGAGAATCGATTCAAACACAAGTGAAAAACTATAGTGAAAGGAAGAAAAAAAAGTCATCCATGTTCTTACTATAAGCCCGTCTCTCTGTAGATTCGGATTCACAGTCAAGTTTAATCAGTAGGTACAATTTAGACCAGAAAGAATAGAACTAAACCAGAAGATTACGCCGAGTCCATCTTCTTTCGACGTTTGACAAGGAGAGAACTTTCGTTCGTTGACCATTTGACGGTGTCGTAATAATTGTATTCAATACCAAGTCCAAGACAAACAGCAACAGCCTTAAAGTAACGAACTCAAAGCGAGGTGTGTGACAAAGACAGGGCCGGCCACTGGAGCATGTACTATCATCGCCGAGACCACTCCGATCAAGAGGTCCCATACATGTACCCACAGGTACACCGGAGATTCCACGATAAAAATCTTGCCCGAGGGGAAGTACACTTTATTGGTTTTTATCTTTATTTATGTATTTTTTATTTTACAGTTAGAATCACGAGCTTACCAAGTTGAACAGAGAAAAAACGCCATTCTACATCAACGAACCAAGAACGGCGATACTTTGACAATTGATTCCCAAGGTGATTTTGACTTCGGCCGCTTGATTAAATTAGACATGTTTTTGAAAGATGTTTTGGTTATGTTATGTTAAAGAGATCGTTAAATTGAGGCTTTAATTTTAATAAATCTGTTCCTTTTTAAGTGCTGATTTGATTTGAAGAGGAGTCTTGAATCTATTTCTGTTTTCGTTTTTAGAATTATTCCAAGATTTGTCCCAGATGCAGGACCAATGGCTGACCGAAGGTACACGAACGAGCTACCAAAATACTCATGATACGCAACGAACAAGAAAAAATACCCCTTTAATTATATATCGCGAAAATTACTCTTTGGTTTAAATAATTGATCATTCAACTCTTCATTTCAAATAGCAACTGAACGTTAATTCACATGCTTTCAATTCGAACCCGTTGAGCTGCGCCACTGCTGTACTGACTTGCAGTGGTGATTAGCGATGACGAGTTTATATTTTTTTAACTTCTTATAATCGATAGAATCACAAGAAACACTAATCGTACTAACGCTTTTATACTGATGCGTTCTTGCAGTTCGTTCATCGTACCCAGTGGCATCGACAACAGCTGATGAACAGTACGTACCAGAAATGGAAGGCGTACGAAACCCCAACAAAGAAGGTACGAAATAAATCTGCAATCCCTAATCCACTCTGCTTTACGCAGTGCAACAGGTTTTATATCTAAAAAGGCAATAGTAACTCTTAACTCAGTCTATGGCCTGGTTTTCCGGTCTGTCGTAGTTTGCACTCGACACACGCGCGCGAGTTCTTTTCATTGTACCACCCTCGTTTCCTTTTCAGTTTAAGAAATTGATAGAGAAACGATAATTAAGTTGAATTTCCTTAGTAAACACGTAGTATAGTAGCGAGATTTTTTGGGCCACTAAAACACAGCCCGCGTACGATGCTATCACACTCATTCTCCATTTCAATTTTGGAGGAGATTTCCCCCCAGGGTACATTCGTGTCAGGGCATTAGAAACCCAGTAATTTTGGCTGTGCATAAAATTGGAGCCGGGAAGATTCGAAATATACCGCTAAAGGTTAGAACAACGCTATTAAAAGATCCGCACTGATAACTAAGAAAAACTACCAAGTGCGAGTGGAATAGCGTTTAATTTATGCCGGCTTCGACATATTTATGAGAAGAAGGAGAATGCCATTCGAACATGCTGACCGATTTGACGCGCGCTTTATCCGCCAGAACAAAAGTCTTCAATTTTACTTGTTACATGGGATCTGCCCCCATCCCATTTTTCAATTATGTAAATAGAGCATTCTCTTTATGTATTGTTTGAGCCATTGATAGAGTTATTTTTGTTTTGAAAATGAATAGACATTTAGATGAGTAAGAGTTTATTTTCTCTGGTTTTGCAGCGAGTTATGTCACACACATCAAGACCGAGCCGAGAGACCTATGCGACCAGAGCCAGTCCACCGGTCTAACGAGCATATCTAGAGCGCATAGCAATTATAAAATGGAAAACGGTATTGAATCTAGTTCTTACATGAAGATGATGAGCGAAGTTCACGCGCCCACTAATTCCCCACTCGTCTATACGTGCGGAACACAGCCATCAAGTTTTCACTGTATGAAGGCTTATCGACAGCTTTACGACGGTATGGCAACTTACGAGGCACAACCACCAGCTTATCCAGGCGTTAAACAGGAACCCATTGACTGCAGCCCGGTCAGTGACAATCCTTACGAATCAAGGTATTATTTTTCCTTCTCATTAACTCTAAATATTTTGAACTTTAACTGTTTTTTAAATATTTCATGTGAATTAGTGATTTTTTTCAAGGTTCCGAGTTCTGCCTTTTTCGATCGCGCTGCTCACTTCGCGATTTCTCTTCTGAGATGCTTTTCGGCTCAAATTAAATTTTAAATTTGTTAAACCTATCTTTTTCTCCTGAGTTAATTCAATTTGTTGATGGGCATTCACTTTTCATAAGTTCTCTTGTATCACATTTTTATTTGATTTCTGGTTTTCCTAGCAGGAAGGCGACAAGTGCTTGAAGACATAGAAATCTCTCTTCGAATGTTGGCCCCATTTGAAGTTGGTTTCCCCTATTTAAACGCTAAAATCTCGAAGTACCTTCCAACATAAAAAGGCCTCTCATTTATTTTTTCAAAGAAAAATCACTCAGTCATTTTTCACCTTCAATTAACTCGATTTTCATTCCAATTTTTCATTTAACGTCAAGAAAGCCTCTCTCGAGTCAGCACGTGTAATTCTTCGCTGTAGTACCTATACCTTGACTAGTTCATTTATCACGAATCGCCTGTCGTTGTTTTAGCGTATTATCCGAGTCGTCTTAGCGCAGAGATAAAAACGTTAGCTGCTTCAAACTTTACGTTGCTCTTTTGTTTTGCGGTTTGTGATTGAAGAGTGCACAGCGCATTGTCATAGTTAGATGAGGAAGGCGCCGTTTAAAATATTACGGTAAATGAAACATTTTATTCTATTCAATTGTAGATCGCCTCCAAGGTCTAGCTGCTTATCATCACCAACCACACCAACAAGCAGAATGCTACGGTCTTCAACCTACTTCCACTGAAGGTACCGAATATTTCGCCTGTTTTTTTTTTTCCCCCCTTCAAAAAGTGACTGTCATCTTCAGCATTGTCTTCCATTCTAATTAGACATTTTGATAGCCTCCATAGAATGAATATTCATAGAACTTTGATTTCATGATAGAACATTTTCGAATTAATTTTAATTGTTATGGACTAGGCTGAGCACAATATCTTGAATTTCGTTTGCAGATGGTTTGTCTTGCTTTCTGATTACAGCATACATCTTTTTAATATTTCTTTAGCAAATATACATAAAACTTCTGACAGCCTAAAGCGAGATCCCCAGATGCCTTACTACTTTTAATACAAACTTTAATTTGAGACAGAAAAAACTTATACATGTAATTTAGGCTTCGAACAGTATTACAATCGACGCGTGCTTTTAAGATCCTATCATTTTGCATTTGTCTTATGGCGTGAACCGTAAAGTATAGCCCCAGAGTTTACAGGAAATTAGACCATAATTCACTTAGACTGAAACCTGATTATATTTTTTCGTATTTAGTTTTCCTTTACAAGGAACCTTCTACATTTGCATTGATATTTATATACACACAAAAATAAAGAATAATAGAACATTAATTCGTTTTTAAATTCGATTTTATTTTTTCGGGTTCGTTTCTTGATCACCTCTTGCCAAATTGAATCACAACAATACGCAAATAAACTGCTTTTATACCTTAACGAGCAAGAATTCCTTATTATTTACGTTTCATTTTTTTTTTTTTTGTAATTATATTACTAGGAGAATATGTACTGTTCTATAAACCGACCGAGCGAAGCCCACCCGCCTGGACATGATAGAGCTTTTCTAAACTTTTTAGATTGGTTTGCATTTTGAGAACATTTGCTTGGTATTGTCAAAAGTAATTCAATTCGCATACGTAAGAACAGACACTAACGAAAAGAAAAGCAGGTGCAAAGAATTTCAATAGCTTAAATTTTTACTGATTAGCCTTTTGGACTAGTTTCATCGAGAAATCCATTGAGCAATACAATATATATATATAACCCCCACTTTGAGTTGGAAATTAAAAGCAAAAGCAATCCATAGGAGAATTTAATATCCATCATAAAAATTAACTTAATTTTTAGACTAATTTCGCCGTCTCTTTGCTTTTATTTTTAATTCTTCTGAGTTTTTGTAACATTTTTCCCCACATAATCTAATATGTATACAAACACAATACAACAAAAATTGTCGGTCGACTCTCGGCAATTGCAAGAGGATATAAAAACTAGTTAGCAGAGATAATGTTTTTGCAGTCTGTGTAACTTAACTTGGCTAGTAAAATAAATGCTAAGATTATGGTCAATGAAAATTTAAATTTTTGAAGACCGCTTGGTCGAAATGTCCTCGAAAGAAACGCTATTGTATTTTTGTGCAAGTTTGGTTTCTGTCTCCTAGTTTTAAGATGGCTTAATTCTTTAATGTCAAATGCAGCAGAAAGAAAGACTAAGTCGTTTTTAACGATCATTTACCGGCAAAAAAAGCTTTTCGAGTTCATCCCCTCATACGCCCTAAACAGCTGAGAACTTGTGTGTTTTGATCAAAGGTCTTTATTTAATTAGGAAAGGCTGTTTTATCATGTACTGTAGTTGCCATTTCTGGAAGTAAATAGTTTTTCACGCCGTGCTTTAGATTGTATTGAAAAGCTTTTTTCACTATCCTTACGCTATTAAAAAGTAAACGACCTTCATTTTTACCGAAAAAGATTTGAAATTAAGCCCGTAAATAGCGTTATTCATTAGCGCTAAGTTTTTTCTGGGGGAGTTTATTCTTTCACATTTTAGGATAATAATGTACAGAGTAACATCTGTCACCCTCGTACTGCACTTTCTAAACTCCTTCTAATTTCATTCGCATCCATCAATTTTGCCAATTCCAACGCATTTTTCAAAAAATGAATGATTCCGCTTAAGCTGGGGTCAGATATTCACACAACCACTCTCCATGTGATCAGATCGAAGACAAATTGCTTGGGAGACTGTTTTGGTTTGAACGAAAGTGAAAACACAGTAAAGAACAAAGTCGAGTACAAAAATAAAAAGTAAACAAATTCAAGATGTCGAGTTTCGTTCGGCGAATTTATAGTTTCTTTTTCCTTATTATTTAAACTATTTGTAAATAGGTTCGTGAGCTTTATGGTAAACGAACAAGATTATGTCTCTCCTGGACAGTATGTTTACAGCAGAGTTTTTCAAAATGAGTGAATCATCTTGCGTGGTTCATTAAAACGATCGAACGTATAATATACATTCATGAATGCTTGCTGTTGCTTCAGAATGGAATGATGAAGTCATAACCTAGATGTAGAAGAGATTTGCTTTGAAATGGCGAAAGAAATAGCCTTTGAATTACAACTGTAGAAGTCGTTCATATTCTTCGTTAAAGACTTGTAGGGCCTTGGCCTGAATCATATGCTTAATCTTCCCAATGACATTCTACTACAAAATCTAACATTTTTACACAATGTCCTTTGTCCTTTGATCATATCCCCTCAACGAATTCTCGTTCTTTTGAAACAATATTTTCCATTTTTTAAAGAGGTAATTCCAATGCGAATCCGACATTCATCGACGACCAAGCGACTTCCGAAGCGGCTATTAAAAACACAACAACAAAAAACGGTCGATTCTCGCTGCGTCGAACGAAAATGAAAGCGAAGTTTAGACACTGGTTCATTTATACCAAAAGCCAGGATATTTACTGTGCTAAACGGGAAACGATATGTCAACATGAACAGGCGGAAACGATCATAGAGTTAAGAGACCTATACTTTAAAACACTTTGCCAACGGGAAACGGGTTAATTTTGACTCTTTCTCGACAAGAAACAATGCGATAAACTCTTAGAATTTTCCCCTCAATCTTGTATGAGGTTGTTGTGGATTCCCATAAGTGCTGTAACATAGGTTTTTTTTTTTTTGAGTAAGTTCCTCTCATTATTTAACTCGCCCTTTTATCTACCGGAGATCGAGCATTCACAAGAAAACGGTTTTCTTACGAATTCACACAGCGATGGCTATTGATTATAGTGAATTATTTGAAAGAAGCTACATTATAGACAAGAAAAAATTACATGCTTTCTCCTCTCACTTCCTTAAACATTTAGCAATTGAGCTTGGTCAAAGCAGACAGAAATGACTCTAGATTACGGTCAAAGATAACTCGATATTGAACAAATTCAACATTTTGAAAACGTAGTGTTTTTTTCGGCCATTTTTGTTATCCTTCTCGATTTCATCTAAATCCGTCTTTATCGTTTCTAGTATTTTAGGAAATACTCTTCTTTACTGAATGTTTCATCGAGAAATAATCCTACAAACGCCACTAAAGTGTTGGTTCTTTTTTGGGAAGTGATTCAATTTTCTGTCATGTGCAGCGATAAAAATGTTCAACAACACTCGGGTTTAATGACAAAAGAAATCTTCAATGTTTTTTGTTAAAAATTAATTCAATTTTTTCATTAGACAGCGAAGTGGCGCCCACAAAACGAAAAAGAAAAAAGAATTACTTTTTTGTTCCAAAAAAAATTGTTTTTAAACTCTCCTTTTTTAAAAAATAGCATAGAATGTTTGACGTTCTTAAGACTAAAAATAAATAATATTAATCGAAAATAAGCTTGTACTTCTTCAAAAATAATTAAAATCAAAGCAAATGCTCAGAAAAAGAAGATTTTATTTCAAGTGCAGCGATGTTTGCGGTTTCAATGTTGACTTTTATTTCTATAATGAGCAAACTAGTTCTCATATCGGCTAAGATTTCAGCGACTTTCTACGGTCTAATGTTGACAGCGCTCGAGTCATTCTCTGTCTGTGTAAAATGTCACAATATTAAAAAATTACAGTTTTTTTAAAACGCTATCAATGAACACCAGGAAACACACACTTATACAAATGCATTTGATATTTTTGGGGGTTGAATTGTAAATGCTTTTTCTTGATCTGATTAAAAATTACTTTGGCTTTAGCAGCGGGAGTCTATGGTGATCCAAACCTTCACTCATTCTACGACGAGCCACTACCATATTCTGAACGCTACAAGGAACATTATCATAAAGAATACAAAGAATACTTGGAACAACACAAAGAAATGAAAGACTACAGAGATGGTGAGTAAAAATGTTGACTACAAAATCGACCGAAAACATAGAATACTTGGTATGGAATTTTTGAGTACAATCATTTGACAAAGCATCTTTTTTTTTTTTGTGAAGAAAAATGCCTTATATCTTAAGGAAAAAAACAAATGAAAAAGAAGCCGGTTTAAATCAATTAGATTTTTAACATTCCGTTCCAAGCTATTAAACAGCGCTTTGCTCTTTTAGATTCGAGAATTACTACAGAACCGCAATGAAAGCCTTGATGTTAGTAACAGCTTTGTGTTGTCTCGCATTGAGTGGCACAGTATTTGTAACCGCGCGGTTCTGGACGCGCACTCACTTGACAAGTCCAAAAGTATTTCCTGGGTTATTGCGAGTTCAAGCCGTGGTAACTACTAGATAATAACCATTCGAAGCAAAGAAATACCCCGTTTAAAATACAAAACTCCTATCAAAAATATTTGTACAACTACTTCAAACGGCGGAAGGAACTAGCTGTTTCAAATTTATACATTCCATACTTGGTTTGTTCCGTGATAGTGTAGTTTAGTTCCGAAAGATATTATAGCTAAGAAAACGTCTGGGAAACTCGACGGAATAGGAAGTTCATTCTTACAGACAGGACAATCACTGAGGGGGTCGGTCGGTTTTTTGGAAAGCAAAGATGTTTTCTGTTTGTGTGTGTGAGGTGTACGAAGTTAGGCTTGCTAACATTGTTGGATCGAGTGATTCGTTATCTGATGTAACCCTAACGCTGAGACAAGTTCGATTCCAGCTGCTCCTCTTTCACAGAAGAAAAACCCCATTACAAAGTGAGCAGTCGTCAACTTGTCTTTGACTATATTCATTATCGTTCTTTTAAGTTCAAGGATACTAAGTTTAGCCTGATAAGATCCTGAAAGCTCCCCTAAACAACACGTTTTGCCCGATGACAAATCTTGATAGCCAACATAGCTAAAAGCACAAGCTATCTTGACGGACTAATTATGATAGTAAGGGTTTAAAGCATCCAAAAAAAGAAAAAAAACCCTGAATTACCAGACCACAAACGTTAGGGTTTTTGAAAGTAAATTCAAAGTAGCCTGATATATATCTATCGGTGCCTTTCACGAATATCGGCCATTACAGCGTAATTAACAAAATATCCTTCCGGATCTGAAGAAAGGTAAAAAAGACCTAATCTCCAGGTCGGTCTTGTAGAGCTTATTTTTACTTGACCTATTCGTTGTCTAGAATCACTCCAGACTAGGCTGTTACTGATGTATTTGATGTCGAATGATCGCCTTTTCCACTTTTCCACGAATCGTTCACTGCCCAATTTCTGTTTAGCTCGCTTAGTTTTTCGCTTCCTACAACTGGAAGACAATTTTGAAACACTCTTTGTAATACTGTCAAAAATAGGTACTTTTCACTTTCTCTATACTGAATGTCCTCGGAAAGGCGCCAACGCTGGAAATGGGAATACAGTAAGTCTATCTATAGCTTATTAAGAATTATGTTTGGAAGAAAAAAGGGCAAAAACTAAGACAATAAAGGGTGGAGACGAGCAGGCTCGCAGGCGTTGGTAAAACATCGTCCGACAAGTCAAAGAGTGTTGAAGGAGATTTTATGACAACGAGTGACAGTTTTTCTGATTATTTAAAGAATATCACTAAAGAGTATTGTGTCACAGAAAATACGAATAGGGTCATTATTAAAAAAGAAAACACTCTTAGTCTTAGGAAAGAATTTACTTTGACTAACGTAACGATGGGGCTGATATAAGCCTCGCCCGCCATACAACAGACAACAATGCTCCGGCAGAGGTTGTGTCATGTAGGCTTTTGACGTTCGTTTTCTCGAGGGGCGAAAAATAATCTAATTTCAAGTTGTTGTCGGGTTATTCGTTTCCAATTAAAAATTATTGCTTTGTACAGATAATTTAGGTCCGAAATCTCGATCACTACGGAAAAGAAAACATAATTGGTCGGTAAATTTTTGATAAAAAAAACGGTTATTTGAAGGAGAGTATTGGACAGGAAAGGCTCGAGGCTGGGAAATAATTTAACTGCATCGGGTCTTTGTAGAATTTCGATTTTGTGCGCTGACTATTGGCATTACAACTGGATTTCGTAGACTCGGTGGAGTTGGGATTAATCGAGTCAAAAGCGCGCGCTCCTCAATCGTCCAATTTGAAGGGCCATTTCCTGAGCTTTTGAGCGATATTTGCCTAACTTAATGGTATTTGTTTACAATTAGGGCGATCGAAACGCGGTTTTTTTTGCACGCATTTGGACTTGACAAACAACCCCCTTTAGTGCAATTGCACTCCCTAATGACTTAAGGCCTCCAGCAGCTGTAAACTGGCGCCTTTATGAAGACACTAATTGGAAAATCCTAACAGAAGCACTTAGATTGATCTAAATTGACTGCTACACGGCGTGAACACTCATTGCTGACCGCTGTAAGACTTATTAGGATTTTGTGTCTGTTTGATGGAAGAACGCAACATGTAAACCTTGAGCGGTATCTTTTTCTTTTACGCTGAAACACGAAACAAACACGGCCAAGGGCTTGGAGTTTTATTCTCAAAAGATAATTTAATATAGTCCAATTAGTCTGTCTTTTTCAGTTGACTTAAGCAAGGGTTTTATGGGTTGATGAAGCAATGAATGACACAACTTTCACAGTTGTAAGATTAGTAAGCTATCCCCATCTTAACGAGAGCCCACTAAATCTACTTTTACTATCGTCATCTGTGACAATGAATTTTTTAGAGAATGATGGTAACAAAAGAAATCATTGAACTGCTCATTTGGACATCAAAGATCCCGCCCATAAAAAACTCGGGCCTCAAAACTGTGCAGACTGCTCATTTCCCACAGTTTGATAGATTCTTGTGTATATATATTCCTTTTTACTTTGGCCTCATTAGCTACTAATAAGCTTCGCCACAGTTCATTATGGTCCTACTTTCCCATTTAAATCTATTCAAAATTGTCTAAACATAGAAAATAAAACATAGGAAATGTGAAATAGTGTTTTTTGCTAATGATGTTCACATTTGAATTAAAAAAAAATTAGCAAATTCACTGACTTGTTGTCCGTAGGTGAACATTAATAAAACCAAACAAAATTCTTTCTTTTAGTTTTAAGAAATTATGCCACAAGCGCGACAATTGGGAAATTTTAAAATTCATCAATCTAGAAACTACTGCTTTTGAAAATATATGAATGGTTCACATAGAAAATAGACTTATTGTTTATATATATTTTTTTCACCAATTTTACACCGTGGGATTTTATCCGCGTGTGCGGAAAAAAAACTATTCTATACATGCTTATTTAAGTTTATTTTTACTTCTGATCGCTTGCATAATAAACTCAATGAATTTATAGAATAGTTTGGAGCTAAAAATACAATATTTATCATTTCCGAATGGTTTTGAGTTGTAATTTATTAAGTCTAAACTGTTCATGAGATGTCTTTTTTCGCACGCCTCTTTTTAGACCCATATGTTTAGCTTGTTCTCTTTAAAAGTTTTTCTCAAAGATATCGTTCGAAAAACCACCAGTTGCAGTAAACCAGTTATATGAATGGCTATATCAAGGAAAAGAAGATGCTGTCCTAAAAATCTCGAAAAAAACACTCAATAGAAGTTTAAATTTTTTTAACGATGTCGCTACGATATACACCAAGCACGTCTTTAAAGATAAGATATAATGCCCTAGTCAGTAAGTTTAAGATTTTTTGCCGTATAATTTTAACAGTAGATATACTGATAGCCACAACGTAGTTTCTTTTAAGAAATCACACAACTGCCAATACGTATTCTTGTTTTAATAGCGACAAAGTTCAACAGTTTTCAGATTATACAAAGCTTAAACGGTAAATTGTATAAGCAGATTGTTTGTATGCGAGATTCCCTGCCAAGATAAACAACACTCTTATTTAACTATGAAATACGAAGAATATGTATAGAATTTTATTTTGGAATACAATAAATCCATCTTAGTGGTAAAAGAGATCCTTTTTAAATATTTACAGTGAAAAAGTTTTTTTAAGAGCTCAACATAAATCATGTGAAAATTGTTAACATTGGAGATTTGCGGCAAAGTCATTTTCAGGCAAAGTTTGTTTAATTAAATCTTGGAGTTTTGAAGCTCGTGCTTCGATTTAATTTGAAAATGATATCAAAGTTATGTTTTCCAACATCAACTTAGGTGATTAGATTTTCGGAACGTTTCAATTTCTGCCATTATTTGTGTATTTAGCCCATCTTAAATGAGGTTTATCATTGTATTGATTCGTGTCATATATGATTTGATATTTACCTTAAAAAATTCATTTCGAACTGATCGAACCCAATTCAAATAAACGACAAAAACATTCATCAAACGTCTGTCGTTTTCCAGGCTCATAGCGTTAGCCAAGCACGGCTCACTCTTCTCTGGAAATCTTTGGTCCAAGTCAGCTAAATTATCCGTCAATTTTCAGAAAAAAAGGCAAAAAAAATGGCAATCGATCTATGAACTGTCAGAATCACAGATCACAGAGCGTAAATTATATTAGGCTCACCAATATATAATCGTAATATATCACTCAACTATCCATCAAGACAACAGATTGGTTTTACTGATTACAAAATTCTTCCTTCAAGGAAAACCATTTTGTTATTATTTCGGAACCTCACTGTTTTGTTTTTAATAGAAAAACATGTTTTTATTCCGAAGTGTATTTTTTTGCATATAAAACGCCAAATTTAAAACTGCCACACCCTTAATATACAGAATTGTTTATCGATTGAAAACGAAATCCACACTTTAATCATAAATACAGTGTAATTATTGAATTTCAAAGTTGAAACTAATTTTCTAGAAAACAGAAACCTAATAGCGTCTAATTTCTCATTGTGATGGTGAAAATCAAAGCTTATGCTATCATGTGAAGCTGTTTATCGAGTGTGTTTCCAGATGGACTCAGACCGCGTCGTGTCTGCAAAGCTGGGAAAAGCTGGAATAACAAATGTTACTGAATAATACGATAGATTATTCTCGCCGTCTGGGTTCGAAAATGAAAACAAATGAAAAAATCCCTTCATATTGATTGAATGAATATGTGTCGCATTAGACATTTTGCGCGTTAACACTCAAGTACGCTAACAAACTCATTTTTATTTAATTCTTAATAAGATTTTTTACGAACATTTTTTATTATAATTTTCAGCGAGTCCAGAGTTCAAAGTGCCTAGTGGTGTTCCTTATCCCGACAGCAGGACGTTTCAGCGTAGGGGCTCTCTACAACTATGGCAGTTTCTCGTGGCCCTATTAGACGAGCCCGAATGTTCCTCGTTCATCGCGTGGACGGGACGAGGACTCGAGTTTAAGCTCATCGACCCAGAAGAAGTAGCCCGAAGGTGGGGCCTCCAGAAAAACAGACCGGCCATGAACTATGACAAACTAAGCCGTTCTTTAAGATATTACTACGAGAAAGGAATAATGCAAAAAGTGGCTGGTGAGCGATACGTCTATAAGTTTGTCTGTAGCCCAGAGGCCTTGTTCAGTATGGCTTTCCCCGACTCCCAAAAACCGTATATCAAACCAGAATGTCGGGAACCTAAACCAGTAACCCCTCATTCAACCCAACAACTAGTACCAATGCCTAAAGATGCCTACAAGACACATTATCCACAGCAACACTACGTTGCGACGTCAACAAATTGTTATCAGGCAGAGTGGGACATGGATTCAGCTTGTGTTTACTGATAAGGATAAGCTACATATATTTTATATAGAGATATATTGATATATGTGTGTATATATATAATAGAAGTTTCATTATTTGTTTCAACTTGAAAATCAGTGATTTTTATTGTAAAGATTGATGGATTTCTCGATATCTGAACGAGTCCTTTGGTTTTGAATTTGTATCATGAGCCTCAGAACCAGAGTTTGCCTGAGTAAAACGAATCTAAGACTGAAAAGTAAGAATCTCGTGTATATTATGATAGAATAAAATAATGTTCAGTTGCAAACTCTAAGAAAATCGACAAAAAATCTTATTTAACCCGCGTTGCGTTAAATATAGAGACTCGGAGAAACATTTCCTTCATATCGAAAGGGATTCTAATCGAATAAGATGCTTTTTCGTCTAGAAATAACGCAATATTCTGAATTAACGAATCGAGTTTTAGAAAGTGTCAAAAAAGACTGGAACTTCAGAGTATATATGCTCGTTGTCTCTAAACTTGATATACTCAGTTTATTTAGCTACATTTTGGAGAACTTAAGTGTAGCGAGTGCGGTTAAAATTCAGAAACAATTTAGTTGCAGAACATTTTAAGGCTTGGTTGAATATGCAAAAAGCTTACTGAATTCTTGGCAATGATCTAGGCTCTCGGGATTAAGTTAATTCAGATAGCCGAAAATTTGAAAACAAATACTAAATACGCATGTACATATATATACATATATATATTCTTTATACATATATATACATATATATGCTGTTATATATACATATATATGTACATATGTGGGCCTGCGGGGCTGTATGTAAAATAACTGAAGAGATCTATCAAATTATATGCCTGTACAATTTTAATTTATATTTAACAATAAATAAATTAAATCTTATTATTTTGAGACGAAAAAGTGAACATTTTTCTGACTATTTTCATGTCAGCCTCGAAAATCAAACCAAATCAATAGTATATTTTTTGCTTTGATTTAAAAAGATCAAAGAGCTTTATCAGTTTCTTGTAGACAGTCTTCACCTGGATGAATTAGAAATTTAATACTTGTGTAGTCAAAATCAAGAATGATCTAATTAGTCAAATTTACTTGTCGCGCAAAAACCAGGTCACGTGATACCTGCTTGGATGGCTAAACTTATTGATAATACAAAAGCCTATTATGGCCCTAATGCATACTAAAATGATATAGCTTAAGTTTCCCCCGATGATCAATTTAATAAGTACATCATTTACACTTTAAAAAATTTCGCTTCACGGATTACACAGTAACGAAAGTATTCACTAGCTATCAACCTACTGGATCATTCGACATTTCTCTTGATATTGACTACAAAGGTATATAGAAAGTACGAATGATCTTAATCAAACAACTCACAATTCTATTAAATATATGAATACATAGTTAGAAAATATTTCTAGGAATAGGAGACAAAATTTATTTACAAGAATTCAGAAGTTGTCAAAGGAAGAGATGTATGCTTTTTATTTAGATAGAAATAGAGATGTGTGATGATTGAAACGATGACTCACCTCTAAGCGAGCGAGAGGTTAGTTTACTTTTTCTGACTCGTTCTCAAAAAGCAGCAGCTTATTAAGTATGGAAAATAGTTGAAGTACAAACTTCAAAGATTTACGTTAACTCACTACCGTCGACTGGTACTCCACGCAGCGATGCACCAACTAGTCACGTGATCGTTTCCCGCCATAAATAGACGGCCTGTCTGGTCGTTTTTGACACTTGGATTCAAGCAACAAAACGATTGTTTTCTCAGGTACATCTTTATTATCTTAATCTTGAATCTTGAAGCCACACTCTTTGGTCATTCAATATGTCGGACAACTATCACGTGGCTCGTTAGCGCATGCACATCATGTTCCCCGATTAGTTTACAAGTATAAGACTTATTTTTCTATATGGGTCATGATGCCTCTCTCTTCATGGCCGTTGATTGCCACTATCATTGATTATATAGTACTTATTTACCTAAAAAACACTATCCTAATGCATATTATAACACAGCTATCTAAGTATTGAACATTATTATCATTGTTGTTATTATTGATATTGGAAACAAAGCATACGTGTGTGATTGGTCTTGAATAAAGTTAATCGGACTTATTTACTTTGGTGTTATGGGCACTATTCACTATATTCCCCCTGGAGGGGAGGGGAGGGGAGTGTTCACGCACTTAATTCGTCGTCTTGGTGCAATTAACCATTATAGACCACATGTCATTCCAAGAGTATCAAGTATTTATTTAACGGTTGCGCACGAGAAGACACATTCATGAATATAGATACAACTTAAACAAAGACGAATCTTATTGTCTATGAAATGGCACGTGGACTGAAATAGGTAAACATTGCACCAAGAGGAATAAGGTTTATTCATATACCGGTAACAAATCTAAACTTCTTGAAATTTTGCATTCTTATGAAATTGAAATTCTTTATTTGTTTGTCCTCCAAATTGTCCAAAATTCTCGCAATGTGATTGGATAAAATGGTCATTAATTTTTTACGCCCATTTTCTGATTTATGAATTTCTGAAGAAGATCGTCTCGTTATCTTGAAAAAGTCCGACGCCTGACCCAAGAGCGAGGCTTGATAAAGAGTGTCTAATATCCTGGCGATCCCGCTTATAGGCACGCAATGCATTGTCGGAGAAACCAAAATATCCCATATTACTCATTGTTATTATCCTTAATTAAAACAAAATGATGTTCTTTCAAAGAAAAGACTTTGGGATTGGGAAATACTGAGGCTACGACATAATGTTTACTATCGATGCTAGACTAACAGCACCATGGCATTCAATACAAAGTCTATTTAGGCAATGATATGGAGTAGATAGACGTCTCTGCAATATCCCACGCTTAATTCCAATTTGAGTTATATATCAATGAACAAGCCATGCCATGACCAAGATCACCTTAAAGGCTGTTTCAGGGTGCGATAAAATTGGTGCTTGATTAACTGGAAAAACTTGCCAGAATCAATCGTGATTGGAAATAGGTTATTTTTCACACCGAAGTGGGTGTGACCTAATATTTTTTAATATTGGGAAGTGTAAATTTTATTTTTAATATCCATTACTATGTTAGTGAAAAACATTATTCTCGTATTACGTTGATATTGAGACATTCAGCGCTACTCTTTGTTTGTCTATCATGTGCATGTGCCCATAATTCCTTTCGGTCTTGGAACTACCTGTCTCCTAAGGATCTAGATCTTTGAACATTTTCATACTTTGGCCTATCATGACCACTATAGAGTCTCTAGATCAGATAATCAACTTTCTTTTATTGCGCACTTCATGGCGAAGCATTTCTTAGATATTAACTCAAAACTTTCAAGGCGATAGCCGGATCTGCTAGGTATATATTTTTTCTTGAATACTCGGAAGCTCGTTAAAAATATTGACAAACAATGATCTTGAAAATCCAAAGATAGATGATTTTAAGAGTTATTTGGGAATACCGCTGTGATTTGGACTACAGGCTCTCCTTTTGTACAGACACGATGTAACGCCAACTCGAAAACGACAACAGCAACTACAAAAACGAGGTGGGGGGGGGGGGGGGGGGGGCAAAAGAAAATGAATGAGAAATTTGTTTGTTTGCATGTTTGGGGCAAGAAAGTCTACTTCAAATTAATAGGCGACTATCTGACTATCGCTCTGTCAAATTGAAATTCACCATCGCAATAGTTTATTCCGCATAGTACTGACTTCGTGTATATATGTAATAAATCTACCGACACCACTAAATTTATAAATCTATTCTCCGGGTCTCTAGACTTGGCGATATTTTGGTACTTCTATTGAAGAAGACTTCACTAGCAGCCTGTAAATGTGACTATCGAAAACCGCTGCACTCTCTGACTATGGGCTCAAATATTAAAAGTTGACCTTTACAAATACACTACATATTTTTGTACACACTGAAAAACGTTAGGCGTGGCATGATCAGAGCAAAAGAAAGGTCAACTTCAAACTCAACTTTAGTGTATATAGTCACTTACAACCTATAAAAAATACGTGCTTAATATCCCATTTTGAAGAAAACGTGTGTTTATGGTAACCTGGAAAACGGAGCGATACACAGTTTTTTTTAACTAGGAAAAAATTATAATTAATTATCAATTTATATTATATCGTTACAAATTACGTATTGGTTATCCTATCATTCGTTCAGTAGTTTATATCCTTCAGTAGATATATGTTTAACCATTTAACTCCTCAGCTGTTAGTCAATTTATAGTTTTATCCATTTATTCATTTATTAATTCATGATAAGTTAATATTTTATGTTTTGCAACATAATTTTTAGCATACTTTGATTCTCTATACCATCATTGCTGTATCTACATTGTCATGTTCACCTACTTCTCGACAAACGACGTGATTGCACAGCATTATGACTGATCTCAATACCCGCGTTAAGACATTTTCCAGATTCTTTAATAGCTAAACTTATGCCATTATATATATTCAGCTTAGCCTTCGTTAGTTTATATTTCTAGCTACTACTATGATGTACAGTTACCAATTATGTAAGAACAAAGCTGGTAATAATTTAACAATAATATACTACTTTCTAAAATGTCAAGTTGAATCTAAAAGCGTTTTTATTCTATCTTCCTCGAAATTATAAGGCGCATCTACAGTCCACATCTTAGTATAATAACACTGTTGCTAATATTAGGGAAATCGATACATTTCTACTACACAGTGTTTAAAGCCTTTAAAGATTGATATGCCGATGAATTTTGTATCTTGCAGTTTTCCAAAATGCCTCAACAATTCAGTCGTGTTTTTGTTGTTATTGTTGTTTTGCAATTGAATACATCTATAGAACAGAGTAGTGACTGTTGTGCAAAATATATTTTAAGTTAGATTAAAACAAAAGTTACTGACCTTATATAACTATGACCCGCTTCGTGCTTAGACCAGTGACAAAATATAATGATCCTCTTCCTCCTTGACATTATTACTGTAACACAAATATCAAGTTAAATCAGTCTAAAAGTATTTTTATTCCATCTTCCTCGAAATTATGATAGGCATCAACATTTCACATCTTAGTGTGTAATGACGCTCTGAACGATAATACGAAAACTATAAAATAAAAAGCGCATCGCATTTCCTTTATTTCCTCCAATGTCATTTACCCTTCCCTCCCGTGCAACGCTGTTTATCCCTTAAGGTAGTACCGCATCTTCAAAATTCTTCTATGAATATTTTTAAAAATTCTGTCAGTTTGAAGTTCATTGTTAGGGTATTCAAATAATGAAAAAAGAGAAGGCTTCAAAAAGGCGGGATTTTCAGTTTTCCGCCCTTTTTTGACGAAAATCTGCCTTCCTAATTAAATTCGAATTACTCAAATCGATTTAACAAAGACTAACTATAAGTGTTGAGTCTAGAAAACATATCTAGATAAAAAATCCATCCATTCTTTTGCAAGTATTGTGAAAAGGTAATTCAAGAAGCGAAATTGCTTGTGAATTCGGCGAATTATATGCGTGTGTAGTTGTAAAAATGTTGAAAATTAATGACGATTCTTTCAATGAACTTTTTTTCCCCAAACTAAATCCAAAGGAAATGATATCTAGCTTCGAATAAAAAGAAAACAATTGGGGGTCACCGTACTAAAAGACGAGCTATGAGCGACTAAATCAAAGTTTTTGATCAAAAAACACAAATCCTTTCCGCGCGGGACTGGGTACTAGTACATTAACCTCCATCTGAAACATGTCAAATCGTCTTTGTAATCTCCAGAGAAGAATCTAAGACGTATTTCGATTTGATTTTGAGAATAACATGTCAAATTCTTTTTTTTTTCTTCTTCATTTTTATAAAGTTATGAATTTGTTTTGAAGCAAGAGTGATCAAGTCAGGCAATGAAAATCTAAGCATGTTTTGAAAACATTTCATTTTTGCCTTAAAAAGTTCAATGAATTAGCGAAATACTTTATTAAGTTATAGAAAAGAAATCAACTTCTGACATTATTTAAATCAATTTTCAAAACAGCGCAAATAACGGGTAAAAAAACGAGATGCGCGAAATTGATGGGAAGTAGCAAGGGTCCGGAACTACTTGCCTCGCAAGAGCGTTGGGACACAAATTGCAAGAGTATCTACACGGTGCAACGGAGACATAATCGTTGCCAAAAGTAGAAACGAATTCTGCTTTTTACAACGATTCAGTGCTGCAACTTGTATCGCAACATCTCTTGCTGCAATGCTCCATGCAACTTGTGTCGCAACGCCGTTGCGTGACAATTTGCAGATTAAATTGTTCCGTGTAATCCCGCATTTACATTTTTATTTATCACTCTTTAAAGCCTTTAAAGATTACACGCCAATGTTTTTGTGTGTGCTATTAGGACATATAGATCTATAAAACAGAATAATTAGTAAAATACGCTTAAAGTTAGAATAAGTTCAGCATGTAGTTCAGCATTTTGGGAGACTTTAAGGGGGAGAAATAGACGCCATCTCGAAATCTTTTCCCCTAAAGACAGTCAGCCCCATGATGGACTGCAATACCAACTTGACCCGGGTTTTACCTCAATCTCGGCTATGGCTATGGCCATTCATTTACCATTATTATATTACTTTTCTTTAGCATTTCAGAGACGGGTTAAGTGTTATCTATGGCTTTTTGTAAAAATATATTTCAAACATTTGTACGTATAGTTCTGATTGGTTTTGGACATGCTTATATGAAGCTACAAGCTATGTTAACGCGGTTGTGACATGTGGCTTTGGATGCTTTTGCAAATTTGTCTGTTAGTGTTTTCGACCGTTACTATATGAAATAAAAAAAAACACTTTTAGATATAGAGAATGTTGTATCAGTTCCAAAACTTAACACAGAACTGAATTAAGGATTAAATTCAGACCTTGTAACTTCAACGTGGATTTATGGAGCAACGGGTGCCAGGCCGACAGGAATGCAAATAAAGAAAGTTTTGACTTTTGTTCCACTTAACAAACAATTGAAAGTAAGCAAGCTTAAATAAAGTGTTAAAAAGGCTCTAGAAATATCGTAAATATAAAAACTATCAATAAGAATCCATGGCAAAAGGACAAAACGTAATGATGAACTCTTACCAGGTACGCGAAAGACTGAGGATTTCCTAAATGGCCTATAAATTCTTGATTGCCTGTTTACTAAATCCGCTCTGACTTCCACAGGACTTCTTGGTGTTCCTTAATTAGCGTGTCCTGAGCCTCGAAAAACGCAAAGAACTAAAAATAATCGTCTGCAGTTTGAAGCTTCTTCTGAATACGACTCACAAAGTTTTCTGTTTCCACTGATATTTTGGCTCTTTTCAACATCGAAATCTCTCTTTCTCAACGATTTCCTGCACCATACTATGCCAAAATGTCTTGTTGGTGAATTATTTTGTTAATTTAAGCGTATATACTTTATAAAAATTGAATAAATCAACTGCTTTTTTCATCGTTTCTCGATCTCTTAGCAAACTTTTGCCGTTTTTTTTGCAAAGGCGCCGAGCATTTCTATCAATGAACGTGATTGGTCGAGATTTTCTAATTACACATAGAGAGAATTTGGAGTTTCATATTCAAATAAGTTCCATTTTTTCTACCTAATTATCGTGTCTATTTTATAAAATCAATATGTGTATATGGCCTGATATATTCGACACCGATGAGCATCATAGTGAGAGAGAGATTTCACTACGACGCTTTGTTCGTAACATATAGTACAGTTATTTATAACATGGCACTCACCTTATTATAATCGCATGCAGTTCAATCTTGTTGTCTTGCGGGTTTGTTATCCTTGCCTTTATGTTCATAACTTTGTCATAGGTGTGGTGCAATTTTTACCAGTCGGCAACGTTACATGGTTCGACATTAAGAAGTTTGTGAGCACCGTAAATTATTTAAATAGTTCAACATTACAGTTCATGAATTTGGAGCCTTATGTCCCTTATACTCAGTCGCCAGGTTCTTCCTCTGTAACTTGAATCTTTCTTTATACCTAAATATTGGAATACCACCACTCGGTGACTTTCTCGTTGGATTAGTTGGTCCAATACGGATCCTGTCAGTAAAATGATGGTAACTTTGCTTGCTCAAAACCAACGAGCAGCCAAAAACTCCCTGTTATGTGATGAATTAAATGATGTGTTAAATTGATCCGTGGAATGATCACGCCATTCATCATATTTTAGCATATAAAATCGACAAAACCCGTAGAAATGATTACTATTTACATGTCAGTAATTTGGAATGCATGAAAGAATAACACAGGCCGGGGGAAAAAGCTGACAAGCTCATGATCAGTCTAATATCGTTATCTCACAAGGAGCTCACTTCTATGGACAAAGCAAAGCATCTATAAACTAAGGTATACAAGCCTGGCTATCGTATTTTATTGTACAGGAAGCATTTCTGACCAGGAGAAAACCTTTTTAACTCCCTAAGTCGGAAATCTTAGGTATTATAAAGGTTTTGCTCTCCTGTGCAGTTAATGCATCAAAAGTTTCCCGCAAGCTAGGACGTTTACACCATAGACCCGTTGTTTAATCTCACGCTAGCATCCAAACAATAAATCGGAAGTTGTTTATGAAAAGGTTTGACCTGACAAAGAGAAAAAGTCACGGGTCTTGCCAGCGTGTACCCACAGATTGGTGGGAGGGGGCCTGACTTGTGGAAAACGCGTTTTACGGCTCATTACTTGCTTTGTTTTTCCAACAACATACAGTGGTGAGGATGCGGCTGAGCACGTGTAGCTCATACATTCTATATAATTTTCTAGTAATGCACCTCTTATACCCCCTTAAGGCCTATTTACACGGCACGATTTGCCGCGCGCGACTTGACGTATACGGCAAATTTTGGTACCATTTACACGAGCACAACTTGTCGCACGCGGCACGAAAAAAACGCGAGCAATTTACTCGTCATTACAGCAAATGTTTCTTGTAAAATGCCACCGTACACAGTTGAGAAGTGCAGTAAATAATCATGTCTACCTTGTTATTTGTTAGGATCATTCAGAATTTTTGCACTTCGTGTTTAATTACCGGTAAAGACATTTTCATGGAAATCCGCCATTTTGTTTTGGAATCAACTAGTTTCGAATTCAGTCCCAATCTAGGTCAAAATCGTCATATTTTACGTCATTTTCCTACGGCATGTCGTAGAGTTTTAAGCCAAAGTTTAAAATGCTACGACAAGTCTTGAGGCCGCGTGCGTCTGTCGTAGGACCATTTACACGACCCGATTTTGAGCTGATTGCCGTATACGTCAAGTCGCGCGCGGCAAATCGTGCCGTGTAAATAGGCCATTACAAACGCTTTTGGTCATCTTCCACATTTTCTTGAGTTCGAGGCCAACATGAAAATACAAAACAAACTTACAAAACGATTTCTTTTATATTTTCATGTTAGCCTCGCATCCATGATACTTTTGAGAAGGGTCAATAAGCCAGTTTATAGCTTAAGAATCGTTTTCAGTGCGCATGCGATTTTATCCCGAATTTTACACCTTTTTGTGTAGACCTTTTGTACATAATTAAACAAAATAAGGTGAGAAAATAGGGATACGCATGCGCACTGAAAGGATTCTTAAACTATGAACTGGCTTATTGCAGGTACCATTGAAAAAATACTTAGCAAGCATGGGTTCCCTATTTAATAATAATAATGATGATGATAATATTAATGTTGAAGATAATAATATAATAATAATATATTAATGATGATGATGACGATGATAATAATAATAATAATATTATAATAATAATATCATTGACTTGATATAACTGGGGAATTGCTTAGATAAACAGTCAATGTCATTAACGTTGTCCACCGAAAAAAGACATTTACACATTTCCACATTTAGACTAAAAGAAATATCACGTGTTTCCTCGAACGTTCTGGCATAAAACAAATGCTGAAGTACAATTCTCCATCTTAAATCCTCACAAAATGGTTGGGGCATTCTGGAATTTCGATTCACGAGTTGAATTGACATTTAACGGTTCAGGCTCAATTTTGTCTAAATCCAGAGATGCCAGAAATGGTATGCCAGTCAGAACGTGGAGATTGTTAAGACATTTTATAATTACACGACACATAAGAAAGAACTATGAAGCAATACCGCTACGCTGTTACAAATCCTAGGCCCTCTAGTTATTGTGGATTGAAATGACAGAGGAAAAAAAGACGCCACATAATAATAATAACGATGATGATGATAGTAACAATGATACTTGTGTTGGCTGTCTTAGGAAACACATTTCCAATGTACTCTAAAAAAGTCCCACACTGCACTGCAATGTCAACTCGACCCATTCTCCCCTTCAACCTTGGAATGGCTAATACTGTTTTTTCTCTCACTTTTTTCAAAAGTGAGTATAATGGATTTACTTACTTTAAAATACACCAAATCTGGGTAAAACGTCGGGCGTAAGAAAGGTTAAACTATGAGTATTCGACATCCTGGGCCTTTGGAGAGTGTTTTGCGTACAGCTAGACACATTCATGAAGTGGTAGAAAATACTTTGTTTATAATTGGTTGCATTATTATTCGAGAGCTGCAAAACTGCATATTAGAATCAGTACCTGTTTACCCAGAACACCCTTCGGTATTAGCTCTGATGATTGAGGATTGTAATGTAAAATTTATATTATCCCACAACTAAGAAAAAAAGGCAGTTAATCAGATCTTAGAAGAGCTATTTTGTTTATTCATTTTGGTATATATATTGGTATATAGTATGAGGTATGGGATAAAATGGTGATTGTGCTCTACCTTATTTGTCGTACTTAGAAAAGGCATAGATATGCATAAAGCTAATTGTATCAAAAGGTGTGGTGTACCCCAATCAGCCAAAATTGGTTAAGTTATAAAGATAACTAGGAAGAGGAGGAGGTGAGAGGGAAAGGACAGGAGAGGGAGGGAGGGGGTGAGAGATCTTGAATTCAATATTTTCTCTTTAATCTGCTCTCATTGACAAACGAATTAAAATTAATCACAAGAGAATAAAAGAAAACCAACTGACTCATTGAAATAGCACAGAACTATACATAGCCTCTACATAGCCTCTGTTCAAGACCGCATTAAAAAAGGCGAGTTAATCGCTAATCATCATCTCAGGTACAAGAGTGTAGCAGCTCGGCGTGATGAAACTGAAAGCAATTTGTAATATAGGAGCTAGCAACAAAAACACTATCTAAAACTATTGATTACACATGTTCGGGATCCCCGGGGATACTTCCATATACAAACCCATGACGGGAATGTACTGCTGTATAGGGTATGGTTTTTCGTGACTTTGTACTTGGAGTGATACTATTCACATGATAATGTCTTGAACAGGTTCGTCAATCTTGGATATATAAGTGCATGCACTATATATTGACATAGTAATGATGAATAGGTAAATTATACACCGTGAAAAAGATGAAAAAAACTTACTGACGTTTCGGACGCTAGTCCTTCGTCGGAAGGCTCTTTTACTCCGACGAAGGACTAGCGTCCGAAACGTCAGTAAGTTTTTTCATCTTTTTCACGGTGTATAATTTACCTTTTCATCATTACTGTTTCATTAGAAACACCGACGCAGCTCACACTAGTTTTTAGCTAGTTATATCTTCTATATATTGACATAACGTTTTCGTTAAAAGAAAAACAAAACTGAGACCAGGCTATGATTTACAACGAAATGTCTTTTAAAGTTTGCATGGTCTGGGGCCGATCTCCGCGATAAATTCCTATCAAGACAAGCTAGCCAAAGTGCACCCTTTCCCCAGGGATAAGGTTAGTTTCGATCATTGCGTGTGCGATAGAGTGAAAAACGTAAGGGCATAAATTTGATCATCGCGATAAAAAACGAGAACATTAGTTAATGGACAATTAACGACACAGATAGAAATAATTAAAAACTATTTGCAATAGTAGAATACAGATAAAGCTTTTGTCAAACTGCTGGTTAACGTTTTAAACAAACCGAGTGTATATATATTAGTCATTAGGCACCAAAAAGGCTCATTTCCTTCGGGAATTGAGAAGAAAACTGTCGGATATTGACACGCAAGCTTGTTTAAACAAAACCTATTATCTAGAGCAATTTATTATATATTAGCACAAGGTCTCGATAATGGCTTCACAGTCTCACAACGGGCAAGGGATCAGGTGATCAACTGGCTGCTTTTCAAATGGTTCGAGTTGCGTGTCTCGGGGTGTTTCATCAACCAATATTTCTAATTCATTTGGTAATCATATAAACAGGGATAATTGTATATCAGTTAAGCCAATCTGTAGAAACACGTGACCCATCTTCCCATCGTGACAGCTCTATTTATAGATAAGATTTGGAGTGGTGCTCTAACAAGCGAGTAAGCAAACGAATATTCCATTAAAATGACGGCTTTAAATACTGTAAAACTTCCGTGAAAGCCATGGAACCTTAATAAGGTCTCAATGATTTTCCAGAACATTCCAACCATCTCAGTATTTCTTTAAAGCTATAACTGTAAGGGGATTTGAAAAATATCTTCCTCAAGTTCAATTTCCTACTACACAGCTTTTAGTTTAGTTTTTTTCCTAAGCAGAGCTAGATTTTTGGATATGGTGACTGATTGAACGCAAGAAAAATGATACATTGCATGAGGTCTTGAGCATAATGGCAAAATATTGTCTTTGGGTTTTATGGTTGAGTAGGCGCTACAAAATGTAGAATAAAAGTCACTTTGTGGGGTCAATAGAAAGACTTTTCGTCTTGCTACTGTCTTGCTCAAATTGTTGTACCATATCTTAAACGGTTTTCGCTATAAAAAAAATTACGAAAATTGTTGAATTCATGATGTAAACTACGGCTAAAATAGGCTGTTATTTTCAAATACGATAAAAAATAATTTTTAGTTTGAGAAGTAAGGCTAGGGGAAAAACGTCAGTCTTATATTGAAAAGAGGGCCATAGAAAAGGATTAATAAGGATCTGTGTAATATTTCGATAATACAAACTCCAGATTATAAGAAATAGATGTCATTGTCGAGAAAAATAAAACAACTCTTATTATATTATTAATAAAAAAATTAATAATCAATAATAATTTGACGTTTATCTCAAAGCAATTGGAGAGTATTTTAGAAAGATACCAGATATATATTCTTTTTTATTAAGTTATTACTTTCTCAAAAAAATTGTCCAACAAAACCGACAGGTTTAGTTTCAATTGGGCAAAACTTACAGGCTGGTTTTCACTAGCGACATAAGTGATGGAAGCATAAGCATGAGCATGTGCATAAGCATAAGATCGTTATGTTCTAGTGTAAATGAATGTGACGGAAGCATAAGAGAAACAATAGGGTTTCCCGTGCAGAGGACTGAGTACGAGAATTTGATTGGCTTACCACCTTGTGCTTCTGTATGATAGCAACGGAAGCAAAAGAATCTGGTTTTCACTAGCGACATAAGGACGGAAGCAGAAGCATAAGAAAAAGGAAACTTTCCGTTTCTTCTGTTTATGCTTCCTTCGATGTTCTGATTCTGCTTACGTCTCCGTTTTTTAATTTTCATAAAACGTCAGACGTCAAAACATAAGGCGTCTTACGCTTTTGCTTTTGCTTCTGCTTCCGTCGCTAGTGAAAACCAGGCTTACAAGAGTATATTTTACCAATCTGTTGTTTGTGTGTTGTTAGTTTTCTACTCATTTACTAAAAACTTTGTTTTAATAGACTATTGCTATATTTGTGGTGTTGGCCTATTTTTAAAATCTCTCCTGACACTCAATTGGATTTTTGGTTCTGCAGATTTGAACAACATGCGAGAAGAGGAAGAATATGCGACTTAAGGTTTCGCGGAAGGCTCAACCACTTTCCCGTTCTATATTGAAGTAGTTGGTTAAAAGGATAACCAATTGATTGACGGTGTCGTTGAGTAGCTCACTTTCTGGTCTTTAAGAACCAAAACAAACGATTATAAAAATATATATATAAAAGTTCGCTTCTGGCACCAGATCGCAGTTTATTACATTAGTCACGAATCATAATTATGATTCATTATCGCGTTGCAAGTGATATGTACTTTATTTTCGATGCCTTTCTTATCTTTTTTCAATGACTTTCTAAATTCAATACGGTGCTTCGAATGTTGAATGGATATTTCTGAATGTCTATCGGCTGACACCGCCGTCAGAACCGAGTTACTTTGTCTAACGCACCCGGAACAATGTTTTCTGCGTGATAATTTTATTGGTTCCCTGAAGGGAAATAAGATGAATCACCGACAAGATGGCTGAGTAGAAACGGTAGTAACGAACTGAATAGTCAAATAACAAATAGAAACAAATGAGATTGGAAGCCAAATAACAGGCAAACTGTCGCCAACGAATTGGGACTAATGAAAGTAGGAAACAGACAAACATCCCGATCTCTTAAATTATTATGCAAAATTCAGTCGTATTCTAACGAATCAATATTCAATTACGATTAACTAAATATCAAGGAATACACAGAACAACGACAAAGACTAAACAATGACTTGTAAACAATATTTGTGGCATGGAGTTGATGATAAATCACATCCTAGCGGTAATAAAACAATCTAATCGGCTTGTTTTTAAACATCAGTTTCAAGTTGTCTGGTTGCTAGTTGAAGCATGCTGGCTTCCGATCAAGTTGGTCAGTTTACTCGCTCAATTTATTAGCCTTAACTCATTCAACCAAACTAATAGCAATCAAAAAACATAGTAAGATCAATGAAGATGCCCTTTTTAATTAATCAGATACATAAAGTTAAGGTAACACACAAATTAATTGAATTTCTCTGGCTTTCTGATAGATACTTTGAAAACTGCCAAGAGTTTGAAAACTTGTTTTCAAACACTTAATGAACTTGTAATGAAGTGACTTTCCTTGTCAAAAGTGCCTTGGTTAGGTATTCAAACTCTTTCCAAGGTCACTAAGAGGTCATTTTTTTTCTTTTCAAACTGGTTCCTAGCTTTATTTACGTCCTTTATGATTCTTATTGGTCGAGTCCCCAAGCAGACTGTACGTCAATGAATTTCAATGGCATTGTTTACTTTACGTAAACTACTTCAAACCAACACAGAGCAGAGTGTATTTCGTGCTCTTGAACATGAGTTGAGGCCAAAAGCTGTACTGTTTTATGGTGTACCGTGGTTAAGACTTGTACTTCTTGCCAATTGACGTCTTTTTTCATGGACGCGCTCAACTCGTGGCGCTAATTACTTTCCTTGTGGTGCGTGTTGACTAGCGAGGCTACGATTGGTCGACTTTGATTGCGAGCGCAAAGGCGCCAGAATGCTCGCCTTATTGACATTTGTAGCTCTACTCATCGACGTGTGGGGTTTTTTGAAGGAACTTTTTTGAAGAGAAGCGCTGCAAAGAAATCCCTGAGGATTGTGTTTGCCTTCGGATACAAAACATGAAACACTGGAGAAGGTGTTGGAGTTGGAAGCTTCTTCTAGGACTTGTTATTTTGGGTCTCTGTTGGGATAATGGCTTGTGTCGTAAGCGTGCAAAGCCACAGCGTTCGACTCCAACAATACCTCGTGCTTTCAACGAGACATTCAACTCAACTTCTGGCGGGAAAAACGACGTACAACAATTGTTCGCCCTGCAGCAGCCCCGCGAAGAACCAAGTGAGTACTGAAGAAGATTTTAAACCCATTTTGAGAGTTGTTCTGCCGAGCACATGGAGCCTTTTCAGTGGTTCGAAATTGTTTGTTGTGCGATTTGAATGGCTGACGATTGACTGTGTTCTGCTTGTAGCGTGTATGATAGATGGCGCGTGGCATGGCTAATAGATTCTTCCTTTTACTACGAAACTCTTCTTACAACACTCATGATTTTTAGTGATTCCAATTAATTCTTTAATTGATGTTTTTCTAGGAATCCTGAATCTGGGTTGTTACGGGATTAAAATACGTCGCTACGTTTCTAATGGTTTTTGCACTAGTCGAAAAGCTATACGAGATACTATTTGTGATGGAAGATGCCTACCAATGGATGAACTGCCGTGGTTCCCACAGTTCAGCAAAGTAATAAGCAGAAGCAAGCGGGAATGGAGATGTGTTCCCGATTACGTAAAGAGGAGAAAAGTGACTGTGTTTTGCAACGATGGTACAAAACGAAGGTACAGAATACCAGTCGTTCGAACGTGCAAGTGTAAGCGATACACGAAAAAACAAAACATGACCAATCCTCCGGGTCAGTCAAAAAAGGACTCAAAACCACGGTGAAAGACTTGAAAGACCACTATCTATAGCTCACCACGGTGATACAGAAGCACTTCGAGAAAGTTGCGAAGAATCAAATACGCGGAGACTGTGCACAAGAATGAACAAACCAATCGCAACTATACTCATCTGATGTACAATACGACAAAACTGTACATAAACTTATCTAAGACGAGTCAAACTTAGGGTATAGCTAAAATAGGCTATATAACTTGGCCATGTAAATGTGTACATTTTGCCCGTCTGCAATATTAGTTTACACGAATGGTAGGTAAGCTCTTTGAAAGGGGATGCGAAGTGTTTTTGTAAACTATTATTGGCAGAGAAATAATAACACCTCGTGTGTGTGAAAGGACGTACGTGTATCTATCTATCTATATACGCTGTATACGAAGCAAACACGTGTGCTGCCCAAACTCATCATACACGAGGATACAAAATTCTCAAGATTCTAAAATATTATGACGGACTATGTCGCCCACATTGGGTCTAATGTTTGTTGTAATCGTTCTGAATTCATTCGGAACTTATTTAAATATACATATATATATTATATATAGTTAAAAACAATATAGAACAACACAATAAACTATGTTACATGTCATTGGGCATAGCTCAATGGATGCTAATCCGAGATTTACAAAATAGGTAGTATACGCTCCGCCTTTATTGGTAGCCGTCAAGCCAACTTGATGCCTGTTGATCGTTAATTGGCAATGGAACCAAGGAAGTACAAGAAAATGGTCGAGACACCGTGGGACCACTGTTGTACAGTGACACACTAAATTCTAATTCAGTAAAGTGTAGATGTAAAAGAAAGAAGTTGAATAAAGTCGATTGGAGGATAACAATGACGTCTTTGTAAAGAAGAAAAGGAGGTGGTTTTGTTCATGTAATATCAGCCCATTACGGCTCGTCCACTAGAAATCCCAAATACAAAGCTTTCACACACGAATTGTCAATAAGGTGAATGAAAGATGCGAGTGATTGGTTACTGTCCACAGCAAACGTCATCCTTCACCTACCAAAGAAGAATATTAATGTTTCGCTTCATCGCACTTCGTGAAACATACGAATTTCATGTAAATAACTTTGCCCTAAGGAATAACCATCTGAACAGATTGATCTTGACAACTTAACAACGTTCGACCTACTAGTGCCGCTTTTCAATGGCACTTCAAAGGGCTTTTTTCTTTGAACAATTTATTGTCAAAGAAAGTGTTATCAGGACAACTGTTTTTGAGAAGTGATTAGCTTTACGGTAACCTCAAAATTTAATAGCACATGTTGAAACTTAACCTTATTTTTAACTGACCATAGTTAATGTTAACAAGATTTTCAGCGGTTTTTGATTGTTTGGTTGATGAGAATGGCGGGTCTCCTAGCACGTGGCGAACTACACAATCTCTTCACACCTGGTACGAAGGACTTGGCTGAAATTCAAAACTGACAGGCCACTTAAAACTAAGCAAACAACAAACGACAATCAAGAGGACACTTTTACAAATATTCTCACAAAGAGAACAACACTAGATCTTCTGAATTCAAGCAAAATGATTGATTGAATATTTGCTGTTCTGTTTACTAAGAGGTAGTTCAAAGCTTTATATTTGATCTCAAAATTACATTTTTTGATTAAAAATTAATGTTCCATTTAGACAATTATTGTTAAAAATATGAAGTCAGAAGGCTGGTTTGCAAAGGGTGGAGTCATCTTGGCTTGTTGACTTTTAATTTAATATCAAAAATTAAAGGTAAGAGAATTTACGCCCAATTCGTTTAATTTTTTAAAAAGATTTCCATTGGATGTTTAGGAGCTACAAATAACCGGTTAAATTTTATCGGCCTATAAAGCAGTTGAATGGTTTATTAGTTGTTAACAAAGTTCACACAATGGTGGCAAAGCCATTTAAGTGTTAAGAGTGTTCAAATGTACGAAATCCTTAATGTACGTTTTGGCGTGGTTTTTCCATGTTGGATAAAAAAAACTATCAAACCTTTCTAGTAATTTTAAATTATATTAATCCACAACATAAAAATATCATTTTCTGAAAAACATTTGAGAATTCCGTTCCAGTTTAGTTTATGAATTTGATTTATCCAAAATTGTCCAAAATTAACTACTTTTTATTATGTTAACCCCTAAATTAAGATCATTTCACAATTTCAGGTATTCACATAATGTTTTACACAGAATCTGAAAAAATTAGTAAAAAAACTTTAAATGAACAGTTTACTTCAAAATCAAAAATCTTAAACATAATTGGAAATAATTTTAGTATTTAACTATTGTATTTGACATCAAGTTTTGTGTTATATAGATTTATCATGATTTTTGTAAGAAAAAATAAACATCTTTAAAAGTACAAAGACCATCATTTGTTGTTGAAAGGTTCAGATTGATAGGGGACAAGTTACCACCGAGTCTTATAATGAACCAGTTGTTTTATTAATATTTTTTAGTATTATTGGTCTGTAGAAATGTTAACAACAACTTTACACGTTCTGTGGCATGTTAAAAATAAAAGGCAAATATAAGAGCCAAAATCAGTGTGCAAGGCTACACTGTCACACTTAAATTTTCGTGGTAAGTCATGAAACCAAATAATCCGGTCCTCGTCCTCTTCTTCGTGTACGAATTCATAGGGCTGGATCAGGGCTGTGGAGGGTTGCAACCACCCTATAAGAATTTCGATTTCTTCCTGAAACATAATGTACTGTTCGTTGCTTTTTTTTTTTTTTTTCTTTTTTTTGGCTCGGCATCTTTTACAGGTGAATGCTCCTTGAAAGCAAAACCCCCTCTTGAAGAAAATCCTGAATTCACCCCTGAATTCCACTGAAGAACACTGAAGTTTTCTGTTATTTTTTGATTTTTTTTTTGATTCACAGAGCATTTTTAATGAAGGTTTGAACGTCTAATGGAAAAGGTTTGACTTTCAATACAAAATAATTTCGTATACTTCCCTTCCCATTTTCTCCTCTACTTTAATGTATTGGTGACGTGTTCGCAAGTTGATAGTTCTTGGCTATCTCTCTTCAATATATATATTAATAGTCGGCGATGTTCCTTATTGGTGTGCATGGTCTTCATTTACGCTAAGTAAGCGTACATGTCCTTCTCTCCTTCTACTCGTTCAAGGTACTCCTTTTCGATCAAGATGTCGATACATTTCTTCGAAGCAAAGAAAGTCACTTCAGTCAACATTTCTCTACAACCCCATTAAAGTAACTATCTCATACTATGGGAGTAAAGACATTATTGGGAGATTTTTATAGTACGTTAATATGGGAACATCGGGAATTGTTCAACGGACTTCGCGCAACATTATCGCGTTGCTAAGAGGAGAGAATTTTTGCTGGCATTACTATCCCACGCGCAACAAATTCTCTTTTGGAAGCACATCGCTTTTTAATTTGTGCCATATGAAAAAAATTCATGGGCGCAGCATCAAACTTCTGGTAACGCGACAAGTTGCACGACTTCGTTGCTCGTGTTGCAGACCTTTATCGACACACCGGGACTGACTGCCCTTCATTTAACTACAAACGGTATTACGAGATACCACTACAAGGCCTAACGAATAAACCCATAAGAAATACGAGTTATTACTCCTTTCTTCAAAAACATGAGTACGAGCAAACACAACCCCATCCTATATATGACATGGCTTAATGGATAAACGCAAAGCAAGTTCTTCCTCATGATCATAACTCTTTAGGATAGACTATCCCTCGTGTATCAAACTACAGAAAGCAGGATAGAGAACTATTGCCTTATTCGATAAACTACTAGGTGAAATTAAATCAACACGAGGTAATACAGAAGAGTCATAGCCTCTCATAAATCATATATGTATGATATGAATACAAATAGTCTCACCTAGAAAATATTCCCACCAATTATTTAGTGGGCACCCAATACGGATTGTATTTACAAATACTCGAACCAATCAATCAAATTTCTTTTGCGTGCCAACATTAATTAGCACACAATTGTTGTAAATATTGGAAATGGTTACCTTGATGACGGGTACCCTAGGTTTAAATCGGCTGGATAGTTGAGATAACACCTCTGCCAGCAGAGGTTGGTGTCTGAGGGCTTTACGCATCTTCATGATACGAACAATGGCGGCCTAAAATATATAACAAATACGAAGTCAGTTACCATGGGAACGTAGTGGACTGAGGGTTAAGGGGGCTATAACCCCACCCAAACTAAACATTACACCATCAAAGAATAAAACCGGGTAAGAAAAAAAGAAAAGGAAAGTCAGCTCAGATGGAGAAATCGTTATACAGTGGATAAGTCAATGCTGTTATCCAATAAATGTATCCATCGGATAGCGCTAACCACCATTCGTACAACCGGGCCCCAGAAAAAAAGATATTATTTTGAGGAAGTAAATAACCTGTATTAGAAGTTTCCTGTCCTCTTCAATGTACTTGTGTGTTTGTTCTTGTTCGTTCTTCTGCTCGATCTTCATCGGGACGTTGATATTAACACGAAGCTTCTTGCTGCAAATACCAAATACATATTTTCAAGAGTAAATCAATCGAAATCTCTTATTTTCCCACAACTTCGGTTGGCCAAATTTGTACTTACTTCTTATAGGCAAAGAACAACTTCAAAACGGACTCAGGTTGTAGCTCAGAGGCGTCATCAACCGTATCGCAAAGCTGTCACAAACACAAAGATAAACAATGAGTACGGTATGGTCCTAGATGTGCGCAATCAACAGACAGCAAACAAGTATTTGCAAGATTAGCTCATAGATATTTCATTCGTTCATATCTTCATGAATACGTTTAACTCGTGGTAACTAAAATTGATATAAACAATTAAAACGTGTGAAAATAAAGGTGTTTTTTTTCTTTTTATCAAGACTTCAAAAATCATCACGAAAAGGTTAAAAAATAAAAAACAAATAAAGGTCTAATCAAGAGAAGCTTTCTTACCAGTAGCTTGGATTTCAGTAAGATTCCTAAGATAGGCAGCAGATTTTCCTACAAAACAAATAAAATACACACTATCAGTTCACGATCAGTATCGGTATTTCTCGCATATAGGTACAGGCACCCAGTATTCCTCCTCTAGATTCATTCACTTATGTATTCCTCGATTGCACGTTACGTCATCGCGGCCATGTTGGTGCCCTTTAACAATAGATTTCTTATTAGCATCCATTGTTAAAGGCACCAAAATGGCCGCCATATTTTTGTCTTTTGACTCTCTTGGGAATGCTTGCAACCCATCAAATTGATTACCTTTCTTAGGTTTGACCAAAGTTAAGGATACATGGTGGTTTACTCGAAAGTTCACACTACTTAAACCATCACTGCACACTAACTTCTACTAATACTTTTTGTAAATACAAACTCATTGACCTGTGTTTTTATCTCCTATAATATTTATATGTGTGTGTGTGTGTGTGTGTGTGTGTGTGAATACGAAACTTGAACTTAATCTTAGCAGCCGATTCCCTAATTAGGATAGAAACATAGTCTGTCCGTAATAAGTAGTATCTTACCCTTTTGAGCTGTGTTTGTTCTTGGATCTGTTCTACTGTGTAGCTATCAGCTGAGTTCATCATCAATAATACACCCATTTGATATGTAGATGCCTGGACAACAAAACAAGAGATAGCAATAGTTATACACCCTTTTCTCAAGGGCTTTCATTTAAGGTGACTGCCTACTTTTAGAAATTGATTTAAGCTTTTTTTAAAAACTTGATGCTGATTCCAAATCTGGAAAGAAAAATTGGGTGTCCCGAGCTCGTTTTCGAGATAATCAGCATTTAATGGAAGCCTACGCACGAGCTTTTGGATAATAGTTCTTTGCAGACTATATGATTGAATGAATGAAGGCTAGTCAATCATTCTAAAATAATACATGGATATTTTCGACAAAAAGAAAAATAGATACATTGATTTGCATATTTTGCAGTTTTGGTGCTCTTAATAAATCTCATAAAGTCGAACAAAAATCCCTACAAAAATGTATTTTTTCAGGTGTTCCTTTAACCGCACGCTCTTTCTGAAATGAGCGTTAATATCCAGAGTAACAAGGTCCTGTCTTTTAAAACGAATCAGTCCCCTAAAATTGCACTACACTGCTCTAAGATATAAATAAAAGCATTAAATAAGTTTTTAGTTTACACACGAACAAACAAAATCACAGTAGTTTTGCTTAACTTACCTGAAGAGTGTAGCGGTTTTTAAAGCAGTTGGTAACCAGTTCACCCTAAAAAATCGTAAAGCAAGTGTTGTCTTAATACTTTATTAAAAGGTCTGCGAGACTGATGATCAGCTAACGAATAAACTATACAAAAGTCTTCTGATATATCTACTGTTTGTAGCTATCATATATCTATGTGCTATATTATGAACGTACTAATAACACTCTGTTGAAAATTTATTCCAATACACATTACTCCATGAAATAGGTGTATTTAAAAAACAAGGCATCTATAACAGTTAATCAAATCCTTGACATAAATATAAGGATATATAAATATATCTCTAAAGCAGGTGAAATGATCTTTCAATGAGCCAAATCGGGCAGAATATTTGGTCAATTCAAATATATTTGAGTATATTTTTCTAGTAGAAAACCTAATTGATGCAAGGTGTGAGCCACCATGTTGGATGGATTTAACAAAAGACTTGTCATCAGCCTCTTTTGTTATATCATCCAACATATAGCTCCAGTGTCTTTTGTTATTTCATTGAATGGGAATGATTGAAAACATTTATTCACCTTAGACTTGTGATATAACCAGTACAGTTTACGACCACTATGTTGACTGCTGTAAAATGTGGTAAACCGCTGGTAGCTTTTTTCCATCTACAAACCAAACATCAAAAGAAATGGGGGGAAAGAGATGAAAGAAATAATGAATATATAGTAATAAAATAAAATAAAATAAATAAGTAACTTTATTTAAGTGTTGATGTACTCAGATTATACAAATAATTGGGGACACTGTAATCAAACTGAAATTAAGAAAAAATCAAAGAAACATAGAGTGTTTTAAGAATCCCAACTGGCAAGGAGGCAAACCAGTATTTATAAGCATGGTCAAGAAACTGAATTAAAACTAATAAGAAACCAGGACAAATACAGTCTCAACTTGTGGCAACAGCGGGACTCTAACCAAGCATCACCCGGTTGCGAGACTGCTGCTATGACCACATGACCATGCTGCCTCCTTTAAATGCATCATTAAGTGCATCTTGGTTGACAAATGGCATAGGAAATTGTGACAGTTTTCATAGAATTGGTGATGTGATTCTGATATTTAAGGAGTGGGTCTTACCTCAGCAGGAAGAGAGAAAGGGGCAGATTGTTGGAATGGCCAGGAACCAGAACTGAGGACTTGGATGCTAAAATCCACTAAACATGACCAAAAGAAATCTCATAAATAATTATATATGGTACAATAAAGCATAAAACAGATTCTCGGGGTATAAGAAAGGAGGAGTTGATTGTTTGTACTTACAGTCTAACGGTCCAGTATTAGACAAATGAGCCTTAAACTTATCATTAAGATCCTTGCTGACACCAATGTCCTGGAACATACGCTGCAGCTTGGATGTGTACTCAAAACCGCATGCTTGCTGCAAGATAAAAAGTATAAAAAATTTGAAGAGTAAACTTAATATGTAATAATGATATAACTACCATACACACCTAATACTAAGAGTTTTCTGTACGTGTGAAAAGCTCACTTCAAGGTCATGGTACTGCTATTTGTGAGGCAGCATGGGTGGAGTAGCAGTAAGCACTCCCCTCTCACCAAGCCAAACAGGGTTTGAATCTTGCAGGGCCCAGTGTCATATGTGAGTAGAGTTGTTTGTTGGTTCTCTCCTGTGCTTCAAGATTTTTTTTCTGGGTTTACAGGTTTTTCCTCCCTCCACAAAAATTCTAATTTGATCTATTGGTAACATCAAGGCCACAGAAAGCAAAGCAAACAGAACCAAGCTTTTCACAGTCTTACTAAGACTGCTCTAATCACACAACCAAATAAAAAATAAAAAGTTACCTTCAGTTTGGAGATCATGCTTGCCTCAGCATCATCTGATGCAGAGTTGTGCTGTACAAGGCGTTTAGCAAGCATGTTAGCATAGAACTTCTGAAAGACATCTTTATCTTCTATGTACTTGAAAACTATCATCTGTAAGGAGGTAAAAAGCCATGGTCATCTATAATATGCTCACATAGGGACCATGTGTTCCTAGAACAGAGTAGCTCTTGTGTATGTGGGTGTGTGAGGATCATAGCACAGCACAGAATGGTCATAGTGGGAAGCATGGGTGGTGTGCACTGCAGAAGCATTGTCTTGCACAAATGGGGTCAGGGTTTCATGAGACTACTGCTTGTGCAATGGGAATGCTGGGATATCATATGGTAGTGTACATGCATGCATTAAAATTGCTCTCTTCTTTGATCTACATACCACAGAGTTAAGAATATCTTCTAATTCTGCTTCTTCTGGATTCTTAGAGCTGGAGAGAGCATTGACACAAGATTATACTTGGAATCATTTTTGAACACAAGAATGAAAACACTCAACTACTCATCAACTACAAGTTTAAAATTATTCCTATAAAAATCTACAACCAAAGAACACACCTCTTCTTCAAGAGAGAGTCACAGTATCTGGCCAGTAACTCTGGTGATTTAGATGAATTTTGAGCTTGTTTGGTAACAGCATTGTTGTTGATGAACTTCCCAAATGCCTGCAAAACAGATCTTAATTAGCTACAACTATAAGGCCAAATTTCAGTTATACAGTGCTTAAATAACAGCCAGTTATTAAACGATATCAGAACTTGTCCAGTTAAATTTTTCCTTGCCAATATTCCTAGTCATTTTGTACAGTAACGTTGGTTTGTAATATTGAACCAGAAACAAGGTATGACTGAGCTATACTTAATTTGGCTTACTAGCCATTATTTTAAGCCCTGTTATACCTATTGTCAAACAATCTTAGCCAGTAGCTGAGTTGTCAGTATTAAATCCAACACTAATCAGAATATTGGAATGACTTCTACCTTGTCCAAGGCAGCAACAAATCCAGCATCATTTTTAAATGCTGTAAGCACTAGTGCATTATATTTATAGTGCACTTCAAGTATCGTCTCAACATACACTTTAGGATCCTAAAACAGAGAAGAAAAACAACGTTGAACAACTCAAGAAACTATGATATAAAAGCAATAGCAGAATGCTCTAGCATTTCTATATAAAATTATTTTTTGCATTTTTACCTGATAATAAAAAAATACAGTAGGATGTTAGAAATAAATTTGTTTAGCTCTGCATGATATTACAGCAGTTTTATAATGACTTACATTGAATGCCTGTTCACAACATTTTTCTAAGGCATTTAATCCTTGGTAACATATATGATTCTCAAGGAGATTCCTTAACTGAACAAGACCATCTGGTATTCTTGATACCAGCATGTACATGCGACCAAGATCTATGAAAAATATCAAAAACATTATTAAAATCTTGTATTCTTATACATTTAACAGAGTAGTTTGTTGTATGAGTGAGAAATGCATGGTAATAATTTACTGTGGTTTATGATTTTCTACAAACCCTGACATTTCAACGGCTTGTTGTGAAATTGTTTTTTTTACTGCCCAAGTCAATAACATAAAAGGTACTGACAGCGAAAAATCAATTTTCAGCATCCAACTACTGAGTTTGCAGAAATATGGAAAACCACAGTAAATGAAATATGCTGTAAAAAAACACTGAAATAACTTCCCACAATGTAACATTAACATACCTTCATCTTTATCATCGTTCAACAAATTCTGAAATTCTGAATAAAAAATATCTAAGTGCTTTTCAATCAGAACTTGTTCACACTTTCTTGCAAGCTTTAGAAAGAAAAAGAAACAGTTATGACACAAATTAAGACAAACATATGGTAAATGTACTGTACAGCATCAAACGGGTAATGTAACATTGTCTTCTATCCTCAAGAGAATAATAATGATATAACTACAGCAAATACTTCAAATTGGGTTGCACCTCCAATCAATCAATGCATGAATAATGAGGCAATGTGTTTAAAGGTGTTCAATCATAAACACAAATGTTTTACTTGCTTTAGTTTGGATTACCTGTGTTCATTAAAACCACAGGGCACCCACTTTATTAAGAGAAATTTGGAATGGGTATTCACCATTTTCCATACATTGGTTCAGTGGTCAAACACATAGCACTCAAGTGAGGTGCCAAGGTAATTTCAAAGGATTATTCAAATTTGAACCTTGCGATCTCAACAGAATGCTTTGTGTTTTACCAATGAACTGATATATGAAAAAAGGTGAATAATATTGATGAGTCATTCATAAACAAAGGGGAATTAAATTTAACAATACCTCATCTTGTGTACTCTCATGGAGATAAGATTGAACTCTTCTCTGTTCTTCAAGCAGTCTTGCTTCAGCCTAAAATAACAAAATTGTAAATTTGTTAGATAAGATTTTTTACATGTCCAATTTGTCTGGTTATGAATATTGTGGTCCACATAACAGAAGTTTTGTTTGCATTCTTTTTCACAATCCATACATTTTTGGGGTCATATTTAAGTAAAGACCATGAGCAACCATTGATTTTGAAAAAACTACAGAGTTCTTAGAATCAAATTGCAAAGCAATAATGTCCATAAATTTTAAATGTTTGCCAAACACCTTCATAATATCCATGCAAAGTCTCTCTGCTTACCCTCTTCATGTACTCTGTCATAGGATTTTCTCGCAGGAACTCCATACTCTCTGCAGTATAGAACCGTTCAGTATCTTCCAAGAACACCGACTCAAAAGAACTCTTGTATACACTAAGTGTTGGTCCTTTGGTTGTGCTGTCATCTTCATTTAATCCAAGCTCAACTGCAATCAATAATACAATATTATAGTTTCACTAAACTTTCTTATACACCATCCACAATATCAAACAATATAATAAAAGTAAAAAGGTTATTATAATGTATACTTTTTCTCCCTCCAAAAAACTTAACACACTACTGTACATTTCAATTCACTCTGTGAGTTATCTGTGACGTGACTTTGATCAGCTCAGATGTGGTTTCAGGGTACAGGGGTATTGATAAAATTTGAAAGGTTTTTTGAGGGTGGGAGAGGGGAGCTTTACGGCACAAGACAAGCAAAGTAGAACAAGTAGCCACTTTATATTAATTTGTTATCATTTTTCATTTTTGTGTGATTTAAATGTGGAAGCCAGCTAATGAGTACACTGATATTATTTTAGATATTTCATAAATTTTATAAACACCAATATGAGTTTGAAATATGGTTAGCTTACAATTTCAAATAGGCTAATAATTTACATACCATAACACTGAATAACTCCACTAACTAATCTGGTGTTGATGGTCTCTCCATTTCTTTCTCTTTCAATTAATCGCAGAACAGCATTTGTCACCTGGTGAAAAAACATATTTCTTTGTTAGTATTCTTTTTGGTGGGGATTTGTCTCTGGTTTGTAATGGGTGAAAGCTGACTGTATAACAAAGACTGTTTCTTACTTGTTTATTCAATGGTTTAAAAAGGAACTCTCTCCAAGTTACTAGGGCGAGCTGGAACACAAGAAAAAATAATGATATTACTGCAAATGAAACTAATAGTTGATGGCAGTAAAATAGACACATTCACATATATTATAATCTGTGACTGTTGGGATACAAGAAAACAGTAGGGAAGAGAAGCCAAAACCACTTTCATCAGGGGAGTGGAATGAGGTACATGTTAAATTCAGGTCATATGGAATGTGTAGACTTAAATTATATTGCTTTGTGCTATGTCATTTCACGAAATATTTCACAACACATTAATTTCGTAATGTCAAAGGACATTTTTAATTTTGGGATTTTGCAAAAATGAAAAACCTATTAAAAGTCACTTAAACTTTGTGATTTCATTGAATAATTTCTTTTTAAATTGTTTTCATATACAGTCTGTATTTTTGGTAGAAAAATTAAAGTGTCAAAATCTCAATGACTAAGATTCTTATCATCCAACTTACTGAATATATTTCATAAATTCCTTTTCTGCCCTCGTCACATTCTCTTCTAACCCAATGCCGATTAAGATATGCACACACTCCATTAAGTACTTTGCTTGAGAATCTATAGTCTTCCCACTGACTGGAATAAAACTTTAGGACTGATTCATCCATTAAATCAGCACCATTCTGTCAGAACACACAAAATAAATTAATTAAGTACATTGATTTGTTGAAGCTGTAAAGCCTGATTCATACTACTTCGTAGCATCATAGTAATTATTCAATTATTGAAACTGTGAGCAACATGTAAACTCAGTATCCCATTTATCAGTTGGGTGTGAAAAAAGACAAGCACTGTTTATGAACAGTACACTATGTGCTTCTGATTCCGATTACAACACTGGATTGAACCTTGGATTTAACCTGGATTGAACCAGGCTTTACAAATCAGAAGTAATTTGATTGCAGCTCAATTTTAATCACAAAAGTGAAAGAATTATTATCCCTATTAGGGTAAAACATTTTCCACAAATCCTTAATTTTTGAACTATTTTGATATTTAATAAAATCAATAACATTTTTATTATAATTTGTGAAATCATAAACCAATTTTATACCTAGAACACAGACTGACCCTTTACATAAGTCACTGCCTTGCTAGGCTTTACAATACCTAAATATGATTATAGTACTATTTTTGAAAAGGGTCTTTATATTGACAGTAAACACCAAGCAGTAACCTATATCAATATGATTTTTTACCTTCTGTAGTTTTACTAGATATGATTTCAGAAATTCTCTTAATGTCTTGTAGAGTTCATGGCCTACAAATTGAGCTCCTAAGGGAAGAAAGTTGGGTTTTAATGTTATTATTTTTTCTATATCAATTTCAACAAACTTTGTGATGCTAATGAATGCCAGTTGCTCTGTATTACTCATCCCAAATATACCAGTGCAAGGCTTAAGATATCAGCTGGCCAGTCACCAGTCATGATGACTAGCCCAAAATTAGGTTTACTTTGGTTATATCTCATATCTGGCCTAAAATTGTTGGACAAAATGACCAGCAAGGCAAAGATTTGAGCAAACAAGTTCCAATTCTGGGCAAACATTCGTTATTTTAAGCCCTGCCAGTGCATGAGAAAAGATGTTTATAAGCTGAGAGGCTTATGTTGTTGTGAGGCCAGCCTTTATGGTTGGTCATGTGGTTGATGAAATGAGATTTGAGGCTATAATATATAGTTTATAACTATGCCTGTTATACCTGAGGTTCAATTTATTGATTGTTTTATCCTATAATTTAGTTTTTCACAAATTGAATTAAAATTTTATTTTTGTAGAAAAAAATGTAAATAGAGGGAATAATACATCCAACAGGTTTTGCCCAGTACGGTATACATTTGGAACCCCCCCCCCCCCCCCTCCCATCTCAAAAACTTCCTGGAGCCATTCCTGTAAGACTATGAGTTTAAGAGTTATAATCATTAGTTTTGAAACTTGGTTTTATTACAGACAGCATGGAGAAAAATCACAGTATTCGAACAATATCAATAACTCACCTCCTTGATTTGGAACCTTTTTGTGCTTGGAGACACGGGATTGTGACTGCTGATGAACACTAGTACAATAATTATAAACATGTCTGGATGTGTGTCAAGGTTTGACAATAAATCTAACAAACATCAAGCTCCAATGTTAAAAGGAAATAATACAACTATGACTTGGAATCTTTTAGAATGAATTGAGTTGACCTTCAAAAGAAAGTCAAGGTTAATCAAGAATAGTCACGTGACTAACATTTTGAACAGTAGAAAACTAAGTTTAGTTTCACAAAGCCTTTTAGGGTGATCCAATTTATCTACAAGTTTCTAATAGTTTATTGAAAAACATCGATGCAGTCATGGCTAATTCTAGTTATCACCACTTGTTTAACATTTCAAACCTTTTTCAAGTGTATAACATTGATTTTCCTTTTCTCCATAAACAGATGCATGTCAAACTAGCTTCCTTGCTAGATTCACATGTATGTATTTTAGGTTCCAAAAATGTTAACCAATAAATGTATTTGATAGGCAAAAACGTTTTAACCAAACATTTAATACTCAAACTTTTCTGGTTAGAAATGAATAAAACAGTTGGTTAAAACTTTTTTATCATGGCAGTAGCTTATCACCTTTATCCATAATAATATCAGGAATAAAAATTGTAGCATTAACAAATGATATAGGAAAATTGTCCCAAGTCAATGATGGTATAAATGCTTTCAATATTATAAGAAAATAGTGTATACAATGGGCTATAATAATGTTGGGACAAAATGGTTACTGGAACATGGAAAAATAAAATTTAGGTATGACATAATATAAATTCATAATTATCAAGATTAGTAGACAAATATACATTTTATGAATAGCTATGCTAAGTAGTGTTGATAGGTCAAGACATTCACTTAACATAGCTCGAAAGTATTTGGAATATAATATTATATGTGGAGACCGCGGAATATAATATACCCCAAGTATAATAACGAGATTTCTAGCCGTCAATTAATGTAATAAAAATCTAATATTGATTTAAAACATAAGTAAAAAAGATACGTGTACAGTTCTATATATCGCGGTCTTGACATGCTTTGCTGTTCATAAACATGTTGTATGCCTTCCTTTAGGTCATCCCATATCTCTTCCAAGTTAATTTGCCTCAGACTGTGAGGATTCTGTGATCTAGTAGCCATGGTATGTTGGAAGTAATGAGGATAAAGTTCAATGAAATCCTCCAAATCTTTGAATGAATAGAAATGTTTTCTTGACGAGTTCACGTAAGAATCGTTTGAAATAGAGAAACCTTGGTTGTTCTCAACAACTGGACGTCTTGTAAGTCAAAGCCACTGGGTTTGGTCCAACACAGAAGTCCTTAGAGTGAAGTCATTAAGGAAGCTCTCATATTCACGGAGAAGTTTTGAAAAGATCACGAAAAGATGAGATGTTGTTTAGAGTCAAAACTAAACTCACTAACACAACTGCCCACCAACAACGTCTTTCTTCCACGCTGAACAGCTCTGCATCAGATAGAAGTCCCTACCATTGAAAAGACCATATTTCAAGCTATCAAATGATTAAAAGGAATAGCAAATTAACCTAAAGAAAAAAGTAGAACTAGACGAATTTCTTGAAACTTGAAGTTTTTTTGTTTCGTGCCTTCATTTCCCTTGTAGAGAAATATGGCGGCTCCCTGTGACGTCATACACCCAAATGCATCATGGGTACCAGTCCCTTTTTGCCGTGAACGCACTTGAAAACCACAGCAAAAGATCGATGTAGGAAATTCACTGGAAAAAGTATTATTTAAATAATATTGATTTGCAGGGAATATTTTTGTATTTATATTTCGGGAAAATGGACGGCTGTAAGAAATAAGGCCTGGTTACTGTTTTAAAAACCACAGGAAGCCCAGAAGCCATCGCTATGACGTACTTCCTAATCAAGTATGAAGGCCAGCTGATGTAAACTATATGGTACTTCTTGCTCAAAATGCAACGAACAAGGCGCTTTGTAGAAATTCTTATGTTCTCTTTGAAATCAAAGAACATTTTGAAAGTAAAATCAGCTAGCCTATAAATAAAAAAAGTAAGAAAGAAAGAAAGAAAGAAAGAAAGAAACAAACAAACAAACAAACAAATAAATAAATAAATAAATAAATAAATAAAAAATAAATAGATAGGTAGATAGATAGATAGGTAGATAGATAGATAGATAAATAAATAAAACAGAACTATTCAATTTTTTTTCTATTTTAGCTTATTAACGTAGATTTTTAGATAAAGATACATAGTTATATATTTAATATATATTTCAATTTTCCTTACTAGTCAGTTTTTCATCTTTAATTTAAATAAAAGAAATATTAAAGAAAGATAAATTTTCCAAATGCATCGCATCGAGTATACGAAATAGACCCCTTGCAGCACTTCGGAATGCAGCTCAGTTCCGAGAGCGAAACGACAGGTTTCCAATTCTCAGGGGATTGGAATTATTTTGTTTTGTCCTCCAAATTGAGCCCCTTTGACGTCACATGCAAGAGGTCTATGAAAACGAACACCAGTCACACAAAGGTAAGCTTGGTTTTAATGACAGTATATTTTATTTTTAAATTCCCCGACACTAAGCTCCTATGCACAATGAGCCTCGATTATAACTTAAATGTCTTTCATGTAAATATTTTATTATAAGTACTCTTCAGTATTGGTGGTATGATCAATCATGTTGTTGGCTTGCAAGCCATATTCATCGAAATATGTTTTCTAAAAAGTGTTTTTTCTTGCTCTAAAAGATGTGCATACTTATTTACTGTATACTTAATCTATACAAGTATACGTGAAGACTACCATCTTGGTCTTTTGCCTTAAGAGGTGAACCAGCACCAAGCAAATATGTGGTCTGCGTATGACTGGTAACTGAGCTGGGTGGATAGGAGGATGCAGGGCCATATAGATAGAGCGCAAATAGGTATTGAAAAAGGTTAGGGTATGAGGAGCATGGGCGTGGTAGGAGGGGAGGTATGTATATCCTGTTGGATAGTGCACCACCTAAGAGTTACAAAATCTGCTTTAGTTACCAGTCATACGAGCGACCAACCTTTACTTAGCGGCCACTTGACAAGGTGGCCGCTTAATAGAAGTTCGACTGTACTTGTAAATCGCCTAGCCTATATTTTATATCTCCCCTTCTACTCATAGTCCCACGAAGCACTGTGGCAACCTTCCTGCTTGCTTTACAATGTTCTTTATCTACTGCATTTGATAATGTTATTCATGTATAGACCAAATGCAAAACTCGCCCCGATGTGAGGCTTAAGTTGTGAACAAAGGGATCTGGCGTGATTCAAAACAATCTGGCGTGATTCAAAAGTCACGAATCATGCCAGATCCCTTTGTTCACAACTTAAGCCTCACATCGGTGCAAGTTTTGCATTTGGTCTATATTTAGACGAAATCTTCATAGACGTAATACACCAGATAACTAGACATAACGATAGTTCCAGGATCCTGGGTCGGTCTGGGATCAGTGCCATTGTACAAAGCACGATACTCAATCAAATTCGAGGCTCCTCCAAACCTGACAAAACTCGTAACGTCTACCTCCCATGGGACGACTTCTTGCCCATCACACCACGGCTGCCTTCCACGGAGCCACATCTTCTGGGTATAAGTTTGATTGTTGGGATCTGAAAGATCACTCTCGCAACCCGGTGACGAACCAGTGTTTTTTAAGACTCTTGTTTTCGTGGAGTTCCTGATGTTGTTGATGACAAAGCGATGCGTCGTCAGACATGCTCTTGCGCAATTGTTGTTATCACGTCCATGACCAGTTATTGTAGCTACGAGTTTGACGCGCGCGATATTTGTAGGAACTTTAAAGAATTTTGGTGTATCGTATTTCTTGTTGCAGTTCTCGTCGAAAAAGCATCCAGTAAAAAGATCAACGACTTCAACAGGAACCAAGTTCTTTTCGATCTGCCGCCAGGTCGTGAAGTTCCTATTTGCTGAGGAGATATTTAATAAGATGCTAAAGTTTAAACGGCATATTTATGATAATATCTACAAAAAGTAAAAGTAGCAAAGATAACAACAACAGCAACAACTAACATCACAGCAACAACTAAAATCATAGCAACAACTAACATCATAGCAACAACTAAATCATAGCAACAACTAATCATAGCAACAACTAACATCATAGCAACAACTAACATCATAGCAACAACTAACATCATAGCAACAACTAACATCATAGCAACAACTAACATCATAGCAACAACTAACATCATAGCAACAACTAACATCATAGCAACAACTAACATCATAGCAACAACTAACATCATAGCAACAACTAACATCATAGCAACAACTAACATCATAGCAACAACTAACATCATAGCAACAACTAACATCATAGCAACAACTAACATCATAGCAACAACTAACATCATAGCAACAACTAACATCATAGCAACAACTAACATCATAGCAACAACTAACATCATAGCAACAACTAACATCATAGCAACAACTAACATCATAGCAACAACTAACATCATAGCAACAACTAACAGTTTGTAACAACAATCATAAACAAATAAGAACATTATCAACAACAATGCAACAGCAACACTGATGGCACACATTACGAACATTAGAAGCATTTGCTCTCAACACCCGATCCAAGGGAAGAAACGCGCGCGACGACACCCTCACCTTCGCATTAAACTTTATCATTTCATAAGTTAACGTTAAGACATGTATTCAATGTACTCTATGGGTAGCTCTATGAAGTAAGCTTACGTTTGATCTTTTCTGACATCCTGATGTTCACAGTTATGATCCATGGCATAACAGACGCCTCAGTTATTACAGTGAAAGAACATTTGTTTGTTGTTGTGGAGTTGGCTTTGAGTAACGGTAACACTGCTCTGACTGGGGTTATCCACGAACTACTCCGCCTGAAAATCAAAGTAAGATTATATATTGAAATCCAAACCGGAGGACTATATCACCTATCATAATACGTCATAAAGGATTGTGTCTACGGCCACCCATGTAAGGATGTTTTTCTCAAGAAAGACAAAACACATGTAGCCCAATTTTGAATCTGCCCTGTTACGTACATGATCCTATGTACTTACCTCCCATAAGCCATGATCCACCTCGCTAACTCGTTCCCAGGTTTCTTACTTGCATCGCAACTGACAAGTAATTTGATCACGTGATCCCAGTGGGTACATGCATCGGGTCCTGTCTTTGGACACGCTAGTGACATGTCCACTTCTACGTTTTGGTATAACAGAAATTCTGAAGAGGGATTCGATGTAGCAGTTAAGTATGGGGTGTTTTCATATATTAGTGTACCAAACAATAGAAACTTTCAACATATTTCAATTCCCGGAAGATAGAAATTTTTTATTGCTTTGGTACACCAACATGGCCGCTGTGACGTCATGTCAAAACGCTCTTTTAAAAATTTATTTGGAGGATCATTACTTTCTACTTTCTAAGATTTTTTTTAGTTTTTGAGGAGGCTCATGAAATCTTTCACTGACATAGGACTGGGACCAAGACATTCTTCTCCGCATTACATTCCCTCTCTTTGGTTACAAACTTTCCTTCCAGTTAATTTTCCCCTGATAAATCGAGTTTGAAGTACCTCTATAGTCAGGTAGACTAATGTCCTTTGTGATGCCTTCTGAACTCTGAATCAATTGGTCTTTAAAGATAGGATATCAGCCTGGCATCTCCTGTCTCATTCCTTATGGCATCTGTCACGTAATTAAACCTTTAAAGAAGAACAAAAAAAGTGAGAAGGCATCCGTTGCATCATTTGTCTATCGTACGCACGTTCGCGTTTAGGTTCTCCGCCCACTACGCGCATTGGATCCGTGGGATCGTGGCGCGATTAAAATTGTTCGGAACGGTATCCTACTTTTCTAAGATATACTTCGGTAAACAGAGAGTACGTTTGTATTCAAGCTAGACCAAAGTGCACCTTCAAGGTTTGTCCGTACTCAAAAGGCCTATGTAATGGGCACCTTTGCTATTGACCAGAGGATGTTGCGCTCAAATTGTATAGCATCCCAACTTCCCCTGAGTAATTCGTGGTTAATAAAAAGAATAGCTTATAGTGGGCATATAGATGACTCTCTCTAGACAGGGCGAAAAAACGGCTTTTTGCCTTTCGCCATAAGGACAGCTTTACGTATTTAAGCTCAAATATTTTGTAAACACGTTCTTTTGGAGCCAAATAGCAAAATAATCAAATGCGACCAAAATGTATTGGATGTGCGTTTGAGGTATACAGCCGTGTACTTTGGAAGTGATATTGTGATCAGCAGAAAAACTGACATTTTTGTGAATACTAAATCAGGATTTACTCTAATTCGTCAAAATTACAAGCAGCAGTGACACAAATGAAACGTTCAAAAATTTAAGTATTAAAACCTAGATTTAAAAAGTCGTGAAAGTAGAAGGCTTGTCGTTTTTCTGCCCTATCGACCCTCTAAATATTGAGGACATTTCGACTTACCACTGCGCATGATATGCCAAGAAGCGCATGCTGGGATACAAGGACCAACTTGTCTTTCGAACTCGACCCTCACCATCTACGCCAAATGTGAACATGTCTGATGGAGTGGTCTGGAGTCGAGCATAAATGCTTCCTACTGGAGCCTCTGTCAAGCGAAACCCATCCTCGTTGTGAATTATAGTGGCGGGAATAGTCAGGTCAGTCTCGCATTCATTTTGATGGCAATTCAGTTCTTCAAGGTAATTGCCTGGCTTTGAGTAGACAATGACCCCAATGGCCCCGTTACTTTGCGCCTTCTTGATCTACAAATGAAAATATACTCAAATGAATCTAGACAATCAATCATTTTTACTATTTGATCTTTTTCTCGAAAGAGGGGTGTAACTCCTTTGACCAGAGCTGAATCCTTGCGCTCACCCGTGTCTCCCTTTTCCTCACATTCCTGGTAAGACTTGTGCATCCGACGCTGCAATTAATGTGCACACTTCTATCGTAAAACAATGGACCTCGTGACGTCTAATAAATAAATATCCAACAAGCTCTACAGTCTATAAATCGATTACGAGTTGGTACCAGGGCCAGGTTGTACAAAGGTTGTTATCCAGTGGATAAATTTATTGGATAACAGCTATCGACTTATCCACTGGACAAGGATTTATCCATCGGATACTGCTATCCTCACTTCGTACAACCGGGCCCAGGCACAAAACCCCGGCTTTAGGCATCTCTTGTGGGTGCGAAGAATACGGGCAAGGGGTAATTCAACAAAACCACGAGATCAAAGCATTTGATATTCTACTGCTATTTTTTATAGTACGCCATGTTTGTAACCAAGCTTGACCCAAGTGCACCTTGTACTAAGAAGGCCTATGCTTCGATGGGCACCTTTGCTTTTAACCAGGGATGGTGCGCTGAGTACTCCGTGAGTAACAAAAAGAATAGCCAATAGGGACCATAATTATGTTAGAGGATTCTCTACATGTTGTGTGACTACTTTTTTGCTATGTTTTCTGGGGTCTTGTTATTTTTATTTGGTTTGCAAGATTGAAAACCACCGACTATGATGGAGTTGAGACCAATCAAATATTTATTGATCCTGCCGACCAGTAAACAACCTTTACTCTGGCTGTGGCTCACCTAGGCCAGGGTACAGCTAACCCACACCGGTATTGAAGCAACTAATCCCCCTCATACAGTCTCTTTAAAAAATGCGAGGTAAGATCAATGTAACAGCTCAACTCACAGGGGATGGTAAGTACGATTTAGTTCTTACCTTAGTAACAGTTGAACATACGCCTTGTCCGCTGTATACCAGTGCAAGTGCTCCTTTTACAACGACGGAGAATAGGTTTGCGCATGCGTCGGGAACATAAACCACGACAAAGCGTTTGTTGTGTGTCATCAGTTTCTTTATGGAGGGTAACCACGTGTACCTGGCGTCCAGCCGACGAAACACATTTAAAACATTCCCTAAAAAAGAATGTTTCGTGATGAGAACAGCATGGAGGGATTTGAAACTTGAACTGCCGTGAATCAATAACGACGATTGAGCGAAGTGGTGTTCGAATCGTGGATTAATAAATGAATGAATCCCTTTTTATTTTTTCCCTCCCGCACCAGAAGGGGCATATAACCCAAATCGACTATCTGTTTCCAAACAAAAATATTTCTTTTTGAGGAGGAAGGGTGGGGTCGGTGTAGCGAAGGGAAAACCGGAAGTAATATAACTGATTTTGAGAGAAAAAGGAACGCAGGGGCTAATGGGTAGAATGTGTGTGGATGGGAGTGAATGTGAGTGTAGTTGTCAGTAGGTCTGTAGGGAGGGATGACGACGAATGATTACGCAACCTTACCCTTTTGGTTTTCGATTGCAATTTGATCCAAGCCACAGAAAGGTCCCGAACAATACCACTGTGAAAGAACCCGAGGAATCCAGTTGCCCAGCATGTGAACGGGGAACTTTGCAAAATGGAGTTTGCGTTTCCAATGTAGAAGGAAAGTAAAAGGAAGCAAGTCCTTCCTGTGATAGTTTGACAACAACGTTCCCACTCGTTGCATTTCTTGATTATACCTAAACCTGAGAAAAATACATTGTGAGAAAATAAATATTTGGAAAAAAATTGAAGCAAAATGAGCATGGTGATTTGATTCCATGACGTTATGTCACGAGTTGATTTGGGTTTTCAAAGTCCGTGAGGTTTGCGTGAGAACCGCGCCCGTTACGTGAACACACGACCTGATAATGAAGAAAGTTGGGCTACATTCCTTCGATTAAAGCATCGTGTATAAATACCAGCCCAAATGTATTTAAGCTCAGTAGTTTGCATTATATTATAAAATTCACGGATTTTCTAAGTGTTAAGGGTAAGATGGGTAGGCGTTGGGTTCCAAAGATTTGTATGAGGGCAGTTCTCAAAAAAATAGGGAAATAATCAGAGAGTAAGTTACAAGGTCACTACACAATGGGGCAGGTACAGAACACGTGATCGTCGGGGATAGCAGCATTGTGGTCACGAGATAGTGCGTGATCATTCTAGAAACTAAGAGAACAACGAAAACGATGTCAGAAACATTTTCGTGCTAGATCGTGGTAAAACAGATGTACTTAGTAGAGGTTTTCTATAAATACTGCATCAATATAGCGAAAAGCTTTTTTCGCTTCTTACTTGAAAGAAATGTGCCTTTATACAAAGTCTTTGCTTCATCTATTTGTCTCTTGATCTTAACGTTGACAAGATGAACTTGATTACACAAGACAAGAAAACTATTAAAACACGTACTCGTCATGGTGGCACCGTTGTGATGAACAAGGCCCCAACTACTGACGTATTGGGCTAGTAATATTAGCGTGAATGACATTGACCTTGTCAGTATTACTTGTGACAAGGTTTATTAATTTGAGTGCCATGGGGTTCGAGAGAGCTTATTTTTTGTTTGGTATATTTTCAAATATCTTCCGACTATGAAGATTTTTGAAAAATTACGTATGAAATATCTAACCTAGGAATGAATGACTTTATAGCAACCATTTTCCATATCAGAATGTGTATTTTCTCAAAACCTTTTGCACTCTTGCCTAGTACATTTTAATATACATATTTTCCTTACGTTTTGAATCACTCAGTAATATAACGTCTCTTTTGCAACCATTTCAGTGCCATGCATACAGTTTTTGGACCATCCTGAATCGATCCTTCTACATGTACCGCAAACCTATTGTTTCCTTTGTTAACTTAGTTCTATTGGATTACTTGGGGTCTTTTGTCGTTTCTATTGGATTACTTAAACTGTGTCAGGTACACGAAGGAGCCATGAATCTGATATATTGTAATGACAAAAGCGTCCTACATCATGTAACTCAAATGGGACATAAACTGCACCAAGTAGAGAGTTGGTGCATTTTCTTGTATGCAGATGGACTGTGGAAGAGAGTCTACACTACCTGTTGAGTCAAGTTGGATGGATATTTTGCCGGCTTACATAAAGGTAGCACGAAATTCAAAAGAAGAGTGTATATGGGTTCCTCTCGATTTTTTCAATGGACTTTGACCGGTCTGTCTGTCACAGAATTTAACCAGTGTTATACATGTTGATGCGTTGACAATAAGTTCAATCAGAGGGCAAGTGGGTGCTAAAACATTTACCACTTACTAAAAAGACTAATCTCTCGATCAATTTGTCAGCACCCAGCATGGAGCAAGGAAAACTTCAAAATATTCTCGTCATCATGCGTCTAGTGATTCCTGTGAAAGCGAAACCCAGAAAACAAACCCAAGTTTTGATCTTTTTGTGTGTTGAAAATAAATATTGAAGCTCGTCTTAGCCACGCAAGTGGTTCATAGTTAATTCGATGTCTTACACTTTGGCATTTGCGGTTACGTATTAGTTATGGACTATTAACAAAGAATGACAACTATCAGTTCGATTCCGTTTAAGTATAGTATCACTCTGCTCCCTCCAGCCATATTATCAGTGGAGTTAAGATCGATATCATTACGTTGCATGTGGAGAAATTTAGCTTTGAAACACCGATCGATAGCGTTGGTTGTTCAAAACATCATTACGCTACAGGACGTCCGCGCTACAAAAGTAAGCAAGGGAACCCCAAAAATTTTTGAAGCCATGCATCATGCGTTCGATGAATTTACCTATGTTTTTTTTTGCGTTCACAGAAATTAAATTAAAACACGGACGAAATAAAAAACTAGTAAACAGATAAAGTAATCTTTTCCAAAAGATACAGGGTGTTGATATTCAAGCTATTTTGGCTTCGATTCAACTCCTATCACGCAAAAATTTCCTCCAACCTCGTCAATAAGTTGTTTTTCTAAAATCAAGGAAAGCAGCCCGTCAGCGATTGTCATTATCGAAGATTTTCTTAATACACGCTGCGTCAACTTTGCGTTTTCCGAAATCAGCATGTTTTAGCGCTGTGAGCGATTTTTCCCCTTTCGCAATCAAAGTTCGAACTCGTTTTTTAGTGGACAGACAGGGAAAAAGATTTTTTTGGGAGAATTATTAAAGTTAAAAAGCTGGAACTTACCATTTTTTATTGTGGTACTGGTACGTCTCGTAGATGAACAGCTTTTGCAGCCTTAGACTTGCATCTTCGTTTTGCTCTAAGGCAGCGTTGTCGTAGAACAAGAAAAGATAGTGAGCATTATCTGGGGAATGATCAAAGAGATCAAAGACCATCCTCTTTGGATCCGCGAAAAGGTTTTCCAAAAAACTCGATTCATTTGTGAACGCTACGATCACCAGCGGTCCCTTGATATCGCTTGCTCGGTCCGAATTGTACGTGAGTAAACCCTCAGTCGTCTGAACGCTAAAGCCCGGGGCTTTGTCGCCTGGTTTCAGGCACGGAATAACCCCCGCCAGCGAATACGACCACAAAAAAGGTACGCAGGAAAAAGCCAGCAAAAAATAGAATTTCATCCGTAAAGACGTCATGCCCTCCAGCAGGAAATCCAAAAAGACGAAACTCCCAAAGCACCAAGCCGATGACTAAAGCGTAGCTAAAATAATCTGTCTATATAAGAACTGGCAATAAGTCAATTGTCTTTTGCGTTATTATTATAATACAATACAATTCAAAGGTCGATGAATTGATGAGTCAGCGATGACAGACAGTGTTGGATTTGATCTATTAGATTCTATTCCGGGGTATTGTTTAACTACACAAATAAACCTAGCTGAGGGAAGTGATCCCTTTAAGCGTGGCTATTGTCTTGACATTCACAACCCGGGGCTCATTTGATTTAAACCTGACATTTAAGCAGTGATAATAGCTGAGCAAACACGCTTATTGTATTGTGTTTTACAGCCTTAAACTCATAGGATTTACTAGAAGTCTTGAGGATTAAAACGACTCTCCCTGTTAGTGCTTTTATTGGGCGAATTGATCCATGTACAGAGGCACGTGCTGGCGGGCGAGATTAAGACATGTTCCTGTTTTTATTAAAGAAATCTGATACCTTAGTTATACAGAACAATAGTAATTAATCATGGGGCGTGACACGAGCCCATCAGTCCTTGACAGTGGGGAGGAATGACAGTAGGACAGACTCTCGTCCCAGAGACGCTAAGATATAGACTCCTCTCGAACAATATGCTAAACGCTACACAAATGATAAAGCGAAAATCAGAAAAGCATGTCTTAGAAGAACCCTCCACAACCTTGTGAAGTCTTAGCCTATACTCGTGGGGGAGGGGAACCTAAATGTTGCTGCAAGAGTAGCGAGGAATAATTTGATTGATTGATTTAATATCATCTCAAACATTTGGCAAAAATAAAAAGGTTCTTTAGAGCCCATAATATCGAGCATCTATACAAGCCCACGGGTGGGGATAGGGGGTCAAATGCTTCGGTCTCAGTATATCCGAAGAAAATAAACGATAATGATAATAATTTCCTCTTGATTTGCGATAATAGGTCCGGTGATGGAACTGTGGATGCACAGTTTGCCTTGGTAACTGATTGCTCTATCTTGATTCACGAATAGAAAAAAATATCATTGACGAATAGGAGTTGATCCTTAACCAGTCATTACTATTTCAGTCCATTTACTTTTTCAATCTGTTAAAGAGTGCTTTTAGTCTCACTGTTGAATAGTTGACGTCAAATAAGTTAGTTACTATATTAGCTGACGTCTCCTTAATTTGAAACTACGAGTAAACGGCTACAGAGATCAGGGGGAGAAACGATGATACAAATGAATAAAACAAATGGGTAAAACAACCCCCCCGGATTAGCATGACCGTTATTTGGCGCACTTTTACTATTTTAGGTGACGTCAACTAAATAGTTATCTAAGTTAGATAAATTTATCTAACTATTCAACAGTGAGACTCAAAGCACTCTAATATGCCCTAATTTATCGAGAGCTTATACAATTATCTTATTTCCCGTGCAGTTCCTTTCCATTTCAGTTCATGACAGATTATATCATAGACACAATATAAAGCGCGCAGTCAATTAGCGTGCGCATCGTTAGAACAAAATCTAAATTATTTTTTTGATAAACAAATTATTTTCACGTTTTGCTATGTTCAATGGTCAATGCTTGGTTGTGCTTATATCAAATTCTGGATGCACTTGGGAGGTTTTATAAGTACTCGAGAAGCTAGAATGACACTCGGCTACGCCTCGTGCGACTCTTACGCTTCTTTCGTGCTTAGCAGCCTCCTGCTTGCATCCAGAACTGGATATACGCACGCCAAGCATTGACCATTTCTTAACTAATCCTTTTGGATTATTTCCTTGCTGGGGTGCGTTCAAGTATTAACTGAGGCTTTTGCAAAGCAAGGAAATGACAACAACGAAGCTTTTTCTTACGCCTTTTCGAAGCCGTTGTCCTAGTGGTGTCTACATTTACGAACATCAGGTCATCAGTACCGTAAGTGTTAACAGCGGTCTTGAAGGCACCAGCTGTGATGTCCTATATCGATAACAAGTTCAATTCATCATGTAATTTGGTTTAAAGCCAAGGTTCGGACACCCGGAGAGAGGCGGAGGATAGGAATGGGCGATAAGCGGAAAATGTTCCTGAGTGAACTTGACATTCTAGTTGATATGAGCTGAGGAACAATGAAAAGAACTGCTACCTTTCATTGCCCAGGTCCAACCCCTCTCCCACACCATACGTGGGGTCATTAGTTATCATTTTTCCCTGTGTTCCGAGGTTTGCATAGTTGCTCGTGTTCTCCTTCCATCCACAAAATCCACACTTTAAATTCCAGTTCATTCATAAAATGTGGGCCAGAGTTTTATTTGAAAGAAGGACAACTAGAAAGAGAAATTTAGAAAATTCCTTAGGAATAGAAAGTTAGACTTTGATGATAAGCTGAGAAACTTTCCATGAACTCGTCCCTAAGGGAGTGCCAAATAATCCTTACTCTCTCCTCCCTCCGGTAGAAATGTCTTTATGCAGGCTAGTACAGGCATGTACCTTAGGAATGTGGTTTTGTCTAGGCTGTCAAAATATTTACTGTGATTAACCAAACATGGTTTGAATTTCGATGGTACGTCCAGGGTGCCATGTCAAAACTTGGTATCATGCATTCCACACCATGGAATGCCATGAATTTACGTTTTGCTGACATAAACCTTGGGCCTGAGTTTCTTAGTATTACTGATAGATGTGTTGATAGTATTACTGTTAACATTCTTGGATTCTAAAACCTTTGTCGATCCCTCTTCAGCTCTTTGTTCCTAAGGGTTCCATTGATAATAGTTACATCTAGCAACTAAAGTGGGTACCCTGGATAAATAAATGTGTTTCCTATCTATCTTGGCCTGTGTACAGCCGAGAGGCTCCCTCCCCGTTTTTTCCCCGAAGGGGGGAGGGGTGGGAAGCGGCTGTACACAAGGCTATATCTATCTATCCTTTAGAGACGTTTTCATGGATCTCAATCTGTTCACGCACAGCTATTCTACCTCTTCCCCTCCTCCCCCCTAAAAACGTTTTCGTTTATCTCTGCTTCAAGACAACATGAATTTATAAAGCCCTGTTTACACAAGGTTTGTTTTGGTTTCATGCAAGCCGGGTTTTGAAAACTTTACGTCTGGCTTAGATCAGATAGATGGAAGTCCTTTCATCTGTAAGAGTGGATCAAAATTCTCAGCAGCAGGAAGTTCAGGAAGTTGACCTAAATGATGTGTGTGGTATAATTATCGCCATCGTATTATCTGTACAAAGGAATTGATTTTATGGAGTAAAACAAAAGTAAAACAAAACAAAACAGGGTTTCTTTGCTTTCTTTTTTCTTGATTCTTCTTCCCTTTGTAATTCATTTAATCATCAATCCTTATATTCAATCTTGTTCTCTTTCTTCCTTTCTTTCTTCCTTCCTTCCTTCCTTCCTTCCTTTTTTTCTTCCTTCCTTCCTTCCTTCCTTCCTTCCTTCCTTTCTTTCTTTCTTTCTTCCTTTCTTTCTTTCTTTCTTCTTTTCTTTCTTTCTTTCTTTCCTTTTCTTGTATAGCCATAGAGGGAGACGTGATTAATTGTCTGTAATCCTTCCTTTTCTTTCTTAGTTTTTTCTCCTTTCTCTTACTTTCAGTCTCTTACAAAATTCAAACATTTAAGCTGTACAGCCAATAGTTTATACCTGTGGGTATATACATCAATACGCCTGACTTCTAGACCTTGATTGGTGGAAATATCCTATAGACGAACTCTACATATGAAACATTAACAAGAATCAACGACAGGAAGAACAAGGAGTTTAGCTAGAGAAACGCCGTGGGAATACGTAACAGAAGGCTTGATTGAAATAGCAGCCGTTATTGATGTTTAGGGAAGAACTAAAGCAAGGCCAAGTGAGCTCAAAATATCTAAAATTATTATCATGTTTGGATAATCTAAGAACGTTCTCGCAGGCAGCCGATTAATAATAGTATTATTATTATTAAGATTGAACGCGAAGGACTGCAGTATGTTCTATTTATTTTAAATAAGCTGTGTAACTATGAAAAATGGGACAACTACGATAAAGAAGAACAAGAAAATCTTGCGCAGTCTTGTTCAGATGATGAAAACAATAGCGAAGAAGTGTCAGTAAGCATAGGAACTTCGAAGGTAGGCCATGCAATATTTATTACATTTGGGAAAAGCGAGGATATGACTAAATCTCTAGCTGAACTTGTCTAGCGCGGCAAAGAAAGGTTTACTAGTTCCAAATTGTATAGACTCGAAACTTGGTATCGACTTGGTATTTAAAAAAGAACTAAGCTTTACTCAGTGTAACTAAAGAAATTAGTTCGTAAAAAAATGTCTAGGAAGAAAACTAGTTCGTGTCAAATCCTTTTCAGAGCGGGTACCGTAAGCTAAAACCCATTTGAAATAAGAATATGGATTATTTCTTTCTCATGGAGTGTAAAATTCTATTCTAAGCAAAAGATTGTAAGGTGAAATTGATAACTGGTTTTATCTAGTAAGGGACGGAATTTCACTTTCAAAATATTGATGGTCATGTTTCGGGACTGATTCAAACAAACTTCTAGCGTCCGGCAAATTCTGATTCGACCAGTGTTGCAGTTAGCTACTCATCGAAACTGAATCTAGCTGTATTTCAGGTGACATTTATTATACGTGAAGTTCGGGCTAGAGTTTGTTTGTAGAAATTTAGCTGAATCGCTTTGAATTCATGGTTCCGATTCCCGTAGTTATCCTTACTATCATAGTTAATAGAGGGGAATCATTCCACTGTATGAACTATAATGTCACTATGTTCCACAAGCTCAAGAGGTTAACTAGGATATGTCAGAATTTAAGCTCTGGAAGCGGAAAATTGATTATAAATCGTTTCTATTGTTTACTGTGCTTTGAAACTATAAAAGAAAATTGCCTCGAAATCCTTGTAGAACGTTTCAAAACTGAACAGATAATGTGTAGAGTAGTTTGTGGTAGAAGATTTTAATTCTGTTTGAGGTATCTAAGCTTTAAGTCCGAGTAAATAAAAACGCAGCTCTACTGTATAAAACGACCAGTAAAGTCGCTTCTATATATCAAATAGATAAATCATGGAAATGCCAGTTTGGCACAGGTTTCTAAGTTTAAAGAAAATCAGGCTTCAACCTGGTGTGGTGTAAATAAACCTGTATAAAGCGACCAGTGAAGTTCCATAGCAACAATTATGGTAATGCCCGTTTACTGCAGGTGTTCAAGTTTAAAGAAAATGAGGCTCGAAATCCTCAGTTCATTGAACCCCGCCGAGTGGGGTGTAAACAACCTTGCGTATGTCGTACGACAACCAGTAATGCTCTGCACTTCGAGGCATCTTTCTTTAATCAACACACCTTCTATAAAGCCCATCTCGAGAACAAGCTGCGGCTTACTTGATTTACAGAAATTCAAAAGGAACGATTCAAATTCTTCTAGAGAAAAGATGTGATTTACTCTCGTACTTTCAACAAGTTTAGCGGTTTCTGGAAGAACTATTTTTACGATATTGTGTGAAATAAAACATTCTTCAAGAACAATACTCATAGCACATCACAGGTCACGCCTAATTCAAGTGATTTAAGTGTGTATTGTGTTATTAATATTTTATGGTGACAATCTTAATGATTGTAGTTTTTCTCCATGTTGCAATTACTCCGTAAATACTTCGCCCGTCTCCAACGAGATTCAACCCGCGCAAATCGGCAAATAATCGAATGAAATGTAACAGCACCTCGCTTATTATTTCGTGTAAAGAAAGTGAAATACATGGGGTTGCAGATAAAAGAGATTAAGGCTTACGATAAATATCTCGGCAAAGATATTTGAAATATTTTATTAGATGAACAGGTGATTTAACTCGAGTCAGACACTATTTGTTTGGCGTCCATTAGTTATTATTCTTAGTTTGTTATGATTCTATACCAAGGGATTAAAAATAGAAAAAAAAGTGGAAATAACTTTGGGTTCCCTTTCAAGCTGCTGGCCAGATATCTCTTGAGTATTCCAACGGATTAACTTCTCTTTTTGTTGGTTTTTTTTCTTTAGGAGAGTAAAGCAGGAATGATGAATTGCAAGCTACGACCAACGCCGAATGGAAGAATCTATTTCTTTCGACCATCTCTCTTAAATTTCATATTTCTTCTGATTTTCATATTCCTGGTATACCATTGGATTTTCTCCAAACTCGACAAAATTCACAACCTTCGTAGAACGCCGATAGAGGATGCATTCAATCGTAGAATATCGCTCTTCATGTCACATCAGGGCAGGAATCTAAACTTCACAGTGTTCAAGAGACACGCTCTCGAAGGACGAGTTGGGGATTTCTCTTGTTCTTCGTCAATACATCCAAGCAAGTGCGCCTTTCATGTGGACAATCTCATTCAAGCCATACAAATATGTAAGGTCTATGATGATGTTTGTAAAGGATTTGTTTTAACGGAGGAAAAAGGAGGTTTGGTGATTTATCTGAAGCACGATGTTGCGAGAGTGCATAAAAGTAATGACTCTGCACTTTTCAGTCAGGACATGCTTTGTGCCAAAAGAGGGATTTGAATTGATGACTAACTTGGATCTCGACCTAACCTGCTTTATTATTAAAGCTTGGGCAGGGAGAAGTTATCTAAAGATTTTCGTGCACTTATTAGTTAAATTTGTTGGAAACATGTTGACAGATGTGGAATGGTTTGGACACAAAGACAAAAAGAGACAGCAACGAAAGAAAGAAAGAAAGGAAGAAGGAAGAAAAAAGAAAGAAAGAAAGAAAGAAAGAAAGAACGGACGGACGGACGGACGGACGGACGGACGGACGGACGGACGGACGGACGAACGAACGAACGAACGACGAACGAACGAACGAACGAACGAACGAACGAACGAACGAACGAACGAACGAACGAACGAACGAACGAACGAGGAAAGGAAAGGAATGGCAAAGCAAGGCAGGGGAAAGAAAGGACGAGTAAGGAAAGGAAAGAAAAGGAAAAAAGGACAGCACAGGAACATTAGCATTGATAAAATCAAAAATTAACATCCATACAATTTTTGGAACTTTGTTGAGAACATTTTGAAAGACACGAACTGGATTGGACCATTTTTAATAAAGTACAGATTGCGGCAAATCTAATACACAAGTTAGCTGTTCAAAAATCACCTTACTACAGCCAGGGGCTTGACGCCATATATTAAGTGCTTTGTGGACATCCTTCATTACTGAATACCAGTTGACATAAGTGCTTTGGGTTAAAACAGCAATACCAAACTATACATTGGATGTTCAGCATACATCCTAAGATAGTTTCTATTGAACTATGGCTCGTAGAACTGCAATAATAAAACTTAACTTCAAGACCTATTCGTTACCTAAATTGATAGAGAGACTGATAAAGAGAGTTGGAAAGCTCACTACAGTAATTGTTTTTATTGCTGCTGAAAAGATGTTTCAACATTATAATCCGTCGTAATGATTTGACCATATTTGGGCCAATCATCCCCTGGTTTTGTAAAATTTATTATTAAGATATTTCTTGATAAGCTAATTTAATTAATTTACACCACAGTTTACTAGTTATACGCGTTTGATAAAAAGGTTTTTCCAATAGTATTCAACTCTTGCTCTTGTTGTATTCTCTCTTCTTCAAATAGTTTTTTTAACATTGCCCTACGAACCTAAGAGAGAAAAGAAAACAGTTGTTTAAAACTTTTACAAAAGGTATTAATTATCTCGTAGTATTCTCCGGAATCACTTACTAACATACTGAACTTACTAACATTTCTAGAAACGTAGTTAGTCTTGGGGAAGTAAGTGTTGTGTGACGACACTAAAAGCGGCTGAGTAGGAGACTAGAACGTCGTATGTGTGACTTATTTTCTTAATAAATAAATGTTAGGTAATGAATCCATGTGTTTGTAACATACATGAAGTACCATACTTAAAGGACTTGCAATTAAGTCTGAATTTTAAGATATCGATACACCTGTTTTATTAACGGGTGCTTGGGGTCCAACAAAAAGCTTGATTTTCTTTTGTGAAGTCACTAACATGCATCCTAGACCAGGTGACTTAGTTCAGCGCCGTCGGGAAATAGTAGCCAATTCGAGTTTTTCGCTTTGACAGATTAGCGATTAGCGAAAGCTTTTGTGGGAAGTGAAAACAAGTGAAACTATAAGAGAAAACTGGGGTGGATGTGACGTAATTACCGCCATGTTGGATGACTCGATCAAAGAGTTGATTTGCTATGTCAACCAACATGGCAGCTCATGGAGCGCTCTCACCGCTACGCCACCCGTGCTTATTATATTATTTTGGCTAGGGATGATGCGTCAGGATCATAAACGCCCCAAAAAGAGACAACTTCCCCATCCCCCTTTACCGGTAACCAATTTGCTGAATTTTATTCTGAATGTTTGATTTAAGAATTTTTTTGAGGACACCAAGAAGAGCGCTGGAACTGTTTTAAACTTGGTTACTGACGAGTATGGCGAAAAGCAACGCTAAAGAGTACCCAAAGGAAAGGAAGGGACTCTCCCTTTCAGATAGCGATAGTGAAATGATGCCAAAATGCAAAGAAACCATTTCTTGACTGCGTGCCCTACTGTCCTTTCCAAGTGACAAGTTTACACCGGTTTTGAAACATTCTAAACCAGCATCCCATTTTTTTCAAAGCGGAAAGAATAACTAAAATGCATAGCTTTTTGAATGATAAATTAAACTTACCAGAACTAGTTCTTTATTTCTACATTTCATCTCTTCGTTTACTAATTCTGATTCGTTCTTTGTTCGACGCTTTTCACTTTTCTGTCAACAAAAGAATACATAACTCAAATGAGCGGGGAAAAAATCTTCGAATTTCATCGATCACCGATGAGGGGGGGGGGTGTAATCTTCAAAAGAAAAAAATCCCCCCCCCCCCCGCAGCCTAAGTAAACTGATGATATTCTTTTTCTTACTTACTTCGTCTAAAGTGGACAGCCAAATAGATCTTTCAAATTCCTTAGCCATCCTGCGATAAAATAGCTGTTTCAACATGACTGTCATTATTTTTTCTTACAAAATTCTAAGCTATTCTACATTAATCTACTTACAAGTTTTCTTCACTTACTCTTGAAGCAATCAACTCATCCATCTGTAAAAAAAATAAAAACTGTGATTATCATAGTAAATAGGGATGCTTTAAATTGGTTTTCAAGTATGGCGTAATTTTCAGAACCAATTTTCAACCTAATTTTGAAAACACAAGCAAATTTGAAACAGTAAAAATCTTACTTTAGATGTAAAGGAAAACCAACTTACATTTGAAGGCTGAGAATATTAATAATTTTCTAACACTTCAACAGCATAAATAAAATCAATATATGATATGAATAAAGTAACTAGTCTGGACGTAAAAGACAGCCAAGCAAGAAAAACATTGTTACTTTGAACTTCTGTTCATGTTCGAGTTAAACGACCACCAATTTTTTGGACTTAACTTCTCTTTTAAACTTAGGAAAACAAACTGAAGTAATTGTAGAGTAAACAAACTAACCACTCACCTGTATTCTTGTGTTTTGGTCTGTCAAAGCCTTTCGTACCGTCTTAGTATTCGGGTTGACTACTTCATATCTGTAACTCGTCGTCATCAAACGTTCTGCCATTTTTATCAACGATGAAAAAAGTTTTAAAAAACCAAGATATCTTTCGAAGTGTTTGTTTGTCTTGATGCTTTATCGCTTAGGAAAATTTAGGCTTTGAGAGAGAACCTCATTAATAAGTTATAAACTTCTGTGGTTACCATGGGAACGATAAACAATGTCATGGTAAAAGGCAGACAACAATAGCGAGAGTAATTATGTTATGCGATGTATTGTTGGTTGGCAACAATGAGGATTTGACAGTGTAGTTGTAATTGGTTATCTTGTTCGTCCTAATACAAAAACACACAAACCCAGCATTGAGTAAATTACAGCAATAGTCTGGAGACAGTTGTAGCTGGCTTTACAAAATCCCCCTCGTTTATAGAAAACATTTGGTTAAGAAATAACATGTTTTTTAATGAATAGCCTTCTTATAATTACAACTTGATTCATACCAGAGTCTATAGAGGATTCTGCAGTTTTGAATATTCATTCTAAAATACAGTTTTACGATTCACGGCATTCTTTTTCGTAGGGATCAAATATCACTTGATTTTCATAGATGTAAATAAAGAATATCGATCTTGATCAATAAACAAGTTACGTCATCATAAGGTCTTCTTACAGTACTTTGATCTACATACAGGACACACGTGCCGTTCGTTCCTAGGTGGGATAGACACAAGTGACGTCATCATATCTTCTACTTACAACACGTTGATCTACATACAGGACACACGTGCCATTCGTTCCCAGGTGGGGTAGACACGAGTGACGTCATCATATCTTCTACTTACAACACGTTGATTTACATACAGGACACACGTGCCGTTCGTTCCCGGGTGGGGTAGACACAATTGACGTCATTATAAGGTCTTCTTACAGTACGTTGATCTACATACCGGACACACATGCCGCTCATTTACCGTGAATTCTTCAAAAGCCGCCAAACATGTAGCATGAAACACATGGGAACAAGAGAGTAACACGGTTGGTCTAGAGGTAGTTTTGTCACGCTTGTTGTATAATCCTTGGTGCGATAACGGCATGATACAAATGGGACAGTCATGACAACACCGCTCCACTGCCTGAAACAATAACCAACAGCGCGTATGGTATACTGACAGCTGAAGGGATATACTGTAGTGTTAACGGTATGCTAGAAAAATAGTGATAGCTCATAGCTTCTACTTTGGAACCTTAAAAAACATCATAGAGGGGTCGTTATCAGCTGTTACCATGGGTACGTCTACTAAATAAAGGTATAGGCTTTGTACTACATGTACGTGTCCTTGCCGACATTTCAGGGATCCAATGTCAGTAGTTAAAGTGTAGTATGACGTTGCTTGGGAAACGATGGGCTTGGTAGCGCATTTTATGGTAAAGTTATAATCAGGCAATACTTAGGGAAAATTGGTGTCCGTGTTAGGGTCATGCCACACCAATGACAGATTCTATGTTGTGTTATCTTAACGGCCACTATCTACAGTGGTGGCAAAAACAATTGAACCGAAGACACTGTTGTGTCTCGCAACAAAAGTCCTGTATAATACTCCATAAGTCTTATATTAAAAGATAGATTTGAAGCTTTTTCTAGCAGGAAGGATTGTAAAAAGTAAAAGTCCTCAGCAAGCAATAAAAAAGCAAACTTCAGGACAACCTTGAAGCTAGATAGGCAAATGAATAGTTCTGGTATAACACCTTTATAGGAAATAGTGGATTAGATAAGCCAGTATCCAAGTAAAACAGAGTCACTAACCTTTAATTGCACTTCATCCCACTGGTCATCACTGATGTAGTTGAAGCGATCTTCCTCAACCTCAACTTGCCTGAGAAGTAAAAATGAAAAACAGATTTAAAATGAAATAAAAAATGGGAAATTAAATACAGACACAGAATAGAATGGGAAAAAAAGAAAGTGTAACAAATTGTGGGATGATTATGCAACAAAATTGAACCAATCAAATTAACGTTCAGATTTTCGTGTTACCAGAGCCTTTGATTTTTCGTAAGGAAGCTGAGAAGGCTTTGGGTATAGGGAATGAAATGGAGTATGAATAATCGGGTGTATTGGAATAACAATATTTCATACCTCATAATATTTCTACTACTAGCAATAGACTGATCAATCTCAGACATCAAGACATCAATGTTCTGACTGCTGCTTTCCGTTGAGTAAATGAGACGATCTGTTATACTTTGCAGCTATTACATACAAACAAAACAAACAAACAAAAAAGAAAGATGAAGGACAAGTAGGAATTTAACTGTCTGTATCCAAGGATCCACATGTGATAGATAACTTCAAATGTTACACTTCCGTCCTCATGTATGTGTTAACCTTAAACTCCACCCCCCCCTGCAAACAACTGTTTTAATGGTTTTTCTAACTGTTTTAAAGGCTATTTCTAACCTTGTCTTCATAAAATTTCTTCCTTAGTTTTGGATCTTGGGTGCAACAGTTTGTCTCAGGTACTTGTACCAGGTGCGTACAACATAGCCTCTCCAAACAGCTTGGATTCTATAAAATAAGACAACAATTGATTCAGAGAGTAATAATTATGGCTGCTCTGTCTACTACAGCACAACATGCAAAAGTTCGACCACATTTTAATGTATCTGTATGCTTCTATGCACAGGCTTTTGGCTGCAAAACCTTTACATGCCTTATTTGGTAAAAACAGCCAGCTTTGGATTAAAATGTGTTGGTATAACGTATGAAAGCTCATACATAGAAGTATGCCAAATACATAAATTTGCAAAAATACTTTTGTGCCTTGTGCTGTAATGAAGATGCTCTAGAAAAAGATAGCTTTAACTTGATCATAGAGTGACGTGAGGACAGAGGAATACAGTACAGTCAAATGCTTATGAGAGCACATTTCTATATAATTATGTTTTCTTTTTTGGTCTAAACTTATCTCATTCTCCTTCCTTTTTAAACCTCTAAGTTAAAATCAGGGCTTAAAATGACTGGACATCGGACAATGTCGGGCCAGTAACGTTGAACCAGAAATGAGTTATGACTAAGCTAAAACTAATTTTGCCTGTAATCATAAGAGTTAACTAAAAGGTCATTATTTTTAAAAAGCCAGGTAAATGTTATTTTGCTTTTGCTTTTATCATAATTTCTGGAACACTTTTCATCCCAACATTTGGTACTTCAATCTATATTAATACATTTACTGCTTCCTTCAAGTCTTGTCTGAAAATGTTTCTTATTACTTGAGTCCACTACATGTGTATATTTGATTCTTGTGTAGAACATCATTTATTCATCCATCTACTGCCACCCAAACCCTTTATTTTTCATCCTTGCTAACTGTCCAGATGCTAAATAAAATATAAAAACACTAAACTTTGAATAGGACTTTTGCATTTCTTACTTTGTTGCACATTTAATTCTGTGTTGCTTGGCGCCTTCATGAATCACTCTCTTTTGGTACTGTTCTTTGCGGCACATTGGGCAACACTTACGACCAGAAAACCTCTCAAATGCTTCAAGGCAGGCCTGAATAAAAGAGTCTTTGACATTATGCTAGTGGTTTGATCCTCATGAAGCTCTCATGATACAAGGCATTTTCAAAATACAGGATTGAAGACTGCAATTTTTGTGAAGCATAGTTTTTGTTGTGTGAGTGTATCATGCAAGAGCACATGCAGTACACGTAAAACCATAATACCAACAAATAGTACTACTTACTAGTGTACTAATAGTAGCTATCAGCCAACCTAAACACTAAATAAGAAATAACCTACCCTATGGAATACATGACTGCATGAGAGAAGAACCTGCAGAAAATAATCCATAATTTAATATCACAAAATGTAACCTTAATCTATTTTTGTTTCCTTTTTTAAATATCTGCTTATTAATGAGATTTATATAATACCTGTTGCTGGACCCCAAAATCTTCCTTGCATATGACACAAGGTTGATTAGAATCCATTCTTGCATTGGACTGCTGTTTTACTTCCTTCCACTCCTTGTCTGAAAGCAACTGTTCTGGTGCATCTATTATACCAAGCTTCTGGGCTGAAAATTTACCAAATGCAATAGATTACATAATATTCATATTTATATCAGAAAAAGATATATTGTTATATATATATCGATTATCCTGTTGGCTCATTATTAAAAATCTTAACTCCAGTTGTGCATCTATGATCATTACTCCTACGCTATGTTGGAAACACAGCCAATTAGAATGCAGGAAAGCTCTTGCATAGTGTAACTTTTAATATTCATTTACATGTACTTCACTTTGGGTTAGAATACTGCAGGTTTCTACAAACCTACAAATGTAATGGCTTTCAGTTTCTAGTACAGTTTTAGCCAACTGCTTTGACAACCGAGAACCCCAACTTCCCCCACGCACCACCCTCTTTGAATCTGCACGGGCCTAATCCCCCATGACTTCCATACCTCCCAGGAGCCCTGATACACATGTTTGGCAGTGTTCAACTGTTTCTTTTAACTACTGTAAGCAATGTGACCTGGAAACATTTGTACCAGTGTTAAAAAATTCATACCAATGCCACAATATTTAGAATTTCACAGAGTAAAGAATTTGAAAATCCATTTTAGTATCAATAGACCTCTTTACATGAAGCTTGGGCATAATATAAAAAGAAAAATACAAAAACAAAGAAATGGTACTCTAGTGAATGACACATGGATGTCTGAAATGGAAAATCATCACTACCAAGCCAAAAAGCTTTATTGAACCTCACCAAGAGTAAGAGGTGGAAGCTTAGGATCCAAGACATACTCCTTCTCTTCTTTTGTAACCTTTTTGGTGCTGTCTACAGATGATGGTAAGAAGGATGAAGAAGAAGGACCTTTGTTCTTATTCTTTTGTCTTGATGCTACTGGTAGACGATGGTTGATTTTCTTTTTATAAAAGGGATCTTGTAAGGAAAGTGATTGTGAGAGGTGATCTTGAAGAGCTACAGCAGCCATTGCTGTACTGGCCTGAAAAATGAATAAGGATTAAGGATAACGATAATGATAATAATAATAATATTAAAAATAATGGTAATGATGATGATGATGATGATAATGAAGAAGATACTGATGTGATAATAATAATAAATAAATAATAAAAATAATATGATGATGATGGATAAGCATAATCTATTTGTAGGTTCGTATGCCGAATTTGTTCAGTTACTTTTTTCAAACAACACTTACGTGTGGGAGGGGGTGGATATCAGATAAAAGCTGGTAATTGTATATTCATTATGTTCTGTAATTGCGAGGGGCATAAAATTTGTAGGTTTGTAGAGTGGAAGCTACCAAAAAGGTGTATATTTTTAAAACCTACAACCAACATAATTAAACCTCCTCCGCCCATAAGTTGCGAATTGCTCCTTAGGTAAAAAAATTTAATATTTCTATTTAAATATATCTTAACGCTAAACTAGACTGGATGTTCTTTTTCCTTTTCTTTTTGCTTGCAGTTGCTATCGTCAAGACGTAAACTGAACTTTGTAAACAAACCAAGCTCTTCCATCATTTATAGCACAAGGTTTAAGCCTTACCGCACTTTCATGCCTGCTTCCTTTTCTACCCTTGTTCTGTCAAAGTGACTCATTCTAAAGCTCTAACTAACTGGTCAACAATCCCAAATCTTTCATTATTTTTGGCGTCGTTGTCAACTGTTCCGCCATCTTGACGCACTCTACCTCAGCCACAGGAAGACCAACCTAAGCTTTAGTAAATGTTTAAAAAATTGTAAAAGTATCATGTTTTGTCCTCTCTAAAATGAAAGATTTGAAAACACTGATTAAAAATCATATAAATGCTGTATGAAACTTTTAGTATTTTTACATTTCTAAATATTTACTAAAGCAAAGCCTTGCATGGGCTTGCTGTGCCTTGCAGCGCAATCACTAAAAGCATTGACCACTGACCAACCGGAATGAGCCTTCGAACAAATCCAAGATGGCGGACGGAGTGAGTCAAAGTGAAAATGAGGGGGTTTCATCCATGTTTTCAGAAATACAAGGTTATTTTTCTAGTGACCAAGAAATCAGGGAGGTATGTACGTATGGATATTTCCCTCCATAGGACTTTCTTACTAATATTCATTTTGAATGATTTTTTGCGATAGAATTCGAGTTCATGCGCACATCAAACTGCACATTGATAAGATAAGTATGTGATAGCAAATGTATTTATTTACTTAGGAAATAAGAGTTGCTGTTCGTAGTCTGGAACAAACAGCGAGAGAAGTTCTTGCAGTGATGCAAGGGGCTCATCAAAACCCAAGTACAGAAGGTAGGCCAGTAATTTTACGCTTGCAAAGGACAGTCGTCTTACATTAATCTTCAGATAGTGGTGAAAATCTTAATCAAATGATTTTTATTTTGCCCCTTCCATGAAGGAAGTAAATTATGTTAGTCGCAGCAAAAAAATATTTGCGTTGATATGGTTGGTATTCACTTCCAAGTATCGCATAAACCGTGACTGCAGCGGTAAGCGGCAGATTAGCAGCGCATGCCACTCGTGCTTTCCATCAAATATTTATCACGCACCTAGGTCTTGCACAATTCGCCTTTATCTACATTTTCGAGGACCATCATGTGAGGGTTCAAGAAGACAAATTCCTCCAACTTCTGCCCTCCCTCCCTAGGTAATAACTTTATTGTCAGACATGACTTCCATATCTAATAAGACTGATACACAGCAATTACACACCATGCCTCCAACTTTGCTACCCGGTTCTTCCACCCAAAATCTCTATAGATAAGCGACTGTCACGTTTTCTTTTCATTACAAAAAGCTCTGGCAAAAATATGCACCAGAAGCAGGGAAAAACTGAAAGATGTTAAGATGCAGTATGCTGAATTAGAGAAAAAGATTCCTAAAGGCCAGTATTACAGGTAGGATAACAACGTTCATTTCCCCCTGCAAACAATCAATGTATCAATCAAAAATATTTTTAATTTCTAAAGTCATTAGTGATATGTTTCCTTCGTCTTTTTCCAAATAGATATTGTGACCACTGGCGATTTGTCAACCAAAGACTGACTTTTCTAGCAGCATTTACCATCTATCTCGAACAAGAAAAACTAATAACGAGGGAAGAGTTGACAACAATACTTGGAGGTAAAATAAAAGAAACTCGCCTAACGCTACCTTGGTACCAGACGGTTTTCCTTTGAATAACTCTGGTAAAAGCGCAATGAAGTGTGAAGAAAAGATCTTCAGTTTTCTTTTCTTGCCCGCTTTGCGCCTAGTTCACAAGTGTCCCGAAACAAAGAGGTCAGACCATTCAAAAAATCTGATCCCTAAAATGCGCAATGTTGCGGTTGTGAGGTTAATTTCTCCTACAGGGCCCAATAATGAGTTATGCGTAAATTCCTGTGCATAAATGACGCGGGTTCAAAAAGGGATGTCATACTGACCATACTATTTCAAGGTATTGATCCCTAGATTTATTTTGTTATCCTGTTAAACATAATTTCATCTTATCGTTACTCATGTTCAGTTCAACATAACCAGGATCAAGGCTTCTTTATTGATTTAGATGATTATTTGATTGGAATTCTTCAACTTGCGGGAGAACTGGTAAGTAGCAAGATATCATGTACGTAACCAATCACAGTGCTTCACGCCATTTGAGTGACATGGCTTCTCGTCCTTTCTAAAACCTGCATTCTTTTGTGCCTTCATTCTCTTTTCGAAGCTCTTCCTATTTTAACAGTGAGCTTACCTTAACGATTCTAATTTTGAGGATAGAATTAATGTACACCTATTTTAAAAAATGTTGTCATCCGGCCAAGGGCGATAGACGATAGGTCATTCCGACATGGAAAAAGTTTCGTTGAATACAAAAAACATTGAATCAATCTCAACACCAAGGTTCTTGTTCTTGAAGAGAATGATGAAGAAGCAGAAACTCAAGGTCATTCCAGATATTCTTGGAATGACTTATCTCCTATCGCTTTTCGCCTATTGTCTTTGGCGATGACAACGTTTATTGAAATAGATGTATACATCTAAGACACAAAGTACATACGTTCTCTACAGTACTTTGGCTTCGCACAGGAATAAAATATCACTGCTCCTAAATGTTGGTTTATTCATCGTTTCTTTCAGTCCCGTCTTGCAGTGAACAGCGTAACAGCGAAGGACTATAATAAACCCTTACGAATAGCCCACTTCTTGTCCGAGCTTGATGCAGGGTTTCGTCTGTTGAACCTAAAGAACGATAGCCTACGAAAAAGATTTGATGGACTCAAGTACGACCTAAAAAAGGCTGAGGAGGTCGTGTATGACCTAACAATTAGAGGACTGAAGCCTGCAGAAGATGTTGTGACCAAGACTGAAGATTAACTAAATAAAGATTTCTTTTGCGTATGGTTTTGGTTTCTAACAAGTTGCTGTTATTGCAGGTGCATTTGATTTTAGCGCAGTTTGAACCTTGCGTTCAAGATACAGAAATAAGAGCCATTTCAGTGCCTCAATGATGACAAAATTATTATTTGGCTCCATAAAATATTTAAATCATTGTCACAGCTATGACCGATGCGTCATAAGCCTCCCTTTGCATGAAAGAGAATATAGATCCAAACCTCCAGATTCTTAGGCTCATGTGAAGTTCGACGTTTGACCCGAGTCTTACACTGAAAAATTACTAAGTTAGGCAGTACTAAATTTGATGGACGACAGCCAAAACACTAGAAACCGTGCGCGTCTCAGATGTGATTTGCGTCGCAGATAGACGAAAAGCGATCTAATGGAACTTCGACTGTAATGAGATTAAGTTTCGATAGAGGATTAAGAAACTAAAATTGAAGGCTACGAAAAGACGAAGAAAAAGATATATCTAAGCTATTTCTTCACTACCTTTAGGTCTTGTTTTACATGTAAAATTTTGAATACTTAAAATATCTAAAAATGTGTATGTTCGGAACATTGATGGTCACTATGAACGTGACGATTTGCCTTGAAATCAAGTAAAAACATCGAGAGAACATCCAGTGAACATCTAGGGATAAAGAGAAAAACACCATTTACGATGTGTTCTCATCAGCCCATAGATATGATGTTTTAGAAAATGTTTTTGGCTACTATAGTTCATGAACACGAATGGCACTGAATGGACAGGCTGTGCTACTCGATGTGTCTAACAACATACACGCCTAAATCAGCTCAAAAAATTCATTAATAGTCCTCTAGTCCGAGTCAGAAGAGCTGTCTCTAGGTTTTCTTTTGCTCCAGCCTGATGATCGTTTGTTAGGTGAGCGGCTTTGACGACGGCGTCCACTGCGACTGCGACTTGAACTCTTGCGTCGCCTGTCACGTGATCTACTTCGGCTCTTTTCTTTCCTGCCACGGCTCCAACTACGATATTTCCGACTTTGATCACGAGATCTACTTCTACTCTTGCGGTCACGTGAACTACTCTTTCGATCACGTCTTTTATCTCGCCGACCAGCTGATCTCTTTCGTTCACGTGATCTACTCTTCCTTTCACGTGACTTACTCTTTCTTTCACGTGACCTACCCTTTCGTTCACGTGATCTGCTCTTTCGTTCACGTGATTGGCTCTTCCTTTCTCGTGATCGACTCTTTCTTTCACGAGACTTACTCTTTCTTTCACGTGACCTGCTCTTTCTTTCACGTGACTTATTCTTTCTTTCACGTGACCTGCTCTTTCGTTCATGTGATCGACTCTTCCTTTCACGTGACATGCTCTTGTCTTTTTTATCTTTATCAGAACTAGATTCCTTGCGACTTCGATCCCTTCCTCGCCTGTCACTTGGGGATCTACTCTTGCGCTTTTTTTTTTCTACTTTTCTTTTGGATTCGGGAGAACTTTCAGAGCTGCTGCGCGATCTTCGGCGATTTCTCAGAGATTTCTTCTTAGTCTCAGGGGTGTTTGAACGGGTATTTCTCTTCCTTGGATTAGTTTCTGAAGACCTCTGTTGGCAAGTTACTTCAGATTCATTGCCTAACAATTGAGTATCTTTACTAGAACTAAATATATTTCGACCATGATCAGTGTCCTTAGCGCCGTCTAAGTTATCCTCCATTACTGGTATACTTTGTCTTGTCGGTTCCTCATCTGAGCTTTGGTGTCTTTCCCATCTGCTTGTGTTAGCAGCTATTCTAACTGGCGGTTGGTTTTGCTCCTCTGAATTGATTTGTACTTCTTGGGAGTGACGACCCCGTTCCTTTTCCCCTTCCCTGCTATTTTCTTCCTGGTGACTTGAATAAATATCTCTATCAATATTTTCTTTAGACTCTCTTCCAGGTCTTGCAGCATCAGTGACTTGATTTCGCTCCCATCTACTACTATCCCGAATACGATCCTGCGTGTGCGGGACTTCGCGGGAACGATCCCGTGGAAGCGGCGATAAGCTTCGTTTTGTATTTCTGCGACCAATAGGCGAAGCGCTTCTTCTACCATTTCTGCGACCAATAGGAGAACGTCTTCGTCGGGTTGGAGATCTACTTCTAGACCTTGACCGATCTCTTCTCAGTGGTCTTCGGCTATCGTGATATGACCTTCTCGGGGACCTTGAGTGGCGCCGTCTTGGGGGAGATCGACTACGAGACCGACTTCGTGATCTACGACGGGTGGGCGATTCCTCTTGAGCGTCCGGGGGTGGAGTTCGATATCTCTGGAAAAAACAGAAAATAGAAAACTTAATAAGGCTTGAACAATACAAGTGATATTCTCATAATCATCACAACTCTAGCAAGCAATTACATTTCCTTGAAATACCCAATGATTGAGAGAGGGGTAAAGGAAAAACCGGCATTTACCCCTCCCCACCCCCCCCCTCCCCCCGGAAGACTGAGCCCTTAGTGGTGAAGGGACAGTAGATGGTCCACCCCGGCCCATTCGGTAGAATAACTCTCTTAGGACTGAGTTTGCGTGTCTCTCTTTATCTACAGTGCCTGTATGATTGTCACTCACCATTCTTCCACGACCTCGAAGTATTCGTCCAGAACTCGAGACCTGCCAAATGTAAAGGTCAATTACGTTAGCATACGAAAGAAATAATACCCGCCTTGGGTGCAACGTTTGCTGATTCCAGACCATGCCATACCACCCCCCCCCCCCCCCCCCTACGAAAACAATATACAGATTTCTTTTTTGATTTACATATACATGTATAATGATATATCTTCTCAAAGCATTACCCTGCATGGTAAACAAGAAATGTGCACGTACTACGTTGACTAAAATGCAACAACTTTACTTTGTGCAAATATACTTTTCCTTCAACTTCATTTCCACTTTTTATTATGAGTTTTACATTGACATTTTATGTATAGCGAGATAGGTGAGACAGTTACTTGAAAACAAACCGCTGGCCCGTTTTTAGCAATGTTTTAGTGCACTGTTACTCTTACCCTTGGCTTTGAGTTGTTGACTGATTGCGGTGGTGCTCGATATCCAGGAGGGGACTTGACTTTTCTGAGGAGGGAGTATGTTAGCATTTTCATCAATGTGAATATAACAAGTTGCCCTTGTTGGATTCCATGGGATTAATGTACAAGTTTACAATCGCTCAATAGCTGCGCTTCCTGTGCTGGGGTGGCTTCAATTGCGGGAGAGACATACATGTATAGACAGGTCGTTCGTGTCACTCCAAGACCCATCTTACACTCCATACTCGCTTAACAAGTACCTTTCAGTAAGATAGTAAATAAGACTCAACGTTCATATCTCTCCAAGACCCATATCACGCTCCGTACTCGCTTCCATTGAGCTAATAAGCATATTTCTGTGAGTAAGAAAGTACAACTTGTGGCAGGTCTAGGTGGGACATCATCAGGGAAGGCGACCCCTAAATGGGACTTCGATTTTGTTAAGATTTTGATCTTGTACAAATATCTAACGTGAAAAGACAAGCCTTTAAAGCATATAAATATAGGATACTTCCACCAACCGTTTCATTTCTTCTTTTCTCTTTTCTCTAACAGGAGAAGGAGTTCTACTTCTTCTCATAAGGAACGAGCTGGTTGGTACATCAGGAACAACATCTATCTGTACTGCTGGCATGTACAGTGGGTTACCAGAGAAGGGTGCAGCCTCTTCATTGGGTTCACTCTTTTCCTTGTCAGACCTGTAAATCAGAATGCCCCTTGCTATGTAAAATATCCATGTTTAATAACAAATCAAAAATAAAAACCTCCAAGGTTAAGCTGGGAATGGCCAGAAAAAAATACTCTAAATTTATTACAGCCTTTCCACATCACACACACGGAATTTGCCATCGCTACAAAATTGGAAAAAAAAAAACAGAAAAGGTAAGAGCCCATGCTGTGTGCAGTTACAGAATATAGCAAGCAGTAGTTGGAAGAACATGAAAAGTGTTAGTTCTCAACAGTTCTCTAGTGTTCTGCCAATATCTAAGAGTTTTGGTAAACATCAAGTGTTTCCATGAAATTATCAAAAAACGAAAGGTTTTCAAGGGCACATGCTCATGGAATGTCATGGAAATGATATGATTGACGTTATTCAAAACTTATTAATGGAACTGCTACAATATGGAATATGGATTTGACATACTTACCCACTAGTGACAGCATCATCATCATCACCTCTGCCACGTTTCTCTTTATGCTTTTCTTTCTTAACCTGTTTTGTTTTTTTCTTTTTCTTTCCTTTCTTTCTCTTCCTTTCTTCATCTGATGATTCACTCTCACTTTCAGACTCATCTGAGGGTGAAACCTGCCGCTTCTTTTTCAATTTCTCAGCTGTGAAAAGGAGAACTGGAACATTAATTTTTCAGTCTATAAGGATTAATCTATTAATCTATAGGAATCGTAATCACATTTAAACATAAAACTGGCCTAAAACTTAAACAATACTTAACAACAGCAGCAACAATGACGAGAACAAAACACACACACAATGTGCAAAGGTTTTTGGGAAGATAGATAATAAGCAAAATAACGACAACAACAACATCATGAAACTCCAGGAAAAGAAAATGCATTTGTCTCCTAAATGGTTCTTACCTTTTGCTTTTGATTTTGGGATGAGTTCTCCACAGTTCTCGATTCTTATATCAGCTATTGGGTGGCTTTTGTCATTGGTTGGCTGGTTTTCAATATCTTGTACAATCTCAATACCTTGGATGACATGTCCAAAGACCACATGAATACTACAAAAGAAGACAAGAGACATGTTAAGCTTGTGGCCTTCTATGTTTAACATCTCTAAGTGAGATGCGACTGCCACTTTAGGTGGTTATCCAAGCCATGGTGAAGGTCTAACATTTTGCAGATATCTTCAGAGCAGAGACAGCACCCCTTACTCAGACATCTTAAATCCCCTCCTTGGATCATGAAATCAGACTGGTGTCCAACAAACTAAACTAACCTAGAAGTGGTCACCAGAGAAGCTTGAGAAAAACCCTTCAGTCGACAAGGGAGATCCCACCATCATCACAGGCGCTACCAATTCCAGGGATCGAACCGTAAACCCTGGTGGTGAGCGCACTTATATATCACCCTTGTCAATCATTGCCTACCATTAATTTTGTTTGTTATTGAATATACAATGTACTTTTTCTTATTCAATGCAATTTTCTTGTAAACACATTATTAAATCTTACCCATTGAGGTGTGGTGCTGGTTGAGTTGTTCTGTGGAAAACAATACACAATATTATCTTACTAACACATGGTACATTTCCAGCAACATAAAGGTTATTAACTATTTGAAACTGCCGTTTCTGAAACATGTAGGCATCCTATTGGATATAATTTACATTTACTCACATGAAAAACTGCGAGCCATTAGTATTGGGGCCTCTGTTGGCCATTGACAAAAGCATCGGTCTGTCGTGCTTGAGGTCAAAACTCTCATCTAAAATACAATGAAGAAGAAAGTTATCTATCTATTTTTCAGTAGAATTCAATAAAATACACATGCAATATTATTACAACCAACTGTTTCTACAGGTGTAAATGAATTTATGAGGAAATGGTACTAAAGAATACACACAGTGCCATTGTAGTAGGCAATTACTGTACATCCTTGTAGTACCACAACATATAAACTTAAGAAATGGCTTACACTACAGTAATATATTGCTAGGTACAGTACGTACGCCAGACAAAGACTGATTGATTCACTGAACCAAGCAAAGTGCTAAATCTGTAGTGAGCTGTGGTATATATAGATAGTGGAGTGCATAGCATATTTCTGTGAAAAAGTTAACTAACAAAATTGTACAAAGTTTTGTAAATATATCGTCTACAAATAAAGGTCTACTGAACTTACTAATTTGTGCAATTTCTTACAAGGTTTTTCACAGATATATGGTATAAACTTTACCATAGTATAAATAACAGTATATAAGACCTATACTTACGACATCAGTATATGGCATGCATATGTATAAATATATGACATGCCAGTAGTCATCTAATAAAAAAGGATTATCTGGCACATCTTTACAGTGTGTGAACTTAGTCATAAATATTTCAGATCTTACCATTAAAAGTACCACCATAAATGGACTCTCCACCTGTGCCATTTCCTGCAGGGTGAAATGAAAGTTGGAATCAAAATTTACTCTTCACTTTTATTGTTGTTCTGTTTTTTTTCTAAGATAATACAGATGTAACTGAACTGTGTTTTCATGCCTGAAAAACATGCCACAGTCTACACATTGAGAAAGGAATGTATATTAAAGGTTTGATTTTCGTTGGTAAAGTCTTGGTCATTTGGAGGTTCAACCATGCCATGTTTTTCTTGTGTGAAAAATCCAGTTTGCTAACATCAATAGTAGCGAATATGGTCAATAATATTATGGTATATCTTAAACAAACATCTTTATTGGCCATATCCTATATAATAAATTTAGTAATATTGTGAATTTCCAGGATGAGCTGTGTAGTAGTTTATAGAGTATATGTATGAAAAATATACTGTACATCTGCTTGTGTACATACAGTAGGGCTTCAACACTGATTAAGAGACACGTCTTGAAACTTCTGTTTTTTTAGACATATCTTTAAGCACATATTATACAAATAATTATTATATTTTTCATATATATACATAGTTAGTAATATTTGTGCATCCTGTTTTTTCAACTTACAAAAGGCCTTAAATAGACCTTTATCACACGGTGACCATTTGTTAACCCCCATAAATTTATTCTCAAACACTTGAGAGGCTATGCTTGGTGGAATCTGTTGTTCCTACCAAAATGGCTGCTACTGTATGCAAAAAGATCCATGTGTGTAAACTTTACAAAGGACCTTCCAGCTATACCCTAGCATCATACCTGAAGTAAAATCCCCTCCTTGGATCATGAAATCTTTGACCACTCTGTGAAAGGGGCATCCCTTGAAGTGAAGGTGTTTGCCAGTGACTTTCCCTATACCAGCATCTCCTAAGAAAATGTGAATTTAAATGGAAATAATTATTTATAGAGGCGATCAAGCAAATATTAGGATATCAAGTGACGAGTGATGGTATTCAAATATTTCATACCCCCCACTGTCTTACTGCCATTTTCATAAACATGAAAATTCAGTAGCTGCCCGCTGCACATTAAAATTTAGTTTTTTTGCTGCTGTCAATCAAAACTAATCATTTGATACCTGTTATCAAGTCCCTCGATATACAAAATATTAAAATGATACAGAAGAATCAAAACTAAAAAACTATCAGAAATACCTGTACATAGAGATCTAAAGTTTTCACAAGTCTTTGGGCATACATCGGCAAACAACTCAAAGATGATTCTTCCGGCTGAAAAAAAATGAAAAAGCATGTCATACAGAATAACCTGCATTGGACTGGCATTCTACTAAGGAAAGGGGGGGGGGGGGGTAGTAACATGAAAAGTATTACAGAAACTTTTAAGCTTGGGCCTGTTTTCTCACATGTCATCATCCTCTTATCTTCTCATGTGCAACCATCAAACAAAGAAATGGTACTGAGATTGGAAAAAATGGACCCCTGTCTCTGTGGTCCCTGTAATCGATTATTCAATGCAATCAAACATTTGATTATGTTTGGAAATCGAATGCAATCGAATTCACAATTTATTTATAATTTGAATTCGTTGGATTGCTGAATGTAACCATGTAATTGCATGAGTTAAATCGTTAATGTTTAAATAAATAAACAGATAGGTGTCTTTAAAAGACCCTGAACTGTATTCTGTATACAAACGACAAGCAGAAACTTATCGTTACCCGCAAAAGCTGAAGTCAAATATTGGTGTTGACAGATCATAAAGTGTTAACTGTCTCTTCCACGTGCTGTCAAAACAAGAACAACGGGACGCTGTCTGTAGTCGCTCAACTTCATCCCAGATAAACACCCAAATAAATACAGCAAAATGTAAAAATAATTCAACTGGGGCTTCCATGAGGCACTAATAGATCTATAACAGGAAGGATGATGACAGTTCAATACCTTTTTCGCCATTAATGGTGATATCAAAGAAGCATCTTGGTCTGTAACCCTTGGATTTAGGAACCGCCATCTTGGATCACTGCCCAGCTACCTCATGGGATACCACAGGAAACCCAAACATTGTCAGTATAAACAATATAAAATGAAAAATGTTTGTTTTTCTGAGATTTTAGCAAAGTTCTTAATGTTTTTTCCCCATTCTACCCTCCTTTCGTGTCTTGTTCATAGCTAGAACCAAGTTTAAGTGCAATCGGAGCCTATGTAACTAAAACCGAGTTTGGGTTCCCTTTCTCTTATGAGTCACCTCTGAACACTGTGTCAGTGGGCTCGAGGAAGTCATTAAAATGGTTAGAGGGAATAGGAGGGGGTGAGGTGATCATGTACTGGGTTTAAATGACTCTAATGATATCCTGATAATCTAATAAGGTTATTCAGGTGTACAGATCTGGATCATGGCTCATTTTACTGGCGACTGGACTCCACTGGGCGATGTTTTCTATAGGTAACTAACGATCACTCAAAGATCAGTCACTCAATCATGTGACATAAATACAAATTATCAATTAATTAATAATGGTATTATTTGAAAAATTTCAGCTATTTTCGATCTCCTTTTCCTTTGCAAATATTGTTTCATAACTTCGTTTTCAATCCCATTAGTTTTTGTTTTAGCTATATTCCCTCCCTCCCCCACCTCAACTTATTTTGTTTCTCAAATGTGTTATACTGTCATTTGTATAGGAAGATGGAGCTCTATTCCATGGGATGGAAAGATATCAACCTTGAGAACTATACTGTCACAGCAGCATCTTATGGAGGTCCTATTGGTAAGAATGTGTCTTGTAGGTAGACCTTTGGGCATAAGGTTTTTTTCATTTCATACCATGTGTCATTCCCTAGAGAATAAGATTCTTTTTTTGAATGGTATCCATATTCATGTGTCTCCTCATGAGCAATAAATTATTAAACATAGAAATCATACTCTAGGGAATGACAAGTGGTCTGGAATGGAAGAACATTGTGCCCAAGCTAAGAAGGTCTATGGAAGCTTATTTAGAATAATTTAAAAAAATATTAATTTAACATTAAAATGTACAGTGTTATATGTTTTGTGTAGTTTTGTCCTATACTAGTTCATTGCTGTCCTTATACAGTGACAAGGTCCTCTCCAAATCAATGGAAAATTTCATTCTGATACAATGGACTGATAAATGCTTCTAAAAGTGCAATTTTTGCATGTTTGCAGCAACTGACTGCTTGTTTCTTTTCTATAGCTTTGATGCCTGATAATAAACATACCGGGAATATCATCAATAAACCAATCATATCAATATACTCATCAGCAGGAAAAGAATTGTCATCAATAAGGGTACAGTTCAAAGATTCAATTATAACTTATGCCTACCAAACTGAGAGATTCATGTGTGCTACCTACCAAATAAAGAAAATAAGAGGACGAAACACATTGCTGCCAAATGTCGAATCTTTAGTTAACATGGTATTTACATTAAGGAGGGACAAAATATAGAATATTATCCTTCAAGGTTCACTGCACCCACACAGTGAAGGGAACTGATTGGTACATTTTTAAATAAATAAATGAATAAACAAATCATATCAATATCGTGCATGTATCTAAATCAACATTTGTTTAAAATATTCTTTTTTTTGTTTCATTTGTTTCTGTGCTTTAGTGGGATGGTGGGCCATTGGTTGAGATAGGCTGGTCAGCTAGTGAAGACTTACTGTGTATAGGTGTAAATGGAAGTGTGTCAGTTTACGATATTCATGGGGATTACAAAAGACATTCAGCTTGGGACAGGTGAGTATGCTGATCAAAGTTCGTGCATGCATATATTCTTATATTCTATACAAGTGGATAAGTTTTAGAAGAATAACATGCTTTCTTTTGTTGCTTACATTCTTGTTTACGAGGGTTTGCCAATGTAGAATAAAATTTGGTCACATTTAATGTCAATGCAGCCTAGTATAGTATTAAAATGATTGCTATACTAATTCAAGAGAAATATTGGTTTTGTTAATTGCAAGGGCAAAGCTTAGAAGCTAAATACAGCTTACCAACCTGCAGCCCTCATTTGACTGAAATGGAATTTGGAAGTGTTGATTTAATTCTTGTGGAGGGAAGATAAAACTTATTCCTTTTATCAAAACCCTAAACAAACTTTGGCCTCATGAAAGTCAGGTCATGGCTAATCCTGAGATTGGATTGAAGCCAGGAACCTGGAGAAAAACCCTTGAATCAAGGGAGGTTAAAAAAAACTCTTCTCGCATGAGATGCAGACTCCAGGAAAACTATGAAAACACAGGAAAACATGGAGAAACACAGTGTAATTTGTAAGTAATTATTTTGGAATTATTAGGATGCCAAAGAGTCAAGAGTCATTGACAGCAAGATCTTCCGCAGTATGGCAGGAACTGGCATTGCTATCCTCACCGGTAGTTACCATTTCTTTTCAATCAGCAATGTTGATGAAGTCAGAAACAGACGATTTGTTGATCCACCGGGTAAGATTCAATCATTTACTGTGACTTATTCCTTTTAAATTTTTTTCCGACAGAACTTATGATTAATGGCAGCAAAATCCCAAATTCCATCAGGAAGCTGAGCTAGGTTTTTTCATTCATAATACAGTATCTCTGTGTCAAAACAATGGTTTCTCAATGTCTGCACATGATGACTGGCCACATTGGTGTAAACAGCATGTGAGCAGTCATTGTGTGAGCAGTCATTGTGTGAGCAGTCATTGTGTGAGCAGTCATTGTGTGATAATCATTGTGTGAGCAGTCACTGTGTTAGCAGTCATTGTGTGAGCAGTCATTGTGTGAGTAGTCATTATGTGACCAGTCACTGTGTTAGCAGTCATTGTGTGAGCAGACATTGTGTGACCAGTCATTGTGTGACCAGTCATTGTGTGACCAGTCATTGTGTGACCAGTCATTGTTACTGGTCAAGAGATGTTTTGCTAGACATGAGCCAATTTTGGTCAGAATTTAGAGACCTAAGTATCAACAAACACGGCAATGCCAAAGCAATGATGCAAGCATGCATGTATTTTCAAAATGGTTTTTCATGCATATTCTATGATCCTCAACATTTTCATTCCACAGTAGAGAGAACGGTAATACCAAGGATGAAAGCATGCACACGTAAAACATGTTTTAATCATCTCTTTCACATTGCCATCCTTGTTGCTTATCAATGATAATGAATATGCTATACTCAGCCATTAATGTTATTCTTGATGTCCTTTCCCACAGATCTTAATGCCCCGCCCACCAGTTGGGTTGTTGTTCCCCAAGACAGGGATTCTCAGGCCATTGTTGCTATTGACAGTCAGATATACATGATTGATACGGGACAATGCATTCAGCAGGTAAATAGATAAATTCACTGTGAGTGAAAAGGGGTTTAAGTTTGGAAAGAATTGTTACAGATCTAGGGGAGTACAACTATAGGGTTGAATTGGCTCTTACTTGAAGTCCGCTTCCTTCCTAGCAGTACCTCAAAATGGAAGAAATAGCAATAGCACATACAAACTTTACTTGTTGAAACATTGATAGTGAAGCATGTATCTGGATCCCAATGTGAATGAAGGAACAAAGGAAGGATGGAAGGAAGGAAGAAAGATAGACTTTATGAGATTACATAACGCATGAGCTACTTAATAAGTGGACTTTCTATGTTTTACATACATGAAATGAAACTAACCAATTTACACCGTTATCCAAAGATATGGAAGCTGTTTCTTTTGTTTTTAATTTATCACTTCATGATTTTTTTGGTCAGTTCCCCATGTTTAGTGAGCCAGTAACATCCATAGTTGAGATGGCTCTTTCTTCCAACAATTCCTACTTGGCCATGTTCACTGATGCAGGTCTGGTCTGGATTGGCTCTGCCGATATGCAGGTAGGTATTTGTTTATTAATGTCTACATGCCAGTTCTTCAGAGGCCAGGCTGTCTTCCATCAATGCTCTCTAAAATAGAGCAATAATATTGAAGTTGCATGCTGATTGTATTTTCCTTTGTGTGCTATCACCAGAAAGTATACTGTGAAGTCAAGACACAGTGTTTATCAAGGCCAAAGCAACTTGCCTGGTAAGTTTCGATTTCTGGTTTGCAGTCACTTTCAAACAGGAGCAGATCCAGCTAGGGTTGGTTCCTTGGAACCCCTTCTGTGGAGCTGTGAAGCAGACCATGCTCTTTACATACACTTAGTTGAGTGAAACTGGAACACCTCTTTGTGAAGCTGAATGTGCCAGCTTTTTTTGTAAGGCGACTGTTTTGGAAACCCCCTTTTTAAAATCCTGGATCTGCCACTGGAAAATGACTTTTTTGTTGCTTGACAAAGCAAAAAAATATTTTGTTCAATTCAACCAACAATTCATCTGATATCTGCATTGAAACAAGATACATAAATGATGTTTTTAATGCATGAGCAATACTACTGTATTATTACTTCTATCTAGTGTGCAAATTAACATACTAAATATCAAATGGCATAACAAGGTCTTTTTATGTACCAGGTGTAGCACAGGAGCTGTTCTATGCTACTGGGATGATTATTTGGATGTTATTGGACCAACAAAAGATGTCACCAAATATCCTCACATAAAAGCTAGTTTTAAAGATTTGGTAGCTAATTAATGATAATGGTAAATGCTTTTGAACAGGTTGTTACAGGGGTTACACTTGACTTGTGATTAAGGCTAAGATAAGTGTGTGATTTGTGAAAATAGCAAAATACATTGTGTGATGCATGAATTCTGGGTTTACTGTTTAAATATACATTTATATGGTTTATACATGAAATATAATGCCGACCCCACTGTATCACCTTGTTCAAAGTGTTGATGGTAGTGGTGCTATAATATTAATAGCTTATAGCTGGGGTGGTAATTTCATATTGGAAGTGACAATGACAGTGTGTGCTTTGAGAGTGATAATAAAAAGATGGTGGTGATATAGCAAGGTTACTTGCATTTCTTTCTACCAAAAAAGAATATTGTCAGCATCCTTGACCCTTCATTACATATTATATGGACAGCAAGGTGCACCTTGTACAAGAAATTGATGGGATCCGCATAATTGGCAGCTACACTCATGAACTGCTTCAGAAAGTGCCAAGTAAGACTTTGTTTCTGTACTATGTACATGTAGGAGAAGTAAGTCATGGATGTACTACAACAGGTTGATGACAGTAAATCATGCATGAATGCGCTTTATCAGGACTACTAATATAATCAGTAGCATTGTTGTACTCATCAAGAATTTGTGATTTTCCTTTAAAAACACCTTAAAATGTTCAGTACCCCTAGCTGCCTTAGACAAAGAGTGCAATCCTTACCTTCAAAGTAATGATTTATGAGTATCGTTGCTGTTTTTATCAGCTGCTGTTGAGAAGGTCTTCAAGATTGGCTCCATGGAATCCGGTGCTATGTTGTATGATGCAGCCAGAGAATTTGAGGTTTAGATCCAATTTATGTCTGGTTTTGTTGTTTTTGTCTTAATTCTCTTGCTTGCTGGCTTGTTTGCCTGTTAGCTTGCATGCTTGTTAGCCTAGGTTTGTTTACTTGTATGCCTGTTGTTTTTTTGCTTGCTTGTTTTACCCTTGTTTGTTTTCTTGTTTGTTTGTACGTTTGTTTGGGTGGACCTTGACCAAGTGCAAACCACTAATACAGGATTGACCTGTTTTATTTAGAAAAAGAGTGCCCGTGCAGATGAGTATGTCAGGATGATCAAAGATAAACTTCCTGAGGCTGTGGAACAGTGTATCCAAGCAGCTGGTGCTGAATATGAACCATCCCTTCAGAGAAGTTTACTGAGAGTAAGTTAAAACGACTATTTTTAGAGTATATCTATGTATAACAAGACTTACCATGATATTTTCATTTATTCCATACCATTGAAAGAACTTTCAATCAGAATGTAGGATAGTCGTGTATGTTTTGTTGTATTCTCTTCTTTCTTCTTTCCATCAGGCATTTCAAACTTTTGGATTTATAGACTAAATGGCTAGGTATTTACTATGGCATGAGATAAAATAGTCATCGTAATTAGAATGCTTTCTTGTGACGCACCATGAAATATCCAACTTGTCACTTTCTAACATACATACCTGCAAGAAGGCTACTTTGTAAACTTCATATAGAAGATACTCCAGTGACTCATGGGATATTCCATGATATACCACCAAAACCAAAGTATAATCAGCATATATAACAACCTAGTTATCATTCATTTATAACAAGATATTATATAACGAAACTTTTTTTCAGGCTGCATCGTTAGGGAAGAGCTTTCTGAGTGACTTTGATCCAAAACCATTTGTTAAAATGTGCCAGACGTTAAGAGTACTCAATGCCGTACGTGAATATACTGTTGGGATACCCATAACATATGCACAGTATCCTTTGCTATAATATGCAGCCTGTAAAGTCCTCCACTGCATGTAAAGCTCATTGAGACAATATGAAAATGTGTTATATAAGAACCCCATTATTTGCTATCAATGAATGCCATTGGATATGCCTGCAATATAGTTAACAGAGAGGGGGACATTGGCTTTTTCTTGGTGTTTCAAGGCACCCAAGAGATGAAGAAAATACAACGATAGCCAAGGAAAAGAATTTTTGCCACTAAACAATACCTTGCAAAAACGAAAACCCTAACCCAGAATACAATAAAGCTGGCTATGCCAAGAAAGACTGTGATGGTGATGCTATTTATCACTATGATGTAGCATAACTATTTTTTGTTTATTGCTCTTTAACTTACTTACTTAAGACTTGAGCAGCTGTCGACAAGATTATTGATTGACAGGTAAGTGAACATGGAACACCACTTACCATCTACTGTAGGAAAGAACCGTTGATTATTCTACCATTCTATTAGGTTGAAAATCCAATAAATAAATTTTATCAAGTCAAGTACCTTTACTGCGATTCCCAGCCACACATGACCAACTGAGACCAAAATCACAAACGAAAAATTGAGTTTTGTTGGACGACAATCAAAAGAGTTTCTTAAACATGTTTAAGGATTCTGACTCCGAAATGCTTAACTGCAAGCTACCAGTATTAACTTATCCTATCTTGAAGATACTCAAATCATAGTCAATACCTATGTATAGCTTTGCAGTCAAGCGTTTAAGATTGGCGGAGCTAGAATCCTGTGACATCTTTGAGAAAATATATCCAGAGCGAAAGAAATTCACATTGACAAGAAGCATGAGATAAGGGCAACAGTTTTTGCACATTTGCACGTGTTCACATGAATATTCACAACAGTCCTGGTGTAGAAACCAATAGAAACCCTTTTGATTGATGTCCACCCAGGTCTAGTTGGTCGTGTGTGACTGAGAATCGCCCTCAATATGGTTATCAATACCCTGACAACCTCTAAACTGTGATCTAAGTCAGGGAACAGCATGTTGGGGTTTGTGAAGTGAGGAGAATTTGAGAACCCAGAAAAAAACCTTCGAATCAACGGGAGAGACCTGACAATCTCTACTCAATGTGATGCAGAGTCCAGGAATCGAGCACGAGACACCAGGGGAGTGAGATGAATGTTCTGCTGCTACACTACCTTTATTCAACTTTTACCACTGTCAGGGATAATTACTCCTACATGTTTTCGTCCTGCAGATACAATAATATACAAACGGAGACTGAGTTTATCCCTTACTTCCTTTAACACTACCAATTGGCGTGTGACATGCTGTCTTCGTATTATAGATTAGTTCTTCGTCATCACTATTGTCTGGCCATTAGGATATGTGACTACCTTAAAATTCAAAAAGCTGAGGGTGCAAGCCGCATTCTTGGACACTGGGCTTGCTATAAGGTATGCTTAAAATAAACTACTATTATCATGAACATTACCATCTTCATCATCATCACCGACCTTACCACCACTATCATTTTCATCATAGCATAGCAATAGCATGATCATCAGCAGCATTTTTTTTATCATCAGCAAAAGCAGTAGCATCATCATCCATCATGATGATCGTTATCACCATCATCATGCAAGGTGATTATCACAATTCAGGCAACACTCTTCATCACTGTATAATATAAGTCATGTCACTATTGCATGAATTTAAACGGAAATACTTTGCATTTTACATTCAAATAATATCTCACATATTGCATTTGCTTTCAGGTCCAACAAGCGAACGTAGGAGATGAGGAGATAGCCCGTGCTATCAACGCTAAATTGGGAGAAAGCACTGGTATTTCCTACACGGAGATCGCTTCTAAGGCTCTGGAGTGTGGACGAACGAAATTGGCCATCAGAGTAAGTGTTGTGATTGAGCATTACTTTACTTTACCTCACACCAAGTCACATCACATCACGTAACGTCACATCACATCACACCACACACCATCATACAAATCACACGACGCAACGTCTTGGAGCGTCACATGATGTAACACCACACTAAACACTTCACTTTACGTCACACATCAAACTACGCAACGTCACGTCACATGCCACTCCACAACATTACGACAGATATCTCCACGCAACGTCAAGAAACGTCACTAATTCACGTCACATATCATCACACCATGCAACGTCACGAACATCACATCACGCCAAGTAACTTCACTAAACGTTACATCATATCAGAACACTAAAACGCTAGGTAACATCACTTCACATGAAGCAAAAGTATTTTTGTAGTATTTTTAACATGACTTTACACTGTAGCTATTAGATTACGAACCCAAAGCAGCAGACCAGGTGCCATTGTTGATGAGAATGAAAAACGACGAGCTGGCATTAGAAAAAGCTATTATGAGTGGTGACACCGATCTTGGTGAGTTAGCCTTCATTTGCTTGGGCAAGTGTGAAGTTTCGCATGACTGAAACGGTACGGTCACGGTATGGTATTGCCCACATTGCGTCAGCCAATCAGGGGGAGGGATAAGCAGCCAGCCAATGAAAATGATGGACACGTCAGTCCGTATCATGACTTTCAAAGTCATGTGAAATTTTCTCTAGGTCTTAAGAATTAAACCCCTTTAGGGATGAACCATTAGATAATTGATGAGGGGGTTGCAGGAATTTTGGTCGCATGATATTTATTTTTTTGGCTCAACGCTTGCACGTTATGTTTTTGCGTACATTTAGATATTTTTCTTCTAGCAGCAGAGGTTGCATGATATTTTTTGAGGTTTAAGTGCTTGCTCGGTATTTTTTTAGGATTTACGCAACCCTTCCATCAACTATCTAATTTTCCGTCCCTTAGCTCGGACCTTTTTTAATTTCAAACCACGTGTCATTCTCTTGAGAATAAGATTTTGTGTTCGTATTCATGGAAATGATTCTCTAGGGAATGACATCTGAAATGATGATTCTCTTTACTCCTTCAAGAAAGTTCCAGCCGCAGACATACGATGTAAAGTTGCAAATCGTTGCAATCGTTTCTACTTTCTGTCATGTCGCTGGAAACCAAATGTGTCATCGTGTGGCTGCGCCTTGTATCCATAGACAAGAGGGTTTGGCTCGTGATTCTAACATGGTTGTTATTCATGTTGCAGTATACACAGTTATCATGCATCTTAAAGACACACAATCACAGGGGGATTTTCGAAGATCAATTCGCAATTATCCAGTCGCTTTTAACTTATTTACTAAGGTAATTGAAAGTTTATTTATCGGTATATCTTAATACAGGCTTGAGTTAGTCTTCAATACAGAGGATTAAAGAGGCTCATTCCTCAAGTATCGCATCATTCCCTTGAGTATTATTTCTTAACCATATCAGCTGAGTACTTCTATATACAGCAATTTGTGTTATAAGTCTATAACTAGGATATTGAATATTGAACTGTATGTTTTTATGTCAGTACTGTAAAGAAAATGAACCTCAAACCCTTAGTGCTCTGTATGATGAAGACGATCAGTTCTTAAACATTGGCAATGTTTGCATAAAGAATAGCTACGAAAAAGAGGTAAGACCTTGAAACCATTCCATCACTTCCCCTTCTCTCCCCTTCCTCCCTTCCTTGTTCGTATACACCGCGTTTAGTGTTGTAGAAAACGGGCCGGATATTCTGCCTGCATGTGCCCATCAACACAGTTATCAATCTCTGAAAACGTGCTTATAATAAGTACCTTATTCTTACTAATTTTTGCGTCTATTTAATTTTTGCGTCTACTTAATTTCGCGAAAATTTGGGAGCCAAATTTCGCGAGTATTATTTCGGGATTACGAGAAATATTTGAGTTAAAGTGTACTAATTTTGCGCAATCTTTTTCGCGAGTAATTTCGCGTATTTCTTAAATTAGAGAAAATCGCAAAAATTAGTACTCTTGAAAAATTAGTAAGAATGTACTCTTCCATTCCACCTCTCCCCCTCCCCCACCCCCACCCCCCAAACTCCGTCCTTGTTGAATGTTGTGGATTGATATCTGAAACAGTCGCGGCAACACCCTCAATACATCATGCAACAGTGTAGGGAGAGTGTATGCAACAAAATGGCTGCACTGTGACGAAGTTTCTGTCATATATCAAGTTAATGAAATGTTGTTGTCATAACAGACGCTGGAGACAAGGATTACACAGTTGAACAACGCCCAGATAAACTTCACAAGAGGAAACCACCCGTTTTATTCAAAGGTGAGCAGGCTTAATATGGTTGGACAAGACAATGTCCGGCCAGAACTGGGACTTGTCCTGTCAAATCTTTGCCTTGCCACTGGTCATTTTAACCAGTAATGTTTAGTCAGAAATGCGGTATGACTAAGTTAAGACTAATTTGGCCTGTGTTCATGACTGTAGACTGATCGGCAGTCATTTTAACCTTTGAGTCCTGACGTACGGTGTCGTGCGTGATTACAGTGTTGCTTATTGGTTCTCAGGGGCGGATATAGTAATGGGAAGGGTGGGGAGGGACCGATGGAGCGTAGCGATTTCTATTTCTTTTACCTTTTTTGTCTAAAGAAATGCCCAGAACGCAGGAAATAGCATTTGATACCATATCTTGAGAATTTCTTTGGCGGCATGAGACGTAAGACCTCTATTGGTTTCATTTTGATAGTCAGAGGTGAGACCTCTCGGTCCATGGTGCTCTCCTTTGCTTCGATGATTTTTGCGGGTTTGCTTCTGGCATCCGTAATAACATTTTTACTCCAAGTGAATAATGTTGAATGAAAAAATACTAATTGGAGAAATTACCCATGCTGAATGTGGATTTATTTATAATTATTATATTTTATTAATAAACATCAATAGGGCATCAAATCTTTCAACATAGCTCAACGTGCTTCAGTTAAACGACTAAACTCAATTTTTCTCTCTTGATAGTGTACAGAGGAACAGATCAAATTGTTAGAATACCAAGCAAAACTAGGTGGTCAGTTGAAACACACCTTCATGGACTTGTCCCTTAGTGATACTATACATCAGGTATGATAGTCCTGTATTATATTCATACTATACATCAGGTATGATAGTCCTGTATCATATTCATACTATACATCAGGTATGATAGTCCTGTATCATATTCATACTATACATCAGTTATGATAGTCCTGCATCATATTCATACTATACATCAGTTATGATAGTCCTGTATCATATTCATACTATACATCAGGTATGAAAGTCCTTATACCTCCACAGTGCTTCGAGGATTTTTGTCTAGGTTCTCCGGTGTTCCTACCTCCATAAAAGTCAGCATCTAAATCCCAATTCAATCAATCGCTTTAGTCACGAGTTCATAAGCACCTGGAGTAATCACTCCCTCATGGGCGCAGCGAGGTTTATATCATAAGGGATGGGAACATGTACCACTTTCCCGCCAAATCAACAGGAATTACGCATGAATCAACTGAATTTTGGTGCCGAAAGAAAACTTTTGGTGGGACACGTGCCCCTCCTCATCCTATTTTAGTTCACTTCCTGTGTGATCGATGTAAGGCATATTACATTACATGCGATCTGTGTTCATCAGTGCATCATTATGGGCAACCTCAAAGTTGCTGAACAACTCAGAAAAGAATTCAAAGTACCCGACAAAAGGTTTTACTGGATCAAAGTCCGCGCCCTTGCGGAGAGTAGAAACTGGTTGGAACTGGAGAGGTTTTCGAAGGCAAAGAAGTCGCCGATTGGCTATGAGGTGGGTAAAACTGACATAGTGATGTTGATGCTAGCAAAGAATATAGACCACTTGCACTGATAACTGGGGGCTGAGACAATCAAAAAACATCAGTGTCAAATTTCAATCAATCAATCAATCCTCGAGAGAGGTTATCTTTTTTTTGATCCCCAGATTGGGAATAAGTGCAAGTGGTCTATAGGATATGCTACTTAACGTGACGCTACTTGTTTGATCTGAGATAAAATAGAACTTTATTTAAATGAATTCTTCGTGTCTGCAGCCATTCGTTGATGCTTGCTTGGAGTTCAACAGTCGCATCGAAGCAGAGAAGTACTTGACCAGAGTCTTACCAGAAAACAAAGTCCATTATTACTTGAAGTTAGGGTAAGTCATTATTCAATAGTTCCCTTCGCAGTACCCGACGCGATCTTGAAAGGTACCTGTGCCTCGAAGCGAGCTCAAGGACAACGGTGAGTTTGGAATAATAGAGACCTTTTTTAACACCTTGGACAATTATTCACTTTTTTCTATCATTTCGAGGTCAATCCTCGTTCTCGCTTCGATGCACAGGCACGGTTACCTTCCAAGATGAGGACTACCGTATCCAACGTGTTCCTAAATTAATACCCACAATTCCATGCGTGTAAAGTTCGATACCAGTTTTCCAACTTAACTCACAAATTCATACCTTTTTTACAGAAAAATCGTAGAAGCAGCAGAAGTAGCTTTGAGTCAAAAGAACGAGGAGGCCTTGGAACTAATATCAAAGAAATGTCAAAATAACCAACCGCTGCTCAATAAGATACAAAGTATGAGGGCTCAAGCCTTGCAAAAGCGATAAAATAATTACTTACCGTGTTTAAAAGGAGTTAAAAATAAACCTTACAACTCCAATAAGTCTTTCTAAAGACCTAGATCTAATGAGGTGATTTGATAAATTAAAATTAACCAACAAAAGCGATTGGGAAAAACTCGTACACGATTAATTTTGAGAATTAGAAATATTGCTTTGGGATTTTCTCGACAGATTTTCCGTATTCTTTTCAGGCCTCGTTTGTCATTTTTATAGGGAAAGAAATATACAACGAATTTGTAACAAACATTATATAACTTGATTTCATGCATAGGAAGGACTTCACCATCGCACCCAGACCCTGCCCCTTAGACAAATGGGTGAAGTCTGGGTTCGAGAATAGAAAATTACTTACCTTGAGGCCGAATAGAGTTAAGGCATTTAACCCGTGAAATAAAAATAATAGTCAACGCGAAATAGTCAGATAAACAACAACAAATAACATACAAAAGAAAAAAACGCGATGGAACTAGAGTCTACTAAAGTGTATTAGTCTAATATCTATTTCACGGGCTTAATGACTTCATTCTTATGCGGATTATATTTGAGCTCAAGTGAAAGATTGGAAAAGTGCCTTAAAAAACTAATTTCACCACACTGACGTAAATCTAAACATCCAATACAGAAATAGATAGTAATAATTTCACTTAGATTTATTAAAAACCTTTCAGCATTTTTTTCAAGGCAAAAATAGCTTATTGTCTTAACTATTATATAACATCTTTCTATATAAAATAAAATGAAAACATTAAAAGTAAAAGTAAATGCTTTATTTGCCTCATAAAACAAGGCGATTAAAATTTGTTGGGCGCCATCTTGGTTTTTGCAGTCTTTCTAGTTCAATACCTTTCGGTAGTGTTTCGCCAAAATCATGGGTCATTCATCTTCCTTAACATATTAACGTTAGGTGCCCAACATCGGTTAGAAATTAACCATACTTTGCTCTGATACACCCAGAAAATTAATATTAAGTATATACCCTTAGCACTTTGGGTACCTGAACGATAGCCTTGACGGGAACAAAAACAAAAGCTTCTGTCTTGCTCTGTTTAGACAAGACTACTAATGAGAATGAAGCTTATCTTAGTTTTCCTTAGAGTCATTTCAGTCTGCTATAGTTTCATATAACTTATCTAAGCCTTATGTACCTTGCGTATATACATAACTATATATGTACACAAATAAATAAGCTAGCACTTGTTGGCACAGTGTTCAAGTGTCTAGGCACGCAGTGGATCATGGACCACCATGGGTGCACATCTATGAACAAATATTTTTATGACAAATTGGCGTAAATCTTCTAGGTGAGTTGGTGCTTTTTAAAATAACTTGGCAATAAACTCGTGTCATGTTGATAAAAACGTCTCCATACTGGATTGGCCAATAAGATAGTTTCCTGGTTTCCATGGAAATAATAAAAATTCTAAAACCGCATGCTGGCTAATAACAAGTTGGTGTTGTTTCCATGGAGATAACCTCAACATAAAATAGAAAGTTCCATCCAATAAAAAATTGTTCTCAAAAATAAGAAAACATCTCTGAACGAAAAAATGTAACTATGGATACAAAAATTCGAGGAAAAAACTCTGGCAATATCAATTCTCTCTTTTTCCAGGAGACAACGTAACATAAATTCTTGTTTTTAAAACGTGATTTGTTTCCATTGAGATAACAGCCGCATAAAGTAGGTCTGGCTGATTGGTCTCGTTTCTATGTAGATAAGTATGGAATCGAACTTAACTGACTTCATCCAACACAACCAACGAGAATGATGTATTGGAGCGTGATTGACACGGTGTTCCGGACCACAAGTTAGATGTTTATCTTGGAATCACCATCTTGAGAGTGGCCATGCGTACAAAGAAATATTCCATTGTAGATTTCTTCCAGTAATAAGAACTATAATCTTCAACATAATATTCTGCACTGATCAAGCCACCGCAGCCAGTAGCAACTATACAGATTCTGGACTGTGTTTCTTGTGTTTTTTGAACACGTCCTTTAGTGACCGACTGCTATTGGCTTCCACAACAACAGGCTGTAGTTTAGCACTACTGTTACGGTCCTTGCTAGTACTACTTTGGTTGTCTAGCCCGTTTGTTCGTTCGTATTTACTTTCGTTAGAAGGTTCTTGTATACTTTTTTCAAATGCTTTGGAAACATCAAAGTTTTTTCTTCTTCGAATGACGATGTAAGCCATGACAGCACATAAGACGAGTACAAGAACCCCGGTCACTATGGCGGCTCCAATTACGTCTCCTATCCGGTAACCGGTCTTTGTTGATACTGTGTTTGTTCCCTCGTATGTCTTTGCGAATGATTTGCCTGGGGAAAAACAATTAATCAGCCAAATCTATCTCTTATTCATCCATTCATTCATTCATCCATTTATCCATCCATCCATCCATTCACCCTTCCTTCCTTCCACCCATCCATCCATCCATCCATCCACCCACCCAACCCTCTCCTTCCACCTCCCCCTCCTACCTTCCTTCCCTCCTTCATGTAAAATCGTGAATTCCTGGACAGCAACCATAATATCATAAGAATAAGGCAAAGCTTACTGTCAGAGTCACACTTGCAAGGGTCGTATTGGACCTGGTCAATAGGACACTGGGGCATTCCGCGACATCTACGTGACCGGTGCATCAGACCCATCACCTCCTTGTTGTCATCACCCACCATGATTTTGAATGGTAAATCACAACTACACTTTGACCATGTGTTCCACGACGGATCAAAATCGGTTTCTGAGGAGAGCAATTACAGAAAATTAGGATATTGTTAGATTATTTACTACAATCTATCAGACCCATTGAGTGGTTTCACGACAGCCATGCTAAGAACATGATTGCTATGGAATGTTTCTCCAACATAAAACTTCTATTGTTTTGCCCAACGAGATGGCTGCCCCTAAACCTCTGTATCGACGTAATGTCAGTTAACCTACAAAAATGCGATGGTAAACTCTATGTAATGTTCTCCATCAGGTATTCATTTTGAGAAAATATTTTAGAGCCACATATAACACATATTCTTGGGGTGCATGTTACGTCATGGCCACCATGTTGTTTGATTAATTAGCCTCTCTTGTAAGATCAACCAACATGGCGGCTGTTTCAATGTTATTAATATCCCGAATGATTCTGAGTCATGTGGTCGCAGTCCAAGAATAGAAGACTTTATGATCTGGCTATGAATGGTATTTGTTCAAGGTAAGATATTGATCTCAAAGGGCCTCCCAAATGAGGTCGACATGAAACTTGGTTTCAAACGAAGAATGCGGCAACATGAGTGAGAGAAGTTCGAACAGGATAGAACGAGGTTATGTGCTGAGGATCGAGCTTCATGATGTAATCATCCGGGACAACAATACTACGTAAGACGGCTCTTAGTCGAAAGAAGTGAATTACATCATGCGTGCACGTGCGGTAAGAAAATAGTGACGATGGCATGAATTAGACCAACACAATGATGACAGTTACAAGAAAAGTTAGTGCCAGCACAACACGATGATGATATGGGCACTGGCTGACATACATCATGCATGGGTTAATGTTAAATACAGTGGTGTTAATTAGAACACAGATTATATAACAACAGCATACATCATGCATGGGTTAATGTTAAATACAGTGGTGTTAATCAGAACACAGATTATATAACAACAGCATACATCATGCATGGGTTAATGTTGAATACAGTGGTGTTAATCAGAACACAGATGATATAACAACAGCATACATCATGCATGGGTTAATGTTAAACACAGTGGCGTTAATCAAAACAGAAGGTCCCTTTCAAATCATGCCATCAAAAGGAACTTGCCCGTGGGAGGGTAGGTGGGTGTTAATGACGCCAGTAGTACCTTTAGGAGTTGTAAGACCTGGTGTTGGGATAGACGGGGTTGTAGGCTCGACGGTCACAGGATAGCACTGTCTTTCTTGTTTCTTATCACCAACACATGGTTTATCCACATCTTTACAATCTCGTGTTCGGTGTTGCATCCCAACCACCTTGCACTTACTCCACTCTGCCCAGCTACTCCATACACCTGGGGGTACCGTTGGTGGAACTTGAACGAATTAAACACGAATTAAATCAATAAACCAAAACGATACAGTAAAATTTTCGAAACAAATTCAAACATCCTTCTTTGATCTCTGGGTTCGATTCGAGACGAGAGAAATCCGGACTCAGAAACGCTGCATATTTCGAATAGTTACAGAGAGATACTCAGCGTAACGAGTAAATCAATAGGAAGACTCCATATACTACACATAAAAACAGCTGTTTGCTAACCAACCAGTTGCAAGGCGGGTTGGTTGCCAAAAAAAGGTCCATAGCTCAGTCGATCCTCAGCGGCCTCACCCACTTGTACTGCTTCTCTCTCTTACCCGTGTAGCCATAGTTAGTTTAGTTAGAATAGCTTGACTTTTACACTATTTTTTTAGTTTAACTTGTCTCACGTGATTAGTGATGTGTGTTTAGGCACCTTCTATTCGGAGCGAAAACGGACTGTTTTATGTTGATATGTAAAACTCACTTTTACAGATTTGTTTGTGTTCAGTGCAGTCAATCTTGTCTATCTTGGTGAGGTTCAGAGTCATGTTAGTGAGGTCATGTCCCTGTACAGAACACGTGTACATCACACGTACTGCCGCATTCTCCTGCCCTAACACACCCATCGCTTCTGTCCAGATTACTTGCTTCTTCTCTGGAAAAGGCATAAGAAAAACATTTTACCAGTGCCACAGGGAAAAAGAATTTTTTTATTTAAATATATGAACAAGTTGCCATTGAATTACGAGACAGCAAACGTTGTTCACCTCATTCTATAAGAAAAATAATGAACAAAAATTCCCCCTTCCCGGCAATTATAAACTAGTGCTTAACCAGTCTTCAACCAAAAAATAGGTTATACAAGCCTGAGGAAGAGATGCTCTGCAGTGCTTACCTTTCAGCGGCTGCTCCACACTACATTCCATGTACTCGACCGAGTCACCATGGCAACGTCTTCCACCATTATTGGGTGGAGGGTTCATACACATTCGTAATCGCCTCTTTACGCCGACTCCCAGCGTCACAGGACATGGAGTCCATTCAGTCCACGGGGTCCAGTTACCATGGATCACGCCTTGGTTCAACCAGTTGGCTTCGGTTGTCCAGTGGTATTTGTCAACTGCAAGATATATGATTGTGATGTCTCGTGTTCGTCAATCCATGTCACTGGGATATAACCTTTTATTATTATTTTTTCCTCGTCTGTAGAATTCCTTTCCATCATTTATTCGCTACGCGTGTATTTTTCGTTTGAACTAGACTTCATAGCAACCATGTTGGATTTTGTCAATGAATTCTTTTGTTATGTCATCCAACAATGGCGCCATTACTTTTGTTATTTCACTCTTTTGGGAATGATTGAAAGACAAGTAATCCTACATAACGACACCACAATGCACTATACTATCTTATACCATGCAATACTTATCCCCTTTTCTATCATAACCACTAAACTGACGAATAGATTATATTATTTTAAGTAGTAAAGTATTAGAAAGTAAGAAAGTACGAAAGTACGCGCGCGTGCTAATCAAACATGATCTTTAGAACTTTATGCTTGTTTTAGTTGTTGTACCTGTACACTGTTTAAGGTCGATCGCACTGCCATGGACAATCACTGTGGTTACACGTATTAAGACATGTCCTTCTACGGCACTGGCATACGTTGTTATTTTCTTGGGTGCATACTTTCCATTTAGACCACTCGGACCATACCGCTGAAAATGAATACAAGTTTGTCAAGAACACTGGAATACCTAAATAAATGGCTGAGAGGAGGAGAGACGGAAAAAGAAGAAGGAAATGAAATGGAGGAAAAAGAAGAAGAAGAAAGGGAAGGAATCGAAACTAGGAAAGGAAGGAGGGAAGAAAAGAGAAGGGGAATGACAGATAAAAGAATAAAGCAAGAGAAAAATGAATGTAAAAGAAATGGATTATAGAAGGAAGGCGGCATGGAATATAAGCAAATATAAACCAAAGGAAAAAAGCCAAATACTCACGTTTAGCTGACGGACATCTATTAAGAGACTGTTCCCATCCAGAATTACGATCTCTGTAATTTACAAAGCAAGGCTCATTTAGATCGTTGGTGTTTTTACAAAGCAATTAATACAGAGTTAGAATATTTGACCTGTTTTTCCATGAGGAACAGCGCCCAGAAGACCAACCACAGTAAGGGTCGTTAGCTTGAATACAGGATCTGTAAATGAGAACCATAACACACCAGTCTGTAAGCATGATCAGCCACAGACTTCCTTACACAAGTTCCTATTAGGGCCCCTGCACAAGGGATGTATTCAACACACACCAGTCATGTAACAATGAGTCAGTCACAGCCTTCCTCACATCAAGTCCCTATTAGCGCCCCATGCACAAGGGACATACTTGACACACACCAGTCATGTAACAATGATCAGTCACAGACTTCAGACTTCCTCACTCAAGTCCCTCTTAGCGCCCACCGCCAGGGGCCGTACTCGCGCCGTTCGTTTCGTTCCATCTCCTGTGTCACGCACGGCACTCACAACCAGTGTTTTACTCCTCACCATAAAGATTTATAGTTTCCTAATAGTCATTCAGTCAAGCTGTAGATCTTTACTTACTCTTTGTTTACGTGTCTTTCACAACGACTCAGTTTCACTTTGACTAGCTTCGGTATTGGTAGCCACGTATAGGTAACCCTGATAAAACGAATTACAGAACATACGGATAAAGCCAATACAAATATTTTTTTGCAGCCCTGCTTAGTCCGCAGTATGTTTGAGGTGTGACCTTAGTGGATACTGGCAATGTCTAACCTAATCACACGTATAATTATACAGCTTCTCATTAATCCCATATAGGTAACTGTCCAGTTATTCCTTAATTGGACAGCTCTTGTTGATATGAGATTAATTAGGCAGCTATATAATTAATAGGTAATGGGATTTCATGCTACACAATCAAGAAATAATTAGACTCTAAAAATTCCTCTGAATGCCACATTTGGTCAATCTTGAGATTTTCCCTCGTCCAACTATTTCTTAATTGGACAGCATGGAGTCTTATTACATATACCTATTGAACATTAGCAAAAAATTGTTTTACTGATTGAACCCTCCTCTTCTCTTCGAGATATTAAAATGTAGTACCGGTGTTTTATGATGGGAAAGATGAAATATGTTGTGTAAAATACATACCCTTTGGGAATCAAGATGCATTTTAGTAATCGGGCTGCCTTGATTATCCTGAAGTACAAGGAATGAAATCTTGTCAGTAAAGAGAAAAACGCTTGGCGCGAAAGAATCGATAGTTAAGACAAAAACGTGTCAGTCGTACTCGTAATAGTTACTTATTGTAGTGATTCTGAGAGCAAGCTGGAGATAAAGAGAACCACCTGTTCTACTTACAGAGATCTTTATTTCTTCCAGAATACAGGATTCATTATGGCCAATGGGTTTGAATAACTTGATTACTGATCCTTTGTCTAATAGAGAAACAAACACACTTCAGTTCAACAACAAATGTTCATAAGCTGCACCCCCACCCACACCTATACTCCAACCCCTCCCCCCTTCACCAGATACAAATATTTGGTCGCAAACACATTCAGTGTCATCAGTTTTGTACATACCTGTTCCTACATACATAACGATCCTGTTAATGACATGGTCAACAGCAACAGTGCTGAATCTAAAAAAGAAAAAGTACAAGTGTTGATGCTTTAGGCACGTTAATGTCAATAGGTGACGGTCAGCGCAATTTTCCTTATAACGAAAATTTCTTTTTAGTCGATATCCAACTGAAGATGCCACTTTATGTTTTAAGAAAATAACCTCAAACTTTGCATTTATGCCCCCTCCCCCTCCCCCTCCCCCCCTAGATCCGCCTTGCCCTGTTGTAGTCCAGAATTGGACCCACTCTTATATCTGTTATTATCTGCCGTGCAAGATGCATGGAAATGAAATAAACTTTTCACATTTTGTACTAAACTAGGATTGCGCGCGTAAAAACGATTAACACAACTGTGAAAAGTAGGTCCAGTTCTGGACTTCCCCTGTTGAGATACTCTACGATGAAAACCCGACTTTGAAAGTTCAAGGCTCTGCATATTGGGATACAGGCAATGAAGCATCGATAAGATACAAGAAGTTTTGTACTTACCGTAATCCATGCTTGATGTACTGGGCTGTTGTGCTCCGAGGATAAACTATTTCATTCATCAGTTGGTACTTCTTTGTGTCGTCTAGTGCCGCGCCTGTCATAATGCGGGTCGCCATCATCCCTTCTGGGACAAGTCTCTTATAGAGTCTGGAAAGGCCTTGTTTTTGACTACTGGCTTTCACGGAACACTGAAGGCCAAAAATATACGGAATCAGCGATATGAAAGATAAGAAAAGCAGAATAGACTTGGGTGTAATGTTCGTCCTTGCATCAGACCACGTTTCATTCTCTTGAGAATATTAGAATATTTGTTTTAGTTGTATCCTACATTCATTTGTCTTCTCATGCCAAATTTAACCGTTAAACAAAGAAATGATACTCAAGGGTATGACATGGGGTTTGAAATGACATAACATTACCCCCAAGCTAAATTCCCCGATTCTTCACCGGCACTGATAATTTTTTACTTTCTGTTTCACAATTGTAGCATATTCTTCAATTTGATTCAACATTCAAGCCATAGAAACTCACGTTTTCAAAATGGTGCTGGTTGGCTCTAGACACCCAGTTTCTTGTCACTTTGTCATAGTATTTATAGTTGCCATTAAAAACTCGTTCAATATCTTGTATGCTAAACGCACATATTGCAGACCCATCCACACCATTCCTGAAATATAATATTATTATAATTATACAACATGCTGTTTTACGGTACGAACGAGATACTTGAAACTTGTTCACTGGTCTAGCTGTGGTAACAGTTACTTAAAACGTTTTAGAGGTTTTGCACCATCACGTGACGCCAGCCATGTTAGATGACAGGGACAATACAATTCAATTCCCAAGAGCCAAGGCATTTTATTGTTCTGCCATCTAACCACAGGTAGTCCAAACTGTATTATGGGCGTGGGCACGTGATGGTACAAAGCGTCTACAGTAGATATTAAAAAGCTGTCAAAGATTTTACGTGAGCATTAAAGAAAAAGACCGCCCTTTAGACGTGCTTTTAATAGTCAAGTTCAAAAGACCCATTCTATTGACCACTCTTTTAAACGACCACAGTGTATGCGGGCTTAACGTGAGCATTAAAGAAAAAGACCGCCCTTTAGACGTGCTTTAACCTTTCTTCTGAAAACGGAAAACCAAAGTAGAAATTAGAATAACAAAACAAGCAACTCCTGGATTCGAGGCTAAGTCAGCATACACTAGAGTCTTAAGCTGATTATTTTTTAGTCCACGTTCAAATTAACGATTCCTGAGTCTCGTTCATATTAACTCGACATACTATTACTGAATACTTACGGTTGAGTGGTGAAGATTGCGTAAAACACAGAACTGCTTTCGTCCCAGAACACATCCTCTGTCAACAACAGAACAACAAACAGCAACGTAAGCATCTTGATTTTTCTCATGTAAAAAAGCATTCAAATTTTATAGACACCCTGAAATAACTTCAGGGCTGATATAAGCCATTCACCATCCCAGAACACATCCTCTGTCAACAACAGAACAACAAACAGCAACGTAAGCATCATGATTTTTCTCATGTAAAAAAGCCTTCAAATTTTATAGACATCCTGAAATAACTTCAGGGCTGATATAAGCCATTCACTGACTATAATAGATACTTTACTCACGGATCTCATCAAAGTAGGCAGGATACTGTCCCTTTGTTTGACAAACTATTCTGGCTTTGTTGTACGTTATGAAATTCTTCTTTAATACGTACTCGCTTCCACCATAGTCACCCTATGCACGTAATACAACAGCACAATTAGTTTAGTTCCGACACAAAAAATTGTCGTGAAGCGTCAGCATGAATAGTTGGTATTTTTAGCCGCGCATCAGACGTCAATTTTATCGCGTATCTGATGAATAAGAAATAATAGCGGCTCTAAGACACGGATGGCGTGATGCAGGAGAGCTAGTGCTGATGATGAGGAAGGGAGACCCTTACTGTGACTATGACGACACGAAGGTACCATCAAATCATTTCGATCGCTGTAGTTGCAATGCGCTTTATTCTTATCTTACAAGAACTCGTAAAAGGTGGGTTGATTTACCTTACAGATTCTAGCAACTCTAGAAAACCTTTTCTTGGTACAGCCATTCTCCACGGCTGCCTCCCGGAAGAAAAAATACACATAGCTACCAAGACTAAAGCTCTTCACAAACTCTGAATCTATAACGAATAAAAAAAATTTAAAAAAAAATCAATTCAGAACATTATGGCGCAAAGGATTGTGGGTCCAAGAATCCCAGAATTCACTTCCACAATAATAATCAAATAATAATGTATTACTTAATGTATAATCATATAATCACAGTAATGAGTGTCCTACCGCTCAGCCAGTTTCTGTTCCCTCTACTCGTCTCCAGGATACGCGTCGGTGCTTTGAAGTCAACGCTAAATATCGTAGAGTCACGTGCTGCACCGTCTCGCATAGTACCCGCGTAATATCGTCCATACTCTGAAAAGAAAGTCGTAAAATTATTTGTGTTAATCAGAAGACCTATTTAGCCTGGGCGTAAAGTTTTATTTATTTCAGACCACGTGTCATTCACTAGAGTATTATTTCTTTGTTTAACGTTTGCGCATGAGAAGACACATGAATACGGATACTACTCAGACAAAGAATCTTATTTTCAAAAGAAAAAAGAATGACATGAGGTCTGAAATTAGAAAACATCCAAACTAAACAGGTACCTTGACCTAAGAAAAGGACTGTGAACAGGATTTTGGTAACACCCCACCCCCCTGAAACATAAACTAAGCAGATGAGCCTAAGATTCTAGTTGTGACCCTGGGGTAACATAATAGGTGCTCTTACCTGATATTATACCAGTGCTGGGGAATTTAGGGCTATAAGGAGCCAGTCCTACTCCATCAACTTGTCTAGAGAATACATTTCCCTTATCGTCTCTTTGTTTTGCGGTGGACAGGTCTGTAAGCTATTAAATAACAATAGAACAATAGTATTGATAAGTGGTTTTACTCAAATGCGAAGGATATAAAATTAGTGAGATATCTTGTTACGGAACTTACGTTTTTCCACATGCAAATAGGTTTGTAGGAATTCGTTCCGCAAACAAACAGTCTCCCCTCAAAAGGCTGTAAGACTCGAATGAAGTTAAAGCACTCTTCCTGTTCAAGACAGAAAAAATAAGGAATGTTAGGTATTGTTTGGATATCTGCCAATATTGACCATGAGACAGGTCGGCTGGATCATTTGGGCTGTTGCCTTGGTTTGAACTATAAAACACTCTAAAGTGCATTTGTCTTCTTGTCTTAGTTTCCTTACACCAAAGATTTTATTTTGGGCGTACCCTACTTTTTATTTACGTTTCAACTAAATAGTATTATCTTACGCTGTGGTCACTGACGTACGAAAACGTTAATTTGGGCATAATGCATGTGATTCTCTTAAATAATTTTTTTTTGTTTTTTGCTGGTAAAACATGCCGGAGAGAAGATTGAGTAATCTGAATTAAAATGTATCAAAATCTTATCCAAATGATGCAAGACATCACATCTAAAGACAAAGGGTCCAACACAAGCAGACTTTATTTGAACGCGCAAAACCACAGCGGAAAGGCCCTGTTAGCTCGAAAAAGACCACTTAACGCTTGTCAAAGGACAGTTAACCCAGTTTGAAAGTTACGCCACCATGATAGCTCCATATGTTTAGTTTGGCTTCCGACGCATAGACAATAGAGCCCTATATTTTTGGCTAGTTTTCTGGGTTGTGTAACTATAAAAAAATGGGTTGAACACTTCCTTCTTTATTTCTTTCCTACTTATTATCGTTTGCAAAGTAATGGTAGATATCTTATCATTTAATCCCCAATTAAAGGCCACAGCCCCATTTGTCCACTGCCATCACGCACTACTCCAGTCACGAACTAACACACCGCGCACACAGGAAGCCCACTCTAAATTAAACTAGTAGTAAGGGAGAATGTACTTTCCCCCGCACCCGTTCTTAGATTCGTCGCGCAACCCTAGGCGTGGCGGCACTAGGAACGCCTGCGGGAGAGACTTGGGAGGGTGCATCTCTAGGTTCTGGATTGACAGTAGTTCATGCACCGCTTCTTTAGATAGTTTTGACCATTTTAAAAGTTAAGAACAAACGTTTGTTGCTCCATTCAGGTCTTGCTAGTTTTCTAACTAAAAAAAGATACGAGAATCAAGATAGTTTTGATTCACTGGTTTATCTTTGCTGGGTTCCCTGTGATTTAATGCACTGTTGCTTTTCTCACACTTATCTGAGATGGGCTCCCTGTGCTGTGAGGTCGCTCTTCTAACACTTACCTTTGGATTTCTCAACATGCAGCGCTGGGCGTCACTTTTTGTAGACATAAAATTTCCAGCCTGAAAAAGAAAATGAAGGTCAGATTTGAAGAACGAGACAAAAGAAAAGATCTTATCGTCTTGATAACATCAATCATTCCAAAAAACTTGATAAAATATAAACACGCACAACTGCTCAAGGTCAGGTTCAGGGTTATACTTCAATACCAGTGTATGGAGAAAGACCGCTGTATGACACGTTTTCAGCCAAAAGAGCGACTGTTTATGTTTTTTCTACCCGATGGTTATATTCATACTAAATAGACACTTGTCTAGGGGTTTCCTAGTAAATGCCTTGCAAGCGACTACCCAATCACAGAACAATAATTTACAAAGCAATATCTAAATTGTGCTGGATAGCACTCATTTAAACAATAGAAAACATTTATTTTTAGTATTTTTTCACTATTTTTATGCCCTCTATAGTATTCAGTTCTGCCATCGATAATAGCAGTCAGAGCTTACGACTAATCCGCAGTCAGAGCTTACGACCAATCCGTAGAATATTTTATTCATTTTAATCTAGTCAGTTTTATCGCGATCTCCCCGTCCTATCTCCATGGTTTTGCTCAGTAAACTCGTTTTTATTTGAAGGAGACACAAAAATAGACCTTTAACATTTCTGTTGGCAAAATGGCCTTTTCCCTTTCGATTGTCCTCTTGACAAAAAGAGTTTATCGCCCGAGGGCAAGGAGCCATAAAAGAGATGTTCTAGAGGTCACATTTTCTTTAGTATTATCCCCAGTCATCGTTTCCGCAGCCTTTCTCTTATCGCGTCATATTCTCAGCTTATTCGTGAATTGATTCAAACGGCACAGATTTACCACGGGATACGTGATAAACGTAAAATGAAAAGCCAAGTTGGAAACACCATGGATGCAACGCTGATCATTTATTTGCCAACCTGACTCTTTTTCAGTCTGATTCGTTCTAGAGGCTGTTTACTCTCTTATTTAGTAGCGCTTATTTATTTGACGAAAAGTCGCCAAGAAAAACACCTTTGGCACAAAACAAAAAAATCCCCCTAATTCTGTGCTAAGCCTGGTCAGCTAGAGGTAATTTCAGGGATTCATAAGTTGGTGTCTTTTTCCTGATATGCAAGGGGCAAAACTGGCGGTATGTCTAAGACACGGCACAGTGATTACTAGTCTCCTATGCAGCCGCTATTAGTGTCGTCCACGCAACGCTCAGTTCCCTATAGCGGCTGCGAAGGAGACTAAGTGATTCAAGACACCTAGATTTCTTACCTGGAGCTCCGAGAAATCATAGACATCTATCATGAAAACGTAATTCCTAAAAAGAAAAATCAGAAAATGAAATCTTTTTTAATTTTAAATACTTTGGTAAAAGTGTTAGGTGGAGTGTATATTAGGTAACTCTTGACTATGACTATGACTAACTTTATTTCTCAGTGTCCCTTTGAGAAGGATAACGAGCTTTATCCCTAGCACAGGAACACAGTACCTTGCCTAATAACAGCCCTCAAGCTTGTCGGAAAAGAAAAAGATAATGGTTTAAGATGCGTGACCCCCTACTGCGAAAGCTTGATCTATATGTGTCCCTCAGAGAAGAAGGAAAACAAGCCCTGTTCAGTCTCTAACACAGGTTTACGCTATCTTTATTTAAAAGGGCCAAAAATGTAAGAAAAGAGCGATAGATTATGCGAAAATATACCATTACTAAGCCAGGGATCTAGTAAATCAACACTTACGAACGTTTATGTAATAAAAAAAAAACAGGGGAAGCTTACTAAGAAGGATTAGCAGTTTAGTCCATAAATTCCCACAAGATTATACTAATCGTTTAAGATATTATATTCTTGATAAATTGCTCTGTAAGCAAATAATAAGTATTTCGCTCTCACAAATCATTTATGCCGTCATGGTCGGGTTTACATGCCATTTATCATGTCACTTGACGAACAAAATACAATAAAACTCTACCAATTCAGAAAGAAGAGCTTTATTAATTGCGTTCTTTTTTCATTTTTTCACTTCCCTCTCATTTAAAAGAAGTGATTTGAAAGTTCAGTTATTATCGAGTATGAATCTGTGAGCGTGCTATTAACTATAACTGAGCGAGACAGAATGGCCGTAAAGTTGATCGGCTATAAAAATAATCGCAACTATTAATCTACGCATCCATCTCATTGTCTAGTGCGTAATTAGCTTAGTAAAAAGCGCTCCCAGCAAAACACTCCTACTGTTATATGGGGTGTGTTTGACAGCATTAGACCACGACGACCATGATCAATCGGCTTCCTGCCTACGCAGTGCTACCTTAACAGGCTAAGAATACCTGAGTCAGGCATTTTAAATACACTGTGCTTGTTTCGTGGGATGGCAACAGATGTCTTGGACCTCATATTTGAAACACGTCTTTCATGCGTTAATCGTTACTTGTCAGGTCACTCGATAGGTCAAGGTTTAACTTAACTATGACAAGCATTCATTATAAATTACTTATGTACAGGAAACCGTTATTTGTCATAATGAGCAAGTAGTTTGATACAATCTTCGATAATGGACGTTCTAATTTACTTGAACGAATTCCCTTTTCCTTGAAGGAAATGGAGGCTTTGTAGTTTTGATTTCCTCGGGAAACCAGTGGTATACCAAAGTCGCTTCGTTTTTTTTTCAAAGGCTAATTGGCCTGGGAATCCTAGCTCATTTGCTGGGTCCTTTAGGTCATGGGTTTTTGATTCGTTCCGGAAGTCATTCAAGATGTTGTAACTGTTACATGGGAAACTTAAGTAAAACATCCAGGTTATTTTGTTTCTTTCTTTAAACAGTAGAACTATGATTAAGCGGACATCTTCGAGAAATAATTATTATTAAAGTATTAATCATTGCAAAAACCTGCCATCCGTTATCAGGTTTCAAAGCTAGCAAAGAAATTATCTTTATCATTTGGCTGTTGAATAGAGCTACTACATGCAACACCCCTTGGAATCTAGTTTTTTTCAGACTTGCGGAAGTCCTAAGAGGTGCCATTATTGCTGCAGATGTAAATTGGATAAAAGTATAGTGCTTTTACTGTGGACAAGCAGCTAAATAAGTTATCCAATACCCATGATGACTCTGCAGCGGACAGTACAGACCACATAATATCTCTTGTTGTAGGTCTTGTTATTTATAATGCCATAAGATTATCCTGGTTCACCAGGTAAAAATACTTCCTGTTTATGTATTTGCTGGAATAATCCATCAAAGACAAGTGTTGTTGCAGCAAGTGAGACTGCAGAGTGAGGGGTTTAATTTGGGGTGTGGGCCATATTTATCAATAGCATTTAGACGTCTTGACAGACTACCTCAAGACAGTGTAATAATTGCGGTTGTAAATTTGGTTGTAAAATCTGGCAAAACAACTTTGGAACTACTTGGATTTTATTCACACTTGAGTTACATTTGAAGAGAGTTGACATTCAAAGATTAATATTATTCTATACATTGGTGGTTATGAATGAATGTAAATGTGTGCTTACCTTGCTCCAACATACAGATAACCATTTGTAACCAATAGCTCGCTGTAATTTAGTGCCTTGAACGAACCCTTGAACTCTGAAGCACCACCATCTGAAATAAGTTCTGAAACAAAAACAGAAAAGATGAACAAAGTTTTCTTGGTAAGGAGTTACTTTCTCTAGAGAAGCAATCAGCGGTAAGGCAAGGATTGATAAACACCTTGCTACAAGGTAATAAATATTATGACAATGGATGCAGAATGAAATTCAATTACCCATGTTTTTGGGATATTAATTTAATTATTGAGGGAGAAATAGGGATTTCAATTTGAAAACAAGTATAAAACTATTAACTAAAAATATCTTCACATATGGAACTATACTGATGACACCAAGTTGGCACTAAGTTGATGTACTCATCTTTTCTATTGCATTGTCTGTTATTCATTAAATTTCTATCTACATATGCTACATAATTAGCAGAAAGCTACATTGGTTTTCCCTGTTTGAAACAAGATTTTTTCAGTACTTCTGCTTCCTGTAGAAAAAGGTGTGCCCTATCTGAACAATGACAACACATGTTAGTCCTGACAAGAGGAATTAAATGACAATGACACTTGTTGGTTCCTGCTATGACACACCACATTACAAGATATTTGACACTATCTTTATGCCAATATACCATTTTAACCCTTTTTAACCACCACAGCACAAAAGGTGCAAGACTGTATACATTCCATAGGACGTTTGCACGGTGGCATCATTGACCTCTACTACCAGACTCCCTCACACACTTTCTTTTATTCAGCACCAATTGTCTTACTATTCTCATGAGGGAATACAATTTTAAATAAGTAAGAAATTCTGTGAAGCATCTTGGTAGTGGGAGTTAAATGACACCATCGTGCAAAATAATGTTCTATTATAAAACCTTTATGTACACCATCTTACATTTGCAAGGCTTTTTATTTTATTTCGTAGACCTCTTATGAGGATGGTGAACATGGTGCATTGTGGTCTAGCCTGAGAGATATCTTTTGTTTAGCATGCCTTGTATGGTGTTAGTTCGTACCAAGTCTAGACCACAATGCATTAGGTTTATCAAACTTTAAAAGGGGTTTGATATCCATCATAATTATCTATTATTAGCCAGCGTAACAGCCCAAATGGGATAGGGAATGTGGTGGCAGGAGTGGGAAAGGGGACAAGAGGGAATATATTACAGAAAATATCTATAAATATAGATATAGTTAATGCTGGACTAAGCTTTTTTCAGTTCTCTCATACTCTTCATTTCTAGATCTGCCTGTCTCCTCTCATATCCTCTTCTCATGATTTTCAGTTGTTCCATTTATCAAGTAAATAATGCAAACCTTATGTTAGTGTTATTTACTGGTCTAGAATATGCTCAAAACAGCAGTTCATAACTGCATCAGATGTTAAGATAGTAGTTGCTGGTTAAACAATATTAATCCCAGAACTCAGACACAAACATGACTTTCATGACTGGTACTAAATATAAGCTTATTAATAACATAAATTAGTGTTTTTATAGTATATTTATATCAAAGGTCAAGCTGTATAGTACACAAGCCTTTTTATCCCTAATAATAGTATGACTATAGACTTTGTGTCCAAGAGTCGTTTCTTGATAACATCATCATATGCAAAACACGTTTTGGAGCCCACACACTAAACATGATGACATGAGAATGAGAATTAGAAACAGTGGTTTGGCAATCTGCCTAAAATGTTATTGTGAATAAGCAATCCTAGTAACCAAATAGTTGTGAAAGATACAGCTGGTTGAAGGAGGTGATAACCTTGCAAAGCCGGTACTATAGTGTGTGCTTTAATAAGTTACAGTGCAACACAAAGCAATTGGGTTTCGAAAAGGGAAAGAAGAAGCAAGGGAGGGAAGGGAAAGGGAGAGCAAGAAGAAAACATAAAGGAGAGGGGGGTGAAGTAGGGGTAATGCAAATTTGTGGATTCGTTAAAAACAATGCCTGAATTTATCAATCTGCAAAATGAAATTGCTCAAATCCAAAGCTGCAAATAATCTAACAGTTGCCTTGTATTTCTTGTCTCAGCTTTTGTGCACAAACATATAAAGCATTCTGAAAAAGGTCTAGATCTGGAATCCTGAATTATTGAAGCTGAAATTGTTTTGTCAGTCGGTAGTTTCTCTTGTTACTCAAGGCACTAGATTTCGTTTTTCTTTCATCATTTAATTTTATTAAATATAAAGAAGTAAAAGATTGCGTTTTAAGTGATGATGAAAGAAAAACGGAATCTAGTGCCTTGAGTAACAAGAGAAACTACTTCGACTGACAAAACAATTTCAGCTTCAATAATTTATCTGTCAAACAAAGTATTTCTAATTATTTTCTATCACGTTCAACTGGTCTTATCTCAAGGGTTGAAACAGATATGCTTCAACAGTTGTCTGCAAACCTGCTGAACCCAAAACAGAAATCAATATAAAAGATGAAAAGATAATGCAGTGATCTTGGATTTTTCGAAACTTTAGACACTTCTACAATGCAAATGTATGCAATTTCAAGAAGAAAGATAAGATGGGATCTCATCATAGTGATTTATATTTCAAGGTGTAAAAGATTATTTAATGAAAGATTTTATGAGAACCGGAACATTCAAGTGTCTATAGTAGTCTGTTGTTGTTTTGCTAAATCTTTTGATAACTCTTGAGAAGTCGAGCCATGGTCTCTGTTCCCGCAGTGCAACAAAAGGAAACACAGACATCGAACCATCTGCATGAAAATAAGCCTTGAGTCACAAAGATCTTTTCAAGTTGATTCAAAACCCACAGATCCAACTTTTAATTTCAAATGTCATTTGTGCTTCGTGTTTCGAAGATAGCAGTTCTTAAATTTCAAAGATTTTTAGGACACCATAATAATTATTCCCAATTTCAATGCTTTTAACTCTGTTTCCTGTTTGACCCGTGTAAGAATAAAGAGGCTTCAAGCTTCCCTCCCCCATCCATTTGTGAATATTCTTGTAGACTTAAAGTTATTTCAATTCAAGCATTATTATTTCAGCAGCTGAATAAATATATCAAACGCGAGGTCCAGACGTTTGCTGAAATAACAACGCTTCTCGTCATATACCAAAAATTATCCATGAAAGTTTGTTTGCCTAAAAAGAATTTGTTTTGCAAACTGCTTATGGATTTTGTATCTAAATATTACCCAAGAACTGTGTTGAGTAACATGGAAGAGAGTCACGCTCCTAATCGAACTAAGCTTGGTTTACCATAAACATTCACGTTTTTCGTTTTAATTGCAGCCAACATCTTTTTGGCTATTGTCATAAGTACATGGCATAGAAAACAATTTAGGGCTTATGACCGCCATCTTTCAACCTACTGAAGGTTCTTTATTGTTCGAGAAAAATAAACTACCCTTTGACTAGCGGTACACCACAGCTCTCTAGAATATTTTACTCCAAAAGCTCTTCAGAGATATCAAATATCACTACGAGATTAGCACAATTTTACTATGTTTGTGTCCCAAACTTACCCTTGAGCGTTGTGACAACGTGAGAGTTATTTGTGCAGGTATTACAAGAAGAGTAGGCCAAAACCAGAACCATAACAACACCAAACAGCGCTCGCCTTGCCTCCATCCTGCACAAGTATGTCCTTTAGTGCGTTGGTTTTAAATCTGTGAAACAAAATAACGATTTAAATGACGTCTTGTCATATGGGAGGTCAAAGGAAACTCGAGTTGATAAGGAAAACCAGCTTGATATTCACTTGGGAGCAAAATGCTTGCCTGAGAGTCCGAAAGGTCGTTGTTGTTAAGAAAAACATGTGCACAGCTTGGATTTTCTACTCTTTGCCTTACGGTTCGGAGTTCAAATTACTTCCCAGTTATACATTTATAAATGATAATAAACGTTAGTCTTATTGAAGTGCGGGATTATCATAATTGCAAATTTGTAAACCTGAATTCAGTCCAACGTAAAGGTTAAAAACGAATTTATCGCAGTAACCAACACAAGGCTCGTATTCGAAATTGATTGACTTTTTATTGTGATAAATAAGGTATTAATAAAACTACTTTATAAATATAAATCATCAACCGTCGAGCATTAAAAAAATTCTTGCGTTTTCAGTCCTTGTATCTATAGTAGAAATTGTGTAAAAGATCGTTTGAATTAACCATAATAGCTTGGGGCGAACAACTGAGGCCGCATCTAAAACACGAACGTCTTTTATTTTCTTCGCATAAAAAGCCACTTACTTCTCGACTTTAAGAATAATCTTTATATAATTCCTTGAAGAAACAAACGAAAACGTACCTTACCGTTTATTTACGTTCTACGAGAGAGTTGACTACCAAAACCACGAGTTCAACAGAGAACCATAGTCAAGTTACTGTGTATAACGTAGAGCGAGACGAACAAAGCGGTTTATTCCAGTTATTCTAGAAAATCGACCGCTGTAATATTGCCTTCAACGATCCACACTCCGAGAAAAAATACGACGCCTTGTCGAATTTTGGAATTCACACTGTGAAAGAACAAACCAAATATTCCTAGGCAGTCGTCATGAAGGCTAATCAGCTTGCAGTGAAATCTTCCTACAGTCTTATCCGCCAACTCGATCTCATAAGATGTATCGATAGCGTACGCTTTTGCTCATTGGTTTGGTGGTTACTACAAATCCATTGAGTCCATCTACACACCTTTCCCTTAGTAAATCTTTAGTGTTTTAATGGCTGTGATGAAATGGTATGGCCTGCTAGAGTAAATAAAGCTCCGATATAAGTCGTCCCTTGGGGATTATGTTAATTGACAGCTCTAAACGAAGCTCTATTCTCTTTGGCATACGTATATCCGGTTTACGCAAAACTGTGCACATTCGAACATCTCGTTTTATCGCATTGTACATGGTCATTATTTGAACTATACTATTTCATTATTTTTTTAGTGTTGTGTCATTTCATATTTGAGAATGGAAACAATTTATTTAACATTCGAAATTACATTAATGGTTTATTTTTCGAATAAAACAAACAGACGTGTCGAAGAAGCCTTTTTTTGCTAACGTATTTCGGAAGGAATTTTTTGTCAGTATCACTACGGAATAAGCATTTCAACAGCTCGCGAAAGACTTTTAAAATGGTCATGTACACTGGCTGTTCTACACATGTACTTATTTTTTAGGTATGTGGTTTTCGTTAAACCAAGTCAACCAATAAAACACTTTCAAAAACTCGATACCTTTCACTTAACTTGTCGTTGATTTTGAAAGGCACATTTGACCACCGAAGTTTTACTGAATTCATGAATGACGTGACAATATAAAAGAGTCAGTCACATTTTGAAACATTCAGTCTGTTGGCTTGCATGGAATGCTAACCACTTTGTCCTACGAAACCGCAGGATATCCACTTCTATTTCCGGAATAAACCATTTATCATAAGTCTCAAACTAAATTCCAAATTTTTACTGTTGAAAGAAGCCAAACCACTAGAATCCTGACCAGAATTCAAGAGAGTAATAAAGGACAGAGGTATTTTCGGCGAATCTTTGAAGTACCCTTGTTCTGTGTTCGAGTCTTCTTTTTAAGTGCAAAACTCCGTCCTTTGGTAAAACAGCCGGCCAGAGAGGATTATATTAGAAACCACGACAATTTTTAAAACAGAATGGCTGGTTGTAACTGCTTCAAAACTGCTTTTGTGTGGGAATACTTACAGTTAATAAGCCTCGTGAGCCGACTGCCAGTTTTTCAGAGTAACGTTTTGCCTTTCTCGGTCTTGAACCAGCTTAGTTGGCTTACGAACTCCAACGGCCTATTCAACTTCACACGGCTTTCTTATTACAGAGAGAGTGCAGTCCATTGATAAACTATTCAGCATTTAACCGACATAGCTTTAAATTAGCATGTCTGTGAGCACCGCATATATTGCACTATTATGTTCCAATGTCAGCTGGATTGATTTTAGGTAAACAATCTTAATTGAAGCGTGTACTAATAAAAAATTCACTGACTCGGTCCTAAAGCTATTAATCGTTAAATGACGCGATGAAGATTAAGATAAAAATAAGAATAATTATCCATTCTCATAATCTTATTTTTAGCTTAAGCATTGATATCGTTTCGGACGTACTCTTGTTTTTTAACTCGTTCTAAAATTGTAAGATTTAATTTGAATTTAGTAGTTATCACTATTGTAATGTTAGAAGACCTAATGAGGCATAGGTAACGTTGAGGTTGGACCCAACATAGAATCATTTAACGAAAAATGTAAATATCAAAATAAAGATGACAGTTACTCAAATCGGCATGTTTTGGAAATATTTATGAGTTGACTAATCAAATTGTAAGTGAAAATGGACAATGTTTTGAAGGGATTAACACCCAAAGCGTGTGGGCCTCGTTCAACACTAATAAGATTTTAAACAATGGCGAAAAATGGACACCCTACATTCGTCAATGTCCTCGATCTTTTGTTCAAATAATGCTCACAGTAAAGTACATTTTGGATAGTACGGAAAATAACTTTTTAGACCACGCAACATAGTCTTACGTTATATTGAAAGATGGATTTATCTCACGAAAAAAATTTCGATCAAATTTTGCTGTAAACTGATTGGTCAATTAGGTATTCAACTTTCATATCTGTAAAATTCCCAGTTTTTCGAACTTAAGCTCAAGTGATCTATTAGGTTCATTTCGCACCCAGCTGGGTACACGTTCACTCAGTTTTCACACGCACATCATAGTACCAAATAAAACAGCTTTTTCCGTGCTCCGCTCAGTAATAGTAAAGCATGTAGGAAATGACGTAAGCACTAAATAAGTAGCCATAAGTGTAAGGAAAAGCCCTAGCTGTAGGCGAGTCAGTGCTTCTCACACTTCTTGAGTGCCAACGTGCTTACGGATGAACGCATCAAGTCTACCCATATAAAGGTCTTAGCTCAATATTGCAAGAAAAAAGCACACATCTGGTCTGAAATCTGGGTTAACGACTATTCCATTGCTATGAGAGTGAAAATCATGTGTTCTTAATGAAAATGTTAGACAAGAAATCTGGCAATCAACTATTCCATCTGACGCGTCATCTATCTTTAAACAAACAAGTTTATCAAACCCTATTTATCTATTTCAGACATGCAAGATAAACCGCTATTACTGTACTCACTACTAAACGTCTAACTTCTCCTCATGTATTCGTACCCACCTCTTGGTCACACCCTAAAGTATTTTTCACTTTTTTGCTAAGCTATCTTTGGTTTATTCTCTAAAGTCATGTCTTATGATAAGAGAAAATACCCTATAATATTTACTATGTATTCACGATACTTTAACATTCAGTTTAAGTTCTATTTATTTCATTAGTCAGTCATATAGCATAATTACGAGAGAAAATGAAATAAGAGAAAGAATCCCCCCTGTATAGCCTTGTAACCATCATGTGCACAGTTTGATGCTATTTTTAAACCATTTGTTTTTCTGCACGCGCATTTAATGCGTGCGCTCTACGCTGTTTGCTTACGTTTTTGGGGTTTTTCCGTTATTTCGACTCTGCCATGAATATGAATGTACAGGTGGAAAGCTTAGCAAATACGACAGGAAATTGAAGTAGTAATTTGTTTAAATTTATGGAGTATTGTTACGTTTATTTTCCAAAGCTTTTGACGTACATAGTCCATATTCTCTTGATAAATAGAGCAATAGATATTAAACCGGCTAATTCACTTTAAGGCGTATCAAGCTTCATAAGTCTTGGGGGACGGTATGTGTCTAGTCAGCTCAATTATCTTTAACTTTAACAGGCTTTTAAATTATAAATGGCTCAGTTTTAAAATGCAAATCACAAGACCTTTCCAATGAACTGTTATTAAAGAACACAAGCCTTTTGAGTCGAAATACAATAAGGTTCGACTCATCTAAGCGATCCACTCAATAAAGTCACGCGAAGCACAAAAACAAATATTTTCAAGGATTGCGGAGCATCCTGCATTGAAAGCTGGATTTGAAAATATATGATTGACTACCACAGTAGAAATAGGACTGAAAGTGGGGGGTGAGACTTGAAAATCGAGTGGAACTGAACATTTAAAGTGTATAACTGAACTCGGAATAAATATTTGACAATGGTCGACATGCCAATATGTTTGGCTATAGACTTGGAACGTGAATCAAGACGAATAAAACACAAAACCTGACTGTCTTTCTGGCTGCTTTCTAATTACCATTGACTTCTGCCTGCACGGAAAATAACTGAATAGTTGTCGGAAGGGGGCGCTTGCTGATAGAGACCATCCGAGGAGACTCAAACAAAGTCCATTTTTCCCGCCAAAGGGTGACGCACACAGCTAATATTGCCCTTTTCTCACCTATCTAGCGGTTTATCATATTTTCAAAAGACGATCTGCAACCTTTGATAGTCACAGTCCTGTCGGTGCCTTCTTAAGGACGTAGTGATTATTAAAAGTGATTATAGATACCATCAAAGTGATTATAGATATTTGGAGCATTCTACTCACTCAATCTGGTACTCACTCAATCAACAAGGTTTGTAAATTTTGAGAATCCTCACCTGCGTACAGAATGCAAAGTGGCGCGTACCTCAGGAAGTACCAACAGTTTCTCTCGACGTTCAGCCTTACTCGAATACATATATATATATACAAGTCAATGGTTCCGAATCATAACTGGGTAAGTCTTATTACTAGAACACTCATGATCTCACGTTAAGGAAAGATTTGATAGAAGAGTATAGGATAAGTTGGAATAGACTACGTCTGCACATATCCAAGCAGTCTCACTAGATGTATATCCGTCGCCTGGACGGTTGCTGATAAATGTCATCCGAATAGACGCGAAGAAACTTCATTCTTCCCGCCGAAGTGGTACCGCGCACAGCAACTAGTGACCTTTCTTGTCCTAGTGGATTAACATAGTTTTCAAAGGCAATATCCACAAACGTTCAGTTTACAAACTTTGTTAGTCCTACCCGTACTTCTATAACCATTCAATATTTCGAATTCAGTGTAACATTCTATGTTCGTATGCAGTGTACAGCCTGTTTCTGATAATCTACTCACATGCACCACCAAGGACCACTCGTGCGCCCAGAAGCGCAAACGAAGGGATCCTTACCAGGAAGTGGAGGTGAATCTGAGGAAATAACATACCCTGCCCAGTTTCTTTCTCTCATTTCCTGTCGCGCCATTTAAAAATAGCTTGCATTGATCGATTAGTCAACAGTTTTGAGTACAATGTCATAGTACATTGATATAAGATATAGATCGGCCCCGCCCGAATATATTGAGAAAACCCGGTAAAGTATGTAAATGTCTGATGTTAGCAGTTCCTTAAGCGCAAAGTAGCTGCTCTTCCAGGAAGTTAATAATGACAATGGTGCGCACCCTTATTTTCTTTATCCCTTGCAATGTTCCGTTTAAGAATATGCTAAAACTACGAGGATTAAAGCGAAGTCGAAAGAGAATTGTGAAACACTCTCCAGCTTAGACCAGCCCGCTTTAAAGCCTTTTGCGAACACAACATGATCAAATGTTTTGAATTATGATTTTTTTGACCGAGTAAACCTTGCTATTGGTTACTCCATGTGCACTTTTATTGATTCAGGATGTTTCAACAGTACGACTAGTGATCTAAAGCATTCACTCACCTTCATTCATTTGAAATGTATCGTCATTAATTAAGTAATCATCCAATCAAATTCTCATACTTTTTTTTGTTTTTGTTTTTTAGTTTTTAACTTAAATAAAACAATGATATAGATCTAAAAACAGTACAGTTTTTAGTTTGAAACAGAAAATATGGGCCACTGATGATAAAATTAAATAATCTATCTTACCGGTAAATTAAGATTACGAAAGAATCTCACAGATAAAGCTTAAGAGTTCTGACGCGTCAAGTTCGAAACGGTTCTGATTTGTAAAACTTGAAACTAGAAACGCATAGATATGAAACGTGGGGAAGAGATTCCTAAGCGACGCAGGAATACGTGAGCATCTAAATACCCCGAGGTTCGTATTTATTGTGTAATACCAATCCATCACAAAGGTGAAAGACGGAAAGTCATACCAGCGGAAGATTCGATCGGAAAATATACGAAATAAGAAAACTAGAGGATAGAGTTTAAAAACGAAATAGTCAAAAGGAAAGAAATTCCTAATAATAAAATTAAAAAATATCATTTTGGAATTCGTTTTTCAGAAATGATGTATTTTATTTTCTGGAAGAAAATATTGACCTTCCGTGACGTCATGTTGTAACACGCATAATGACGTTTAGGAAGTCCTCACTTTGTTTTTATAGAATATTTATACAATATTTTAACAGATTTTTGGATAAAATTGTGACAAATTATAAAAACACAGTTCAGTTTTCTAGGAAAGGCTCGCGTCCCTGTCATAAGAGAGGAACACAACATACGAAACGTGATATCTGATTGAAGTTCGTTATTGTGCGCGCGTGACCTTGTTTTAATTTTTTTTTCTTCTTCTGCTGACATTGATAAAATCAGACGTACTGATCACGTTTAAATATGAATATTAGCCATTTTCTCTCTACGAAAATTGCATCCGAGTCTTTCGAAAGTAAATGGAACACACTATTGATTTACAGAAAGAAAAATAGAAAACAAACGAAAATTAGATAAACGAAAACAAGACAATATCATATTCAATCTTCCATTTCTGAAGGATTCTCCAACGAAGTATTTTCTAGTTTAGAAACATATATTCAGTAAAAAATGCCTCATATTTGAGATAAAAATTGTATAATTTTATTTCAAATCAGTAAATGTCTTCGCTATAGAAATATATCTTTTTTAATTTCAAAATACACTAAGCAGAAAGCAAAAACAGATTTAAGGATTAAAAGGTAACTAGCCAATTTTGCTTTCTAATTTAGCCTATGATATTTAAGATAAAACGTGTAAATAAAGTACCCTAGTATAAATTGAAAATCCCAAAGAAAAAGAAGAGGGATTACTGAGAATATGAATAAAAGATAAAAAATATGCGAGAGGATAACTTGATCGAGAGAGAAAACTAGAATAAATGAATATAAGGATTTTTTTTTGTTAAATACCTCTATTCCTGGCCAATATTTATGCAGAACCAAGATGAGCGATCCTTGCTCTAGTACACCTGAATGTAAGTTAAAAAGAAATGTTGTGAATTTTTGTTCACAATTTTTCTTGACAGTGCTAACACACATGAATATTGAATGACCATCTTGTATTAAATGAGCTTGACGTCAAAATGAAACGAATTTAAAACTGCCAGTTTTAAACGACAGGAAGAACGATAAAAATAGCATCTAATAGCCTCGCCGTGATCAAGTGATCTCTTATGTAAGAATTTCAGTTTTATGTTGTGGTTTAAGCTGTTTATCACGCATCCATATTATACATAATTATAGTTACTCATAAATTTATACTGCGCAAATATCAATCTAAATTTTCAAATGCGCATGTACATACGCCCATTTGCCTTAGAACGTTACCTCTGTCACATGTATCCCCGCGGTTAATTATTACCGAATGCTGATAAGGGAAGCTAAGAATACACTGAAGGCGGGAAGTCGATCACGACTCGGAATCGGTTATCACATGCACATTACAACGAACTGAGACAGGGAGCCGGAAAGCTCTACCGTTGGACGCCAGATCGAATTGGAATTTAATAGTTGGTTTGCAGAGAAGAGAAAACTGGAAAACCCGCCGTTGAAGAAAAACATTCAACGCACACCGAGGAGAGACCCACACGACACCTAAGAGGCGACGCATTAGGAAAAGATAAGGGTGGCGAAGGAAGGGAAGAGAAGGAGACGGGAAGGTGGGAAAGGGATGGATGTAAGTTTAATCATATTGCAAACACATATAACAAAACATTACTATAAACCTGAATATGGAAGGCGGTATATAATTCAGCATGTACAGGGGTTCACGCATGTATCTCAATATTAGGGGGGGGGGGGGGTAAATACAGGAAGTCGGACCCGTGCTACATGCGAATTATTGGCCAGTCAAAGCTGAAGTACCAGAATATAAATAAACTTGACGCAGGAAGGGGCTTATTCAAAGCGGTTCACCTGATTTTCAAATGGGAGACGGCCTTAAATGATGTTTTGCGCATGATCCTTCAGTCTTGAGACTAATATATCATATATATTTTCATATATCACATATATTTTTATATATCATCTATATTTTTATATATTATCTATGTTTTTTATCAGATTTAATATTAGCTTTCTTTGGAGATTAAAAGTGGTGTTCAGCGTTTCCTTTCCGTTTTCAAATTATAATCTATAATTCATTGTAGATGTCCTAATGTGTATTTATCGCTAATAAAACTGAATTTTAAATGTCTCCTTGCACTGATTTTCTATCCTTACTCATCTTCTACCGTCACTTGATAGATATTTACTAAAGATACCGAAACTAGTGAAATGAATTCCTTTTCACTTTGTTTTAGTACTGGGCTTCCTTTGGCAAACTGAACATTTCCCTCCTCCCCATAATGCAACGAATTTGCCGATCAATTCTCATCACCATAATACCTTGCGTCTTTAGGGGGTAACCAATTAAAAAACTGTTCAAAATTTAAAGGTTTCTTAATTGAATTCATACTATACCTGCTTTTATCTGTACAATACTGATTATCAGTTTATTGCAAGTTATTTTTGCGTGTACAGATCATCGGGAGTTTTGGTCTAACAGAAAATGTATTGACTTACGAAAAACTTATAGAAATTTACCTTAAACTTCTTCAAGCTTCTATCTTTTTCAGTTTTTTACTTCTTCATTTTATTTTTGGATATCAAACAAGGTATTATCAACATTGTCTGATCAGCCATCAGCAAATAAAATAAGTGGGTTTTTACCCTCTGGTTACCAAATCCCCCCCCCCCCCCCCCCACCCAAAAGAAACCAACGGTAAGAAACCAACGACAATTATTACTTTTGGGAATAGATAGATAGACCTAAGATTTCCTTAGCAAGCCTTTGATGATTATTTTACACACCGTTCAAAAGACCAATTTATACATATAAAGACCCCCTGAAGTGTTTTTCTTGATCAGTCAAAAATTGACAAGATAAATTTGACCAAACGTCGGTGTTATGAATATGAGTTATCAGTATGCCTGACATTTTGCATAGACATATTATAAACACATCGATAGAGGGAAATAATATGTCTGGGAATTAACGTGGCGAGACCGGGAATTGAACACGCATTTAACGTGAATGCACGCGGGTACACGGAGAATCACGCCCTATCCCCGGGGGCTGGGGATGGGGGTTTCAATTGACCAGAGCGTAACCATCCAAGCAGCTGTATTTTTCCGCTTTGTGTTAACAAATATATTAAAACCGTTACGTACATATCTCTGGTACTCATCCCAGAATACCCCAGCTTTAACCATTTAGTGGGTTATTTAGCTAATCTTTCATTAGACATGGGATTCATTTTACTCATTTTTTTTTTCCGTCGGAAGGAAAGACAGAAAAAATTTTAATGAATTAGCAACGAAATAACTTAGCTTTTTTAGAAACGGCACAAAAAATCGTATAGTAAGGTGTATGTCTGCCCGGTACTCATCCAAGAATACCCAAGGTTTAATTATTTGGTTGGTTATTTAACCAATTTTTGTCATTTAAGTTTCAATTTACTCAGTTTTTTCGAAAAGAAAGACAGAAAAAATGTGAATAATCTAGCGACGACCTCAAGCATTTTTAAATGATAAAAAGACACAAAAAATCGTGAATATAAGAGGCTGATTTATCGTTATTTCAATGTGATGTTTTTCACTCGTTCTCTCTACTGTATAGACTGGAATACAACTTGTTTTATTTTGAAAGTCTTTCTGATAATCAATTCACTATATATGAAAAAGCGTATGAATATTTGGGCTATGTTTTCCCTCTCTTATCTCCAGCATGCCGTGAGAAGCCAGGTGCAAAATACTGCAGTTCTGCTGTCAGAACAACTACTGGGTATGTTCATGTACAGCCCGTTCTATTAGTAGTTTCTCTTCATCATAGGTAAAATCAAGAGAATATGAACTCTTGGTAAAATATCATATCGGGTTTCCAATTTCTAGCCAAACACACTTTTAATTTGTCAAATGTTGAAACATTAATCAATCAACTTAGTTCCCTTGTAAAATATTCGTTCACTTTTCAGCTAAGGATATTTTTTTCGTAGTTATAAACATATTTTGGGTTTACAGTACGACACACTAGTCGATTAGAGCCTATTGTCAAGCGAACCATCACACGATTTTAAAACCTTTATTTTCGTAATATTCAATATGAAATACAGAAAAATATATTTACATAATTTCTCGTATAATATATGTGTTCAAAAACTGCAGCTTTTTAAACGCTTTTTATGCATATTCAAAATAAGCAAGAAAGAGTCGGACCTGTTTCGTTGATTCAAGAGGGTTGTGCAGCTTTAACATGTGGTTACTGGTGAATATGTTTTCCCGGGTATCAATAAACAAATAAGTAATAATAATAATATTACATAATAATACCTTGTTTTTAGGGCGATAATCCATTTGAATCTTGTTTAAAATTCTTTTTCAAGAGAGGATTCATCGTCTATGAGCTGAAACCGTAACGAATCAAGCATTACAAGGCTGTACAAAGCTAATAGTAGCTTTTCAGCTCTTGCTATGACCAGCGTCAAGAGGCTCCTTTCAATAATTTTTGTGGCGTTTTGAAAGCACTTGTTTCACGAGTATACACGACGTTTGCAATCGAGGAGTGTCCGTGTGGTAGCTTCAAAATTATTGGTTCAGCTAGTAAGGAAGGGTAATTGACCTCAAACTCAGAAACAAAGGATTATCCTTCAAAAGAGCGCATGACCAGTGCAGTACTCGATATATACGTGGGAACTTCCTCAATGGTAATTACAATACAGGTGGCCGGCAATACCTATGAATACTAATGACGGTCAAACACAAACAGAACGAGATCCATTTACGTGGGAGATGCATTAGATAGTCTCTAGTCATAATTGGTATATGAATTTCAAGTCTTAATTTATAAGATATGAAAAATAGATGATTATTGATTATTGGTTGGCGGTTAATGGTTTCTATTTATAGCGGGCGAAAACCATGGAATTTGCACAAGAATGGCTTCCTGTGAGAAGCGAAGCTGAGGCTAAAACCGATGCATGGATGTTTGTTTTTTCGTCTATGGTTTCGAGACAATTCTAACCAGAAAAACCAAAGTTTTCCTTTCATTTTATTGGGAAAATACTTGATGTTTATCGCGGTGATGGGAACGCATTATAGAAGAAGAAAAGGAAAGGTAAAATAAACTACGCAAAATAGACAAAATGCCCTGGTGTTTTGTCTGGCTAGCTATGATACGAATTCCCATACACTAACTACTTACCATTGAAGATCCTCACTGATTTCCAAACTGAATCGTAAATTTCTACATCTTAGAATCCACAAAAACCTGCGTCCTGTACGAAAGATATTCCTGTGTTACACCAGTGAATTTCCGAACCTAATAATTTAAGACCAATATTTAAACAATTATGAAATACGAAGGTAAATAAATGAATGCATCATACCTAGAAATAGTATTTCATTTTCATTTTAAAGATGAAATTGGGCGTTGCATCTTGATCGTTTCCAATTTTGCAAAACAAATTCAAATGTCTACAGTTGCTAATCATCTGAAATCCTACATCTGTATTATTATCTTTATGTAAGGTATTTTCTGTTTAGGGCAATGATATTAACTAATAATATTATTATGAACAGGGGTGTCTATCAAAACAAAAATGTATCTTCCTGTCAAACAAAACATAAGAATTTATTTATTAATCCCCTCCATCCTACATTACCACAACAATCCAACTACCTCAAGCGAGATCCCATGTTACCAATACCATCACACTACTCCACAAGAGATCCCATGTTACCAATACCATCACACTACTCCACAAGAGATCCCATGTTACCAATACCATCACACTACTCCACAAGAGTACCATGTTACCACTACAATCCCACTACCCCACAAGAGATCCTATTCTACCAATACCACCACACTACTTCCACAAGAGATACCATGTTACCAATACCATCACACTGCTCCAAAAGAGATCCCATGTTACCAATACCATCACACTACTCCACAAGAGATCCCATGTTACCACATACCTACATCAACTAACTCCACAAGAGATACCATGTTACCAATACCATCACACTACCCCAAAAGAGATCCAATGTTATCAATACCAAGTCACACTATCCCACACAGAGTCCCATAGGTTACAAATACCAACGACACTACTCCACTAGAGAAATCATGATTACCAATGCCATCACACTAACCAACCAAGAATAGTCCCATATTACCAATACCACCACAACTACTCCAAAAGAGATCCATGTTAATCAATACCAACACACTACTCACAAGAGAAATCATGTTACCAAGACCAATACTACACTACCCCACAAGAGATAGTCCCATATTACCATATCCATCACACTACCCCAGATAGATCCTGCTACCAATACTATCCACACCTAACTTCACAAAGGAGACTCCCATGTACCACTACCACCACACTACTCCACAAGAGACCTCAAGAGATCCCATGTTATCAATATTATCACACTACCCCACAAGAGATCCCATGTTATCAATACCATCACACTACTCCACAAGAGATCCCATGTTATCAATACCATCACACTACCCCACGATAGATCCCATGCTACCAATACCATCACACCATGCCAAAAATGAGATTTGAAGCAACGAGAACAAATTCTATATTCTTCTATGGTCGACTAGATGACAGGCCAAAGAAGAAAATTCCTATAAAAACATTGTTTACTTGAAATACCAAGAGAAAATGACGTGTTTTATAGCTACAACATTTACTATTTGATAGGAGCATAATGAATACCTGTCAAAAAGCTGATAATTCAAAAAAAATTGCACCTGACTTGGAAACGCGTTGCCGTTTTACATACGTATTGGAATTCAATTCTTTGGAAGAACGCGAAACAGAAAATTAAATAGATGAGTAAATATTTGCCAAATCTTATAATTTGTACTTCGGTCAACAGAAAAGTGGGATTAATAATGTATAAACCTCGATAAAACCACTCACCTCGATGTACGTTCATCGAATAGCACCAAGCTACCAGCGATATACCACGTGATTTAGGACCGTTATTCGATTGGAAGGAAATGTAACGCCAGTGCTGTTTGATATTCCCGCTTTAAAATATCGGCAACACAGCCTGGGTTTCAGTTTATCAGTACGATCCCTTGAGCTGGGATCGGACAGGATGGTGGGTGGTATCGGAATTTGATGTGAGGAACACACAGGGGCAATCTTTGAAGTAAGAGAAATCGAAAGGAATCTCGTAAAAGAGGGAGGAAATCTCGTAAAGACACTCGACTTGCACACCCACGTGTGGAGTTGGGTTGACATACCAAACTCGTCCCCGGAGCCCACGTCCCTCTTGATCACCACAGGAAAACGTTTTTTGTTGCTGACCAAGAGGAACGTTGGCTCTTAGTACGAGACTGGTGACATACATGCTGCGAAAACACGAGACTGAAAGAACAGATCGTACCCCTTACATTTACGTCTCTACCACGCCCTCATAAGGCCCTCCTGGAAATTCTCAAATTACCACACATTCTCAAACAAAAACAAGACAACAATGAGAGTTTCTATATACATAAATATATGTATATAAAGTTATATTAATATAATGATATCGATATATAGTTTATTAAGTATTATAAAAATAGAAATACTTTCTGATTCCCGTATAAGTAAATACATTTGTTGCAAAGTTATTTTTTCTTCTTAAAAAAAGTCAGTAGAAAAAGCCCCAAAATCACTAATTTCAAAAAAAAAAGCTTACTCTTTCCCCCTAGGTCTTCGAGCTCTGAAGATACTTATAAGCTCACTCCAAAAAATGGAGTATTAGTACAGACAGACACGTATAACATAAATACATATACTACAGTATAAGAAGAAGAGACTCGTAATATAAAACCAATATCTAAAGGTTATAGAAATTCTTTATAGTAGAAAAGTAAAAAAAGATTTATCGGATAAAAAGACATTTTTTGGGACAAGCTGGAGTTTACATTGATTTTATAAGTTCGTTTGGTTTTCATGTGCTGATTTTCTAGGTCTAAAGCATGATGTTTTACTGAGGACTATTGCTTAGACACAGAAATTCAACCATCCATGGAAGACTTGTTGGATGACACATCAGGAAATCCGTATTCATCCAACATGGCGGTCAAGATTTCACATGAAAACCAATATCGTAGAACATGCGCAACTGTTTCTTATTCAGTCTAATTAGTAGACTCTTCCTAAGTTTGAAAACATGATGCATTGTTGTCTAGCTTGGGTACAAACACCTTTCGTCCATCATACCTTATATGGTGTTGTCTGTATCCAAGGTAGATCATAATGCACCTTGTTTGTCAAAGTCAAAAAAGTTCCAATTTTAGACCACCTAACAAATATTCTGGAGTAAATCTAGATATTCATCAGGTGACCAGGAATGTTTTGGGCCTCGTCACAAGTCAACTTTGAACTAAATACTCTGCTAAATAAACACCAAAAATTAAAAGAGCATCTTAATCTTATTTACATTTATTCATTGGATCAAAAAATAGAGGAAGCCAGACGATTGCTCTTTTAATTTTTAGCACATTTTTTAGCAGTGAACTCTATGTTTAACTCCTTTTTACTCTACAATAGAAGCAGATTATAGAACTGTTTTCAAGATAGAAACTGTGTCAAAAAATAGTTTATAGAAAATAGCAGAGATAACCCTTATGTAGTTTTCTGCGGACGGACAGTCTCTCGAAATTCTGCACGTGATTAAATTACGGCCACAAAAATATACTATTCACATTCTGAAGTTCAAATATATAAGTTCAGCAAAAAGATCACTAAAAGACGATACTGAAAACACTGTATTTTTTAACAACGCACACTAAGAAAACAGACAAATTTGGGGTTGATCTTAGAACAAGCGCAAATTGTTGCAGATTTTTGAATAATTGCGCAAACACTAAAAAAATATATTTGCAAAACCTGACCTCACTGTAGGGTTCGTTACCTCGCTTTATATTTTTTTGGCCTAATTGTACACACCTAGTAAAAACCGTCTGAAGTCTGTTTCCCAACTTGATCGTCCTTCAGATACCACGGCTGTTAATTTATACCCTTCCGGAATAAAGTTTTTCGTTAGGTTCTAATTGTTTTTGCATTTCATTGTTTTCGTCTCCAAGCGACCTTCTGCGTCTGCGCGAGGCCGATCTCTGAGCAGCAGCCTTCTGCGCTTGACCAGATATATCAGACCGCTGACGCGTCATTTTGAGGTAGCGTTCACTGTGCATCTCTTCTAAGAGTTCGGCAATGTGTTGTGCGTTAGTTTCCAACTTGTGAGCGTCTTTTTCCCTTGTGGGTTCTTTAGATGTACCCCCATGCCTCGTTCTGGATGGTAATATAGCTCGTCCAGAATGGTCTCGATTAGGGTATGTTTTGGATTTTGGCGCGGCGGGCTCACGGCTCATCACTTTTGGCGGTACATGACTCCTTGCTGCCATTGCTGCGTATTTTCCTGGTGCCTTTTCTGGTAGACCCGCCGGCTTTGGAGACCTTGATAGATTGATGTTTACTTCAGAGCGCGAGTTTCTGGGGCTAGAATCAGTCACAGAACTACGAGGGCTGTCAGAGAATGATCCTCGACTGCTCCCTATAGAGCTCCTTGGGCTTTGGTTTATCATGATTGAGCTTTCTTCCGTTCTCGCCTTCACGATAGGGGAATCTTTATGCACAACTCGTTTTGAAAGACCAGAATCTACACGAGCACTTTGGTTTGGCGGAGAATACACTTCTCTTCTCCCAACACCACGCTGGTCCTTCTTAAATTTAGAATCATTGATTTTAAATTCTTTGAGAGCCACAGGTGTTGCGGTTTGGACTCGACCCATTTTAGATACTCGCTCGCTTGGCAATACTTTGTCCTGCCTCTTGTCACCCTTGGTGTTTCCAACGCTGATGACAGTCTTTGTGGTTTCTTGAGTCGATGAAGGGCGTCTATCAGCATTGCGCGATGGTGATTTCATTGGAATAACGTTTTCTGCGCTACCTTTTCTTTGCTTCGTTTCGATCTGGATTGAAGTCCGCGTCTTGCTACCCTGTGCGTGCGTGGAATCTGAAGAGAACCGACGTGGTTCGGAATGTCTGTTCTCCGTAGAAGACCTTCTTTCAGGGGTTGATAAAGCGAGGCTAGAGTTGCTTCCGCGCACGTCTTCATATGATTCTCGATCAGAACGTTCGTCTGATTGACGAAGCTGTTTCTCAGTGGATATCTTTCTCGGGCGCTCACTACTCACAGAAGATGAGTCCTCCTCTTCTGCTTTCTTTTGATTCTGCCCTTTGAACGAATAATCCAAGTCGAGTAATATCCGCAACTTCTCGTCGAACGTCTTGGACATACTGAGAGCTAAGTCTCCTTCATCTTCACTCGAAGAATCGCTACTCTCAGACTGCATTGCTGGCCTAACGCGCAGACCCTCTGCGGTGTTTCTTCTGGCTCGGATATCAGAGCTTGAGGGGCGCCGTTTTGCCTCCCCACTGTTGGATACGACTCCTTTACCTTGAACTATCGTTACGACAGTTTCACACGAGGTTTTTGACGTTTGACTTGTAGCAGTGGAATCAATAGACTGTGTGTTGACAGGTGGTGTGGAAAGATGGGGTGACGACAGAGACGCCTTCCAACCACCACTAGAAGTAACTCGAGTGCCCGGATAAGATCCTATGTTCTTGCGCCCATCTCCATCACTCGGTGAACCTGATGGAAGGTGTAGGGAATCCAAAGATGCGGTTTTACTACTTGGAGTACTGCTACTGCGACTTGTGTTACTGCTGCTTAAATGCTCGGTGCTGTCTGACACGTCATGGTCGTTATTCTTGGGTGGGGCAAGTAATGATTCGTTGGGTAGTTCCTCGTTCACATCGGCTTGAAAGTGAGTTACCCCTACATTCCCCTCAGATTGACGCTTCTTTTCCAGTGCTTTTTGTTGCAGGCTCACCTTGAGGAGCCGTAATCTAGTTTCTTCGCTCAAAGAAGCGAATGTTGGTCTAGACGAATGACCAGTATTATCCATGTCTTGCGCGACCTCCATTTCTGCCTTGTTCGTTGTCTCATTCGATTCAACCCCGGGATGACCGAACGTAACGTAAATTGGTACAGGGTCCTGATGGTGATCTCCTGAAGGACTCGCTGGCATTCTCTGAGGACCAACTTTTCGGTACGAGGGGGGAGGGGGACGGGCATAAGAGTAAGCCTTCAAGGATGACGTACCTCTGGACTTCGAGTCCGCATCGACCACTTCAATGACATTAGTCATTGAACCTGTTGATAACGACGAGAGATCTGCGTTCTTTTTCGCTGCAATTTTATGGCGCTCTTGTGTTGGTGAACCAGGGCAAGAACCTGTGCCTGAGATTCTTGGCGGTACTCTATCTAAAGTTGGTGATACGCTACCATCAGAGGTGAGAGCCTCAGGAGAAGAACTGTCGTGGGACTCACTTTTGTGTTTGCTGCGAAACTTGGGAATATGTAACGATATTGAAGCCAGTCCACCAGACTGCTGGGTGAAAAGGAATGAATACATTAAAATTTTCATTAAATATTACTGTAGTAGTACTAATAAGTAGTTTAAATCTTAATATTCGTAAAGCTTGACCGCCTTGCCGATTGAATAGACCTCTTGCACGTGACGTCAAAGGAGCTCAATTTGGAGGACAAAACAAAAGAATTTCAATCTCAAAATGCCCCTCAAAAAAGGGGTCTAAAGATTTGCCCCACTGTAGGCCCAACATTAGGCGCGCTTCAGTAGGAGTTTGCTTGGGCATGACTCAAGTTTTAGGAATACGTACGACTATCACGTGAGGAAGATCAGTTACAATGGCAACTTATATGAACCAATGAGATGCGTTGGGCACATAGTTGCACGTGTGCTGAGAATGAAGATGCGGGAAAAAGAACATCCACAAAAAAGCAATTAATTATAACATACCTTGGATTTCATATTTCCATCATCTACTGCAAAGAAAAAGATTCAATGAATCTTAAATATTAATTTATGACAAAACAGACGAACTGTAAAACGTAGCAGATGTTCTCGGGCAGAAATATCAGAAGCAGTAGAACACGCAAGCGCGACGGAGTGGCAAAATTATAGCCTAAATGCAGAATATGATATTTTTCTCTTATTTCTCTACTTCATTATATACACACCGAACGCATAATTTCTACTTTAAATGCAGAATATGTGAGAGAGAGAAAGAGAGATTGAGGTCTTACCAAAGTTTCCAGCTGCTTGACCAAGAGAAGACAGTACACTCATCGAAACAAATTGTTCTTGTCCTTCCTCATTTACTGGAGGCTGAATATAGAAACAACATGCCTTTAAAACAGACAGCCCCGACCAACCGTCTTCTCCCAGCGACCTCCTCCTACCAACTAAGGCTTAGGCCAAACGTTGAACTTTACATGATCCGAACCTAATGACATCAATTAGCTTCGGCTCATGTGCAGTTCGACTTTTGACCTGAGTTTACTCCCCAATCGTCTCTTTGGGATTAATCTTCTTCTCAGTCAGTACTACAAATGGTCCAGCCTCTTCCTCCGACCTTTCCTAACAAGCAATCCTCTCCTTACTTAAAAAAGCTCTCCATCATCCCTATATTCCCAAGCTTAATCTCTCACTCTTACCTTCCCCTTCCTGTAACACACGTATACCACACTCTATACGAGGAACTCTACATCCCTTCCTCTCTGTGACCAATCCCCCTTCTTTCCCCTTCCTCTATGTTGGTTGTTTCTAACTATGCAATGGGTGAACTTACAGCCGGCATGTAACAAACCTTGGGGGGAGGATCATCACCATCACCGCCTTCTTCAAAAAACCATTCATTCTAAACGAAAAACAAAACACATAAGACTACAAGTGAGAAACGAGCACCATGTGTCTATGAACATGGATATCATGGTATATTAACACAGGGGAATATCTTACATGAGTCAGTAGAGTTTCCACAATACGACACTGATCTGACATGTCTTTGACCATGGATATCATGGTATCTTCTCCTGTTCGTACAAGGGTAGGTCCAAACACGATGGCCAAGTTACGAGCCTCCATCTGTAAATAAACCAAGAAATAAACCACATAAATGATTTTCATGTTCAATTACAAAACATCTCAAGTCCCGGAAAAAATAGAGGTATCGAGATAATACATATGCAAAATTTAAGTTAATATTTTCAAGAAACGACACTTTACTCACGAGATTCTACCCTTTTTACGGAGGAAGAAATAGCATAGGAAATGTTTCCACTTAGTACTCGTAGAGTTTAGTACAAGGGGTTGCCCCTTCAAATACACATATTAGAATAGCACCAAAAATGACTGGGAGGAACCAGCATACCTTATTCTTCTCTGTGTTGTCTGAAACTCTCTTCAAGTGCGCCAATAGATATTTCAGGGTCTCGTAGTTGTGCTCTGGTAAATCGTTGATCTTGGAATACAAACAAGAACATTCATTTTGCATACGATACAGACAGATTTTTGCACTATTGATCACATAAACGTTTGTCCAAATAGACTGACTTACGTCGATATTTACGGTATTATCAGGGTAATTAACCTGACCGCCCTGCATTGTTATGTGTCAGCATGAGCAAAGTGAATGATCGGAATGCGGTTTTTGTTTCCTTTATTATTATTTTTTGCTGTTGTTGTTTTTATTATTATTATTATTATTATTATTATTATTAATATTATTATTATTATTATTATTTTATTTGGTTCAAGGTGCAAGCCGTAGATCTAGTCATAGTGTACTTGTCCTCAGGGTCGCAGTGTTCAGTGCAATAGTCCAGAATTTTCAGCTTGGGGTCACTATCACTACACTCAACAAATAATACCTCCCCACCCCCCTCCCCCCTCGCCCAACTTTGGATCAAAGGGATGTTATGCTATGAAGGGGATAAGGCCTAACTAACTGCATGGTTCAAGCAAAAACAAGATATCTAGTTAAGCTCACCAGACATTTGAGTGCCCACATACGTTCCACGGGGTCTTCTTTCTTATTAGCCTCGATAAACGGTTCGTACAGTTCTAACGACAAAATAGATAACTCATTAAAACATCCTCAAATTAACGAAAGAAGTGTTGCTTAGCGCGCTTCCTGCGTGCTTTATTACTGAACGGAGCACGGAAAAAGCTGTTTCATTCGTTTTATTGTATAGTTACTAATTTAATTTCGGTAATTGAATTTGTTTACGCAAAAATCCGTTCATTAATAAAGCACAGTTTTCGACCAATCAGCGCGCGTGTACTATCCTAACTATATATAATGTTATGATGTTATGAATAAAAGAAGGTGTTGCGGTACCTGCGGTAACCAGTCCTTCGGGGAGTTTTCGTAGAAACTGCTTGAGCAAACTGGTAATGTTGTTCACGTCGTGCCATTTCTACGATAAAAACAATATGCATTCGGTTAAAGATTACCATGGTTTTCTATAGAAAATGTTAAAAACTGAGGTGAAAAATTTAGAGAAGGAAATAAAATGATTCTAAAAGTAGTTACGCTGTTAACGAAACTTCTGATAATGGCGAAAAGATCAGATTAGCTTTTATTTCATTTAGTATTTCCCAAATAAACTACGTGTCATTTTCTTGTGAATTAGATTCTTAGTTTGAGTTGTAGCAATATCCATGTGTCTTATCGTGTGTAACCATTAAACGGCACGGATGTATTGGAGGGAGGTGCCCGAAAAGCTGCGGCAGGTCGCTCTACTGCTCAAAGCGGAGGTAACCATGGCCATGCAACCCTGTCCACCACCAGGCACCAGTCACACTTACCTGAGAAAAAAACAACAACCAATGATGGGTGGGCGTGAGGAATTAAAAACGGCAATCGCAACGTTTTGATCCGCGACGATCAACAAACGTAGCATGCCATGTGCTATGAAGCGCCAGAAGGCGCCCCCGCGGCAACCGAAGACCGCTGGCCAACGTGCCTTGACTTTAACTTTGCCTAAATTTACTTTAGCCCCATTTAAACAAGGAAATGATACTCTAGGGAATGACACATGGTCTGTAAAGTGAAAACAGTATGCTAAAGCTAAAGAACCTCCTTCGCCACAATTTAAAAACCCCTACTCTTTACTTCCTCGTCGTTTAATGTGTTCAGTACAATCTAGTCCTCTTACCTCTTCATTAAAGTTAATATTTTCAGCTCCCCTGGTGTTGATTTCATCGTGTAATAAGGACACCGCTGCAGAGTTTCCAGGAACTCTACAGAAACAACGAAAACATGATTAACAAAACTTTCGGGAAAACTTTAAGATGAGCCTTTTCTAACGGTTTTCATGCATAAAATTTGACTATATTTGACGTTTTCACCTCTGGTGCATAGTAATCGTAAGGTTTCTAGTATTATAATTTCATCGGTCTCTCACTATACTCATATTTAAGTTACGGGAGCCTCTGGTGCATAGTAATCGTAAGGTTTCTAGTATTTTATTTTTATCGGTCTCTCACTGTACTCAAATTTAAGTTACGGGAGCCTCTGGTGCATAGTTATCGTAAGGTTTCTAGGATTATATTTTCATCGGTCTCTCACTGTACTCATATAAGTTACGGGAGCAGACCTGGCGGAGCTCCCAGAGAACCAAAAAAAGCGCAAGGGAGGGAAAGGTGGGGGAAAAAAGACTAGGAAAGCAACCGCTAACAGTTACTTAGATCAAGTTAAACTAGTTTTCTTCGATGTTAGAGTAGTTGTACTATATTTACCTGTAAACACCGACATTATCAAGGCCTTTAACATCCACCACTTCACAACAATGTTCCACCAAAATAGGAACACACTAGAAATAAAAGAGGACAAGGAAATTATGTACATGCCCAAGTAAATTATAAATAAGTAAAATAAACATAATTTAAAGGGAAAGAAACGTTTTTAATGAATGGTCGCGAAATGCTCCAACAGGTTTTGCTTAGAACATATTTGGGCCTCACTTCCAAGGATCCGCCCTTGCACGCCCTACTATTGGCTCAGTATAATATACCCGACATAACTTAAATCTTAATGCTTTTTTTCTAACGAATTATCGTTTCTTTTTCTCTTTATTAAACAGGTTTAACATTCTCGACGGTGCCTGGAATTGCGCCATCTTGGGTCCAGGTATTTCTTTGCCGAGTCTATCCCCTACCCTACCCCCTACCCCACCCCTACTCCCCCCCCCCCCCTGCCCCATCCCTTTTGCAATAAAGACGGCAAATATAGTGATGTTTGTTTCGTTACCTTGTTGACTTTGGAGCATGGACACAATTCAAGAGGCACACCTATAGAATGACCTGCAAAAACGCAACAGAGAATCAATAGGTTGCACTACAACAACTGAAATTAAAGCCTGAGTAGAGACTTACCCGGGACAAAATTAGTGATATTTGGTGATTGCTTCTTTCGTTTCTTCTTGTGCCATTGGTTATTTTTATTACTTTCCCCTAAAACACATTACAAGATTTAAGCCAGATAAAATAACGAGAAACTTGGTCTTTTAGTCCTATAGATCGATATCATTTTTAGAATTGCCCTATTTCATAATGACGTCACGGTTTGTTCACATTGACTAAAATGATAGAAATTTAGGCTAAAATTAAGCTTAATTCTCTTCTCTTAAGATATTTAGCGCAAAATTTAGTTGTACTTGCTTTCACCAGCTCATAAACCAAATTTCATTGTGATTTAAGATGTGTTGTTGTCCATGTTCCCTAGTGTTAAAACAATAGTTTATTTTGAAGTGACGTCATTATCAAATAGGGCAATTGAATTATAGCTAAATATATTGGGATCGGGATCTAGAGATATAATTTCACGTAAGTAAAACCACAGTGTTACAATGTCTTTTTCCTATCTAGGTAGGCACTGAGGGCAAGCAGGTTGGCCGTACGTTCGCTCCAAGATTCCAGGTTTCCAGTTGATGCATGAAAAAAAATCGAATCTTTGCAAACTTGCGTAGTGTTTTATGTCAGGATAATACAATTCTACAAATTATTTTGAAATTCCTGTGAAATTTGTATATGAAATCGCACGACCTCGAGTACAATTAGGAATTAATAGACACGAGTAATGTTTTGAAAGTTCTTGTAATTTGCACGAGCCTTTAGGATCGTACGATTTGTTGTTCATAGTACACTCAACAAAATTTCAGTAAAAAATGCGATGCGACGCCGTTCATCTTTGTCTATTTGGCGGCCGATTTTCAGTCCGTCGCACAACTGAAATGCATAAAAAAGATAAGTTCTTACGGCTTTAAAATTTTATTCATATGTTTTTTAAGTACAAAATGATAGAAAATAATTGACATTGTTTTGGCCGTGTTGCCATAGCGACTTAGTTCGGTACTCCTACGGAGTACAATTAACGCTAAAATTGTACTCCTCCCGACCAATCAGAAAGTTTTCGCTCCAAAACTCGCTCGCTCGCTCCCCCTACTCAAGACCGCGCCACTGCACGACACGTCCATCTGTCTGTCTGTCTAGTCCTAACGTCCTAACTGGCTAAAAAAACAAATACTCATAGTAAACTCCAGAAGTTCAATGACAATACCTTTTTGTATACCAGATATGTTCTTGAATGATAAGCTTTTCTTGAGGTTCGAGAAGTTCGGCATCTTAGCACTACTGCCGGCAGGTGTGAGCTTGTGTGAGGTATTATGTGTGGTCCTGGTAAACAAATGACACAATGACTTTTAGCATATACCAACTTGCGTACTTTCTAAGAACGCGCGCGCTCATTGGTTAATTTGAGGTGAATGTTGTACGATATTCACCTCTGAATATTGGAATATTGAGTCGGCAACAAAATGGCATCTGCCGTTTTCTTGAATTTCACTTTATATTTTGCAAACATTCTTTTGTTGATCTACCACTTTTGAGATTTCTGTGATTCCTTTTCACTAATTTTAAAGAAGCTTTCACTTGTCAACTGACGTTTCACGTTTGTCGTAATCGGGATTCTAAAACCCTCTAATTATTAATAATATGAACGCCGTGACGACGACCAAAGCTTCTGGAATTGCCGTATTAAGAAGGTTGATTTAAGAGTGAATGCATATCAATGCATATCGCGGTATCCGGAAATCAGGGTTCGTCTGTATAAAACACGAGAAATGCGGATGAAAGAAGAAAAGAAAGGAAAAGATATGATAACGTACCCCGTAGATTCCTGTTCCACATTCCTCATTCTGCGAATAATAAGACTTTGGCTCGTTACTCCAGATTCCTATAAAAACACGAGAAAAAGTTAAATAAACGAAATAAGAACAGAAAAAAGGAAAATGGCAGGGGCGGCGGAAGCTAAAGATCTTTGGGGTGCACTGCAAAATCTTTGGGGGCACTGAAGGTTATATTTAACGTTATGTGATAATGACAATTATTATTTAATGACAATTCCGTGCTCCGTTAAGTAATAAAGCACGCAGGAAGTGACATAAGCACAAAAGAAGTGTAAGGAAAATCACGAGCCGTAGGCAAGTGATTCTCACACTTCTTGAGTGCTGGCGGCACTTCCTCAGTGCTTTATTACTGAACGGAGCACGGAAAAAGCTGTTTTATTCGTTTTATTATAGAATTACTAGTTTTGTTTTGGTATTGAATTTCAAAGATCTAGCATCACATCGCACGCGCGGATGGCGTCAGCACTGTGCTCTGTTCACTAATAGAGCACAGTTTTCGACCAATAATTATTTTTATTTAATTTGCATAGCAATGCATTGCGTGCCTAGATTCCAAATCAACCGGTATATGGTAAAGCAAAAAAAAAAAAAAAAAACGTTTGAAATACCTACATCATCATCAGGGTTATTATTGGCTTGAATTGCTTCAATCCACTTCATCATGGAAGTACGGTCTTCACACTGATCAAGAGAATTAAGACATCGAGTTATTATAATAGGGGTTGCGCTAGGAGTTTTCAATCCGGGTAATGAGACGCAACGTAATAGCTCACATCTGGGTCCCAAACATTGTGTTGTGGGTGCCAATGAGCACACACGTCACATTCATTTGTAGAATAAGAAAAAGGTACGCGCGTGTTTGTGCAGTTCAAGCACGCGAAGATTAGCAGAACACAAGACCCGAACGCGCAGTGGAGTGGAAGTCGTATTACAAATCATACCTGGAAAAGATATTCACATCCATTGAATAGAGTCATTCGAAAGACGTTTTTCCTTTTAGTGTAGTCATGAGCGATGTCTACGATACTGGACTTAATGCTAATAGGCTGTTGATCGTCTCCTCCGTCCCCCTACAAACCAACCAAACATTCGTTATATGAATCACGATGAGTTTATAGAGTGTGTGCAACCATGTGACTCTAAATCCCTTGAGATATGAATAACAATGATACAGCCGCCATCTTGGTTGACCTAACAAGAGAAGCTAATGAGGAATGCTTTGTTATCGTCAACCAAATGGTGTCTATGACGTAACATGCACATGCTGTATTCAGTTTAACCGAACACTTTTACCCCTTCAGAGCATGTGTCGTTCCTATGAAAATAGAATTCTTTGCTTTAGAAGTTGTATTCATGTGTCTTCGCAAATGTGCAACCAGTAAACAAAGGAATGATACTCAATAGGATGGTACGTGGTTTGAAAAATAAGGCGCGTAACTGTACCTCTACGGGTACGTTAAGGCGTCCTCGAATGCAGCCACCTATAGAGGAACGTTTTCACGGCAGCAATATTGTAGCACAAAGACGTTCGTTCGTTTTCTGCTTAAAAAATATTTCATTTCCAGCTAAGGACAAAATTCTTAAAAGAATTTTCCTTACACATATGCCTGCCGTAAAATCAGTCTAGTGAAGCAGCGTAAGGCTAATAGCATCATAAGATAGGGGTGGAGTAATGCCAGATAATTCTATCCATCCCTAGGGGTAGAGTAAGTCTAGTACCATTTTCGTGAGACGAGCTGCTTCTCTGTCCTTGTAGAAGTATAATACGTGTCCCCTTAAGACAACGTACGCAGGTTTCCACGAGCGCACACTTGACCTCTACGAAAAAAGCAACAAAAATAGATTAATAACAAAACATTGCAATTTTTCCTGGAAATATTGGTCAGTAGACTCTTAGCGCTTGGTATATGGGGTGCAAACATTCCCAAGAGAGTCAAAAGACAAAAGCATGGCGGCCATTTTGGTACCGTTAACAATGGATCTTAATTAGAAATCTGAATCAATCGAAGAAAAGTTATCTCGGATCTTAGAAGACAGACAGTGCGTATATGAATACCACTGGGGCGGCTTTTGGACGCCTTGCTGTCGTCTACTTGCTTACCGCGGCACCGAAACATACAAAAATTGCGGTAAAGACAAAGTTTGCACAGTAAACGACGATAGAGTTATCAGATGAATACATACCTTACCACCACCACCTACTACCAGCTTTTTCCATAAAAAACCTTCTTTGACGGTCTAAAATCAAAATGCTTACATTCAGTTACATTGAAAAATTAGTGCTTACACATTGATATCTATATAACAAATTGCAATTTAGATTTCAATCGCCTTAGCAATACTTCTTTTTACAGTTCCTTTTACTGACCACGAATAATAGTTCAAAGTCGAGGTTGTAGTTGCTGCCCATGATAAATAGTTTTGCTGTGTGCGGCAACTCCAACCTCGGCTTGGAACTATTATTCGTGGTCAATGAATTGAAATGTAAAAAGGAGTATTCAGCAACTTTGTTGATTCACCATTTTCCATACATTGTTCACCGGTCAAACACAAAGATTTCAATCGAAGCGCCAAGATACTTTCAAAGGATTATTTAAATTTGAACGTTGCAACTTCGACTGAAAGCTTTATGTTTGACCAGTGTATGGAAAATGCTGAATAGCACTGCTTGATGATCTACACCTCGGCTACGCTAACACTGGGTGTGCAATCATTTTATTAGGCGTTTGCCACAAATCTGAGAATTCCAATTCTAATTGTCTTACGAGTATATCACAGCGAAGAACTAACAACTTAGAAGTAATTAGAAGTGTTTTCCCAAACTTCCATAAAAACAATATCAGTTCCATGTCAATTCTGGACGTTTGAGTTCAATCTTAGAGGGTTAATATTGGCTGTTCACGTGCTGTTTACACATACCTCCATCATTCCTGGTACAGCTTCAATTTGATGCTCATCCTCGCCTTCTTCTTTCATTTCTTCTAGTGTAATGTGGGGTGTCTTAGAAGTAGACGGAGAAGAGGTAGCCATCACGTAGGAAATTCTTCTCCCGATGCGAGGTGCAAGGGAATCGTCTGTACCAGTATCGCCCTCTACGAAGATCTAAAAGATAACACGAAATATATAAAGTAATAGAAAATATTGGAAATTTTGACTCTAGAGTAATGCCCGTTAACACGTCCCCCTCTACAAAGATCGAAAACTAGAAAAGGTGAAATATATTAAGAAAAATGAAAAAATGGGAAACTCCAGTATCACCCTCTACAACTAAAAGATAAGACGAAATATGTGAAGAAAATATGGGAAATTTATACTCTACGGTAATGCCCGTTCACAGAATAAACCTCTTAGCTAAACTCAACACTACTTTCCGCCAAGTGTATAAAGAAAAAGAAAGAAAGTCTATCATATCTACAAAAATCGAGTTAATAACAGGAAAGCCTGAATTTTTATTATTTTAGCCATTCAATGTCCATAGCTTAGCATGACGCAAGGAGGAATATCTAAGTTCAGAGTTATGATATCCAACAGCCACTGTTGCATGGAAATTGTCAGTTTAACAAAATAATAGCTGGCGTACAGACAGACACAGGATGACAGACTTTCTGACTAACTAACCGAATGACTTACTTGCTCGACGATTACAGATGAGACATATTTGTAAAGACAATGCAGCCATACGAAAAGGCGCGATCATGTTCTTTTTTATGTGTACACTATGAATCGTTTTGAGGCTGGGTTGGTTGCCTTTATTGAATAATTTTTTCGGTTGATTTGGACTCACAGATTGACTAACTCAGTCAGAAGACTGACCCAGACGATTGACTGACTGACTGTATCCATACCCTACCACTACACATAACACACTACGCCACACCATCCAAAAAACCAACACTAGCCGGCATACCAGACCATACTTCAACACAATGTCATACTTTACCATATCCCCAATGTCATACCACACCACACTAAATCATACTATACCATACCTCATCGTCATCTTCATCCATAGGTAATCCCTGTCCCTTTGGAGTATCTTCACAGATTTCCGTCCCAGATGATACGTGTACCATCATGGGGGTCATAAAACCTGACGATAATGCAGACGACAAAGTGGGAGTTTTCTTCGGTATACCATGTGTTGCTGACAAGGGCTTGGACACTGGAGCCTTCCCTGACGCACTGGTCGCCATCAAATAAGACGTTCGTCGCTGCCTAGGACTCGTACCCTCTTGCTTAGCTCTCCTGTCTTCAAAGGTTAGTTGGTTCTGGCTGATTGAGAAGTGATCTCCCGATTCACTAGAGATCGATAACTGGATTTCTTCATTGTTGGCTTGATTGGGGAAAACCGACACTTCGCTTGAAACTACGTAAGGGGGGTTGTTTGAATTGGAGTGACGAGGGTGCTTTGGGGGGTGTGGTCCATCGGAATATTCATCCACGTTTGAACCACTATAGATGGACTCGATAGGTTCAGGTCTACTCTCGAGTAACGTAGCACCCATAGTCGAGGTCTGCAGCCCCCCTGATCGGTCATGGTTAACATGTGACGCGATAGTCCGAACAAGATACGATGTTGATTCTTCATTACTTGACTTTCTAGGTTCTCTAGCTACGGGCTGCCTTGACATGAACTCAGAATTAGTACTAACATTAACAGTGGAAGGGCCGTCTGATGCAACTATTCTCGGAGAAGATACAACATAATGTGGTATTCCATTCGAGGCCGGTGTCTTTCCTTGGGGTTCCCCAATGTTTATTTGAAGCGAATTTTGGTTAATCGATATTTGTGGTCCATTTTGATGCGATAGGTTCTGTTGTCGTCTTCGGCGCTCCTCCCAGCTCTGAATTCCTTCCATCTCTACAGCAGGCAGAGATCTAGACCGTGTTTTGGTCCTTTCTACAACAGTCAGAGAATCACCAACATTAGATCCTCGCTGGAAATGCAGTGCTCTTGGTTTTCCTGTGGAGTCTGTAGCAGCAAAAAAGTAAGTACCCCCACCAAACTGGTTAGGACTGTTGCCATGACTACCATGATTCCCAGTCCCTTTTTGTACGGTACTGCCACCGTTAGAGTTGTTATTCATCTCATCCTCCTTATTAGATGAAGAGACAACATAGGCCCTATTTCCCTGAGCTGTTTTGTCGATTGAGCTTCTCCTAGTTACTATGGACTGTGCTGGAGTATCTACTGGTTTGTTGGACAGATTGACCGTTAATGATGAGTTCTTTAAGTGACTGTCAGAGGGTGGGGTAGAGGCTATTGTAATAGTGGACATCACATTAGTGTGCTCAGTCTTGTCTCGGATTGGTTTTGGTTTGGTTGGAGAGGGATGTAATGACTTCGAAGGTGGACTTTCTGATATCACTGGGCTCACCTGGAAATAAATAATAAAAATTATCAGCTTCTAAAAAAAACAAAAAAAAAACACCATAGCACTTACAAGATCCTCACGAGATTTCGAAATATTTCTTATCTTTTTACTTATTATGCGGGCCCTAGCATCTTTGACTGACCTGGTTTAGAATAATTTAAAAAAATTGCGGAATAACTATACCGTGCCATGTTCCTTATTCCTATTGAGTTTTTACTCCATAGCTTGTTACTGGAAGATGTAATATAAATGGTCCTGTTTCCAGTTCTCTGTTGCTTAGGTTTAGCCTCGATTTTGTACAAGAAAAATTATTTACTCCAGTGAAGGTTCCGTGGAAATTCAAATTATTTTTATTGTTGAAGCTGTTCATTCTTTACTTTACCGTTGATATTTGTGAATATTCTGACGTCGAAATGAAGCTAACCCTGAATAAATTAGTCTGTAATCAAGTAATGCAGCGGTATTGTATGAATTGGAAAATGGTCTATTGTGTGTCGCCTATGTTGCTATGCATGCAATATCATCTCATATCCACTTACCATCTGTAATACACACTCTTCTTTGGGTACAATACCAAGCTCAACTGAATCTTGACTAGAAATGGATAAGATTTTTTCTTCAAAGCATCAGTTTTAACAAACATATAAATTATTACTTGGCTGATCAATGCCAGGGCACTGCAAACTCACACATTGAGTTAGAATTTAGAATGGAGGTCTTGCAGAGCAAATAAAGGGGAAAACCCTGAAGTCAAATCCTAAAATCAAAATGCTAAGTCCAGAAAGTGAACTTTATACCCCAGAGGTTAAAGGCAAGTGTACCACTGCTACAACAATCTTGATGAAACTTATAAGCTGACACATTATCACACACTATGTTATTTGTTGGCAATCATTTTAAGAGAATTAGATAACAAGATAACTAGCTTACCTTTTTTGGATCATTTCAATGACTTGATGATAGGATTTATTAACAACTTGTAAGCCATTTACTGATACAACTTGGTCACCTACGAAAAGCATTATAAAACACATTACGGTTTTGTCCAAATGACAACAGAATTTTGAATAAAAACTAAAATTTTTCTTTTTCCCTCCTTGTGAAAGATAGGTCTAATTTCTCAAATTTCTTTCCCTTTTTTCTTTCTTGTGAAGATAAGTCTAATTTCTCATTTTTCTTTCCTTTTTTCTTTCTTGTGAAGATAAGTCTAATTTCTCATTTTTCTTTCCCTTTTTTCTTTCTTGTGAAGATAAGTCTAATTTCTCATTTCATAGCTCTTCTTTAAATATGACTAAAAGTTACTATTTTACACCCTGCATCTCAGCACAGAAATTACCTGATGAAAGCCCTGCTTTGTCTGCTGGACCACCTGGAGATACTTGTCGAACAAACACAGTGTCAATTGGATGAGGTTTTTTGTGTTCACTGCCGACCTGTGGCAAAGGAGGTAACATGTTTTATCCTGCAGAACTGTATTCACATGATGGAGAGTCTAAGGCATAGCCTCTTGGGTATAATCTTTTCTCAAGTTAGAAAGAAATAATACTCAAATTTATTTTGGTGTAGTGTTTCCTGATCACCGGACCACATTGCATTCACTTGAGTGTAAGGTTTTTCGATTGCATTGCACCAATTTATTGTGTCTTCTCAAAAGCAACTGGTACACAAAGATATAATACTCAAGGGAATGACACATGGTCTGGAATGGGAAAAATATGAATTGGTTCCATTGACCTCATAACAACAGGGGTCAGCCACACTTTAGCAAAGCACTTTAGCAAAGCACTTCACTTGTACACAAAGAAATAATACACAAAGAACTCACATGTGGTCTGAAATGGAAAATTAAGTAATGATTACAGCTCTACTGAAGTCATCAAACTGGGGTGAGAGGCAACACACTAGCAGAGCACATTACCTCTAATACTCTTAAAAGCAACACCACTATGGTACAGTTTATGTGATTTGAGTATGTTTGATGTGTTATTCCCGAGGGTTTTTCTTAGAGTTGTCCAGCCTTCCTATCTCCATAAAAATCAACAAGTGAGACAAATGTATGCTGTAAATAAAGAATGCAGTGGTAGTGTGTGTGGATTGAACCTCAAAGAAGAGCCTCATACAGCAGGGAGAGAATGGTTGTAAGATATAAGTTTTTTATGTTCATGCCTCACCTCATTTGGGCTCCTAGATTTGATGACTTCAGGAGGATAAACAACAAAGTGTCTCAAGGTAAAGCCAAAACTATTATCAACACGCCTCAGGACCACAGTATTAGCTGCGATGGGTTTTTTATGGCCATCAGTGGAATCTGCTGTAACCAGCTGAACTTCCTGTAATATGTTAAATCAAAACATCACATCCTGTGTCCCTTTCATGATCTACTCAAAAGACTAGGAAATTGTCAATTCAATTTACTTAGTAAAAAAATAATTGGGTACTTGGAGCTATGTGGATATGTAGATTCTGAGTTTTGGAAGCACACCCCCCCCCCCCTCATTACATACCCCATCCCTCCAGAATTTTAGAATATCAATGAATATCAAATAAAAAAACACATCTGATAGTGCTCCTAATTGCTGCTTTGAAAACTGACGGCTTCTTTCTCCCAATAAATCACAAAATAATGCTCCCTTAAAATTGATATCATTTGGGGATCTATTCTATAAAGGTAAAGTTCAATATAAAGGAGAGAAAAATGATGCAGCCAGTCTAAATACCACAAAAACTTAGCTTCAATTAATTTCTCATTAAAAGAACCCACACTGACGTTGTGGGACAATATTCTAGAACAGTGTTCTGTCTGGGGTGTGGATATGACTTAAAAAAGATGATTCTAGTGGATATGCTAATCATTTGATCTTACAATAGTTGTGTTTTGTAAGATGTTAATACTCTTCATTCTAATCAGGGTATAGTTAGAACACGGAAAACCTTTTTTTTTGAAAAACTATATTAAAAATATCCTTCACGTGTCAAAGGAGCCAAAGTTCACTAAGACATAATAGTAAATAACTCTACCTAGGGTGTGGCCCTGTGTATAAAAACCTTATCAATAAGAGAACAAAAAGTTATTGTCAATCTTAATGGATGTTGGCTGTCCTCTGTCATTAGCTATAAAGGTTATCAGGGATATTTTTACTACTTTTAGCTCACAGACAAAAACTTTATTCTTGAGGATCATCAAGGTACTATAAATAAATAAATTACATAAGACGTTAACTTTAGCAGTTTTTGGTGCAATGATTAAAAAAACATCCAATATAGGTAATATTTTGTTAAATTTATGTAATGGGACCTTCTCAAAATTATTCTTGTGTATAAGAGGCTAGTATGAAAACACCAAAAGACCGACTTTTTTCTAAGGAATTTGTGGCATTTCTTTTGTATTTTCTTGTTAGCCTCACATTTGAGATAATTTTGAGAAGAGTCAATTTTCTTTTATGAATACCACTTTCATTGTCATTCAAATTTCCTAGCATCTTAACAACTTAGTGAAGGCTTATTGTAATAAGAGTTTTCACAAGTATGTGTTACTAAAACTAAAAGGATCATTAATGAAGAATTGTAATCCAAACTTAAGTAAGATTTCATAAATGAACAAAACGTTATAAACAACAAAGGGGAATGCATCGTTCTTGTTAGTAAGAGGTCTTTTCTGAGTGACCATAATATGACCTTCTGGTTGACTGACCACAATGCATTAACTAAGTGATATGTGATACTTCCATTAATTAAATTGTGATCATATGAATTAATCAAATATTTGATTTCAATGGAATAAGACTAAAGTCAGGTTGAATAACTAATCAGACGTTTTTTATGAACTAATGATTTTACTGAATAACAGAATCTTTAAGTCCTGGCTTGAATATTAAGGATAATGAACATATTTGAAGCACAGATGATCAGAGCATTTGATTATATTAGCAGTAATAGATAAAACTTGATTGTTGTGACCAATCTAAATGATTAGATCACACCATTGCCACAATATCAAAAAAAAACCAAATGTTTATGTTTGTGGTCATTCATATGTTTATAATTATAAATAATATAAAGTAATACAACTGATATATATTTACATAGAATCAAAAAGAATTTTAAAACATATCTTAATTATCTCTGTTCAATATTGAAAATAATCCCTTAATCAACATCAGCAGCACAAAATTAATGAGCAAATCTTGAAAAAAACTGGTGAGAAATAGAAATTAATATATTAAATGAGAAACTATAGATTACTCAAGTGTGACATTATGAGAATCAGGCAAATATCAGCTGAGATATAACCATTTGAATATATGGTTACTCCATACAAATCACTGTATTTTCGGCTGGGTTCCAAACATTTCTCGTCAAATGTGGTGTGTAAACTTCTTTTCCCGATTGTCTATTGAATTTGTTGACCAAAAATATGAATAAGCAAAAATTAAAATTTTGTGAAGTCATCACTTGAGTACTCTATTCAGCCGTTACTTTATACCTTGAGCAATCATGACCTTGGCAATTAATGCTTTACCCAAAGAATTAATAATAGACTCAAGATAATTTGATTGCAAGTGAAATATACTTCAATAATGTGTGGCATTTCAAAGATATGGTTGTGTTTCTAGCTATATTTAATGGCTTTCTTTCACTATTGTCCACAAATTTTTTTTATAATGTTGAATATTATGAGTATCACAAAAATGTTTCAAAATACAAAATGCACAAAATAAAAGTGAACTGCTAAAATAGATACTCCATATAGCACAGGAAAAATATATCAAAGGAATCAATAGAATATACATATAAAACTTGATTTTTGATTTGTCTTAAATAGAATTAGATAAATAGTTAATTAAAACAGAGCCTCCAAATAAATAATATTAAAATATATCAAAATATAATAATATAAAATTATAAAAAATGAAAACAAGTGAATGAGATTTAGCAGTTACAGAATGGTTTTGGTTCTGGTAACTATATTTTTATATTGATTAATTATATTATTTAGATATTTAATATCTAGTTTAAAAAGTCTTGAAACAATATTGCACCTCCAATGGCATTCAAGTTCAAAAATCCACATTTCATTTAGCTATTTAAATTTTATAAAATAAAAATATAAATGCAAAATGTTATATATAAGCAAAAAATAATCTAATAATATATTTCACATATATATCAAATATATAAGGAGGAGAAAAAGTTTGACCTGATTTTTTGATTCCTAAAATGTTTCTATCAACAAAGGAAATAGGTTTATGGTTGCAGCCATTCTTAAGACAGGAAACGACAATGGCAGTATTAACAAAGGAAGCTAGATAATGAGGATTATTTTGAAAAAATAACATCAATGACAGCAAAGGTATAATATTTGCAAACGGATAAAATTTATCTTAATATGCTACAGTGCAAAAAAATGTGGACGATACTAACACTTAAGCAAAATAAAACGTTTTCATAAATCTATGATATTTGATGGCTTGGAAATATGATAATGCCAAAAGATTAATTCAATGTTCTCATCTGTTCAGTATTTAAAGATCATGTCTACTGCGTCTAGAAAAAATAATAGTAATTAGTGATAACCTTTTGATTTCATATTCAGTACACCAGCTTTCCTTATGTATACCTGAAGGTCATTACTTTTGTGGTCATAAGCAGATTTGATATACCAGTATGATGATAAAAAAGGCAGTTTGATTAATGCTAAGTTTTTTCAGAGTTTGATAATAATCAGAATGCATTCTGGTCTAGCTTGGGTCAAACATGTTTGTACTGAACTTAGACCACAATGCAAAATGTTTACAAACTCAGAAAAGGCCTATTACTTGATCTGATTTAACATGTCCTGTATATCCAAAAATATTGAATTGGACAAGGAAGCTTAAATTGAACAAGTAAGTAATAATTAGATGATGATGATGAGTTAGTCTTCACTAATCAAATCTGAGAGATCAGAGCCGATGCAGCACTACTCTTTGTTTAAAGAATCCTCACCATCTATTGGCTGGGATACAAGAATCAATTTCCAAGAAAAATATAATTGCATAGTTTAAATAGTAAAATGATATTTTCATATAATTTTTAATCTTTAATTTTACCTAAAGAAAATAAAAAGTCAACATGACTTACAAGTATTTTTCAGTTATTTGCACAATGAGTGACAAGATTTTATACTGAATCAACAAACGATAATTTTTATAACCCGTTTTTCTTCATTAAATCATTTGAGGTAATTACTAGACATATTTCATCAAGCTAGTACATTATCAAATCACCATATTATGCTTCTTGTCCATTGTGCATAGAGAAATAATTGATAACTTAGACAGAGTCAAGGATTAATGGATTACTTATATACACTATAAACATAAGTAAGACTGATTAAAAAAGCTGATATGGTATAAAAATATTTGTGGAAAGTCTCATGTATAACTTGGAAAAGGATTTCTCATTAGTCTGTTAAAAAAAAGGGTATAGGTAAGATCTTTTATCACTTAAATATTATAGCACAATCACAGTAACTGTGCTTTAACGGGAACAAAAGTATTAATCTTGCTGGGGAGCTGGAGACCTATTTAAAGTCCCCTCATAATCAAATACATTCCCTAAAATTATAAGGCCTCACTCAGTCATATTATAAGACTTTCCAAAACCCAAATCCCCTCTTTGTATATGAAACATAATAACCCCATTGACAAAGGATCCCAAATCTTCCCATATTTCACCATGATCTGGTGGGCCAGAAACAGTGTACATTATATCTGGTAATCTAATTAAACTGGTGAGACACTACTAAAGCCATGTCTGCAGGATGTCATATCCATACTCTTAAGTTAATTTTACTATCACATCAATTATGCTCCTATGTCTAACTATCAGCTAAATTCAGAATTTTTTATCCATATATTTCTATGGTCAACAATTTATGGGAAAAAATGATATGTCAGTCCAAATACATAAAATAAATCGAGTACCTTTATCGAGGTTAACCAAATAATTGATAAACACTGATATCAGTAATATGGCACAGATCCAGGATATAACTAATATCTGCAGACTGGTTTAAAAAGGATCTGTACTTAATATATCAAATCAACTTTTTCCAGTTTTAAATTAGCTTTGACAGATAATAGAGCAATAGAATATTCTTTTTACAATTCTGAAATGATAGTAGATCGAAAGAATGGGGAATATTCATAAAAAGAATTAATCAGAAACTGTAGACAAAGCCATAAAATAAGCTGAATCTTTCACAGCTAATTGGTGACCTTGTAACACCACCTGGCAAAGAAAAAGGAGTAGACCTTCAGCATTTTCTTGATGCCTTATCAAAAAACGTTTTAATGATAAAAAGGTAAATTATACACTGTGAAAAGATGAAAAAAACTGACATTTCAGATGCTAGTCCTTCATTGGAGTAAAAGACGAAGGACTAGCGTCTGAAACTTCAGTAAGTTTTTTCGTCTTTTCACAGTGTATGACTTACCTTTTTATCATATACTGTTTCATTAGGAACACTGACGCAGCTCACACTAGTTTTTAGCTAGTTATCTCTTCAAAAAACTTTTAGAAATCTTTCAGTACAACTTTTCCATTTATTTTATAAATAAAAATGTTAAAAATTATAATCCATAAACTTAAATTACAGGTAACAGCTTGATTTATAAACCATATTTATTGCACAGTGAAAAATTCCTCGTTATGAGAAGCATATAAATATGCTCAACATTTTACTTCCTTGATAATAAGCATTTATGGCAATATTCATTAAATAGCTTGATATCCAAGATTTTTTACATAATCCTATCTTACATGTACATTGGTTTTCTTCCTATTTTAGTTTCCACGGAAACTAGTACCCACTTCTGTATATTCAGAAGAATACATTATGGATTGTAAATAATTTAATACATGCATATTCTTATGATCTAGGTCTGCCCTTACAAGGCTGTAAAAGCAACCTGGACAAATGAATATTTACTAGAATAAATTACATAAGCATCAGAGCAAAATTAACAGCATATACATGGCCGTATAAAATATTGTGCTCTGTTTAATCAGTTAATGTAATGTAATGTATACCTAGAGTTCAAATGGTGCTCTGAAAGTCTGAAAGTATGGGCTGAATTAAATTAAAAAGCTTTTTTTATCTCTGATAGGTAAGATTAAGGACTTGGGTTGTCTGAAAATATAAGCACTAACTCAGGACAGTATATCTTCAAGCCTTTAAGTTTTATCGAACCCTGAAGCAACCTCTGGGTTGATCAAAGTTAGGGCATAGCTAATTCCCAGATCTAACTGCTGATGTTATTGAGAGAACAATAAAGTGTATCGTTCAAATGTTCTAATAATCTATTAAGGAGCAATTTTTTGCCCGAGGCTACTTCTAAATCATTTTTTTAAGATATACTTGATCCCATTAAAGACAAAGTCATAAACCCAATCGAAAAGCAGTCACAGTTTTAGAGCCAGACAGAAAAAAAGTCCATTTGCAATAATTATGTAACCTTTGTGAGGTGACTGAGTAGCAGCAATAGTTCTCGAAATAATATAATCACCACCAATTATTAGTGTATTCTGTCCTAAACAAATGCATAATTTTCCTGCACATTTAGATGTTTATATATTATATATGCTTGCAATCATATCTAGCTATTGATTAAGGTTATTAACATTCCAATATCTCAATTATAAATGTAGCTCATTTTCTTGTAAATAATCAATTGGTGAATCACATAAAATAAGTGTTTGACTAGTGGCCAGTTTGATGTTAGAGATACCATATTCTGAAATAATTTTTCAATGAAAAGATAAATATATGTCACTTGTCTAAAAGCTGTTGAAACAAGTACATTTCTTATTATTCTTAAAGATACCATTTTATTTTTCATTCTGGAAATGGGATAAAAACAAGACACTATTAAAATACAAGTCTCTTAGATGTTATACAGGCACAAACTAGTTCACATAAACTAAGATTAGCGTGTTTGCTATGTTTTATTTACTAAGACTGATAAATTTATGATAAGCAGTTATTTGCGTATTTTGTTAATGCAAAATATTGTAAGTATTGCTGAAACAAATTTGAAAGAAAGACTGACAGCTTAATAACACAGCTAAATCGTTCTTCCTGTTATTTCTTTTTATCTCATTGAATGTGGCTTTTTTCTTCATTATAAAATAGATACTTTAGGTAAGTTCAGTTTATCTCCAGACAAGACAGAATAACAATAACTATTCATGATTATGATCAGTGTACTTGGCTCTCACAAGCTGTACTTTTTACTACACAAAAACAAAAACAGCAATTAATTAAGACAGAAGAAGAAAATAGAAAGATGCTACTTTATGATTCAAAGACAAATCCTTTGTATAAGGAGATTTCATATTAGCATTTGACAATATGGTTATCAGGAATAACACAGTAATCCATACCGCATGAAGCCCAAAGACACCTCCTCAACCACAAAGTTCACCTCTTATTTTCAACTCCTTATTAAATGTAATTAAAAGCCAGGCTTTGGACATAGATTCATTATCAGCTGATGCCATTTAACTCTGTGTTTTTGAGGTTTAACGACTGAGTAACTACGATCTTAATTAAAATAACCACCAAAGGGCCAATATCAAAAACCAGAAGGACAGCCCTGAGACCACAAGGTAGTAAGATAGTCCTATTTATGTCGCCGTAAGTCGGAAAAATGACATAAAAAACAAAGGCAAACAGCTTTATGAATGTGAATGAAAATGTAATAAAGGAAAATCAGGATAATGTTACAACGTGTAAGTGTATTCTAATGGATCATAAAGCAGTTAAAATACATCACGTCGAACTTTTGATAGGGTTACCAAAAATGATGAGGCAAATTAGCCCTCGAGAATAAGAATTACGGACAATAATTGTTTCAAGAAGGGCATTTAATTACGAAGAACGAGGTTATATGATTGGATTAACACGAAGTTGATAACTACTTGCAAAAGACAACACTCGACCAGTCCAATATCTTCGCCACTGATTCCATAATATACAATCGAAACGATTACCATTTGCGCGCTTTATTCAATTTGGTCAGTGATTTTTCTAAGCTAAGATAGAGAAAAATCAGATTTTTGGTGGAAAAAACAATGGTTTGCCATCCCGGCTGTCCAGTCTGATTGAACGGTAATAAAAAATAACACAGGACGCCGTCAAACTCAAAGTAAACAAAAGCAAAACGATGTCCGATCAAACTTATTTCCGATAACATAAACACCTCTAAGGGCACGAAAAAAGTGTAGAATCTTTTGGTGGAATAACAAAGGCTCCACTGGCAGCTTTGAGTACATTTTCCGGCTTGCTGGTGCCTTTATTTGATGCAAAAAAGAAGCACTGTGCAGCAAAGACGGATGACAAAAGCTTGTGGCTCGAGCTGACAGTACACACAATCATAGTAAACATAAACATGTCTAAGGCTCTATACTCTGAATTAAAACATGGTATTAGGCATTACATTTTTGAACTACAAAACCCTTCTTCACGCCGTCTTAGAGCACAGCTTGGCACAAAATCGTAACAAAATGGCCAGGCCATTTGCCTTAGCAAGAGGATTTTCACGCGATATCGATAAGACTGCTTGCTGTGAAAATATCTGTACGAGTATAGAATAGCGACCAGTGTACCTTGAAAATTCAACCAACTGCCTCTTTCTGTATATAGAAAGTGCAACAAGTAAACAAATACAATGTATCTTACCTCAGTCGTTCCTTTACTATTAGCCATAAATTCCACAACAACAGATAATATCTACAGGCCAATTCTTCAGCCCATTTCGCAGCACAGCTTCGATTAGACCCTTTAATGCAATTCCACGGTCGGGACTAACTTTAGATCCTAAATTGACCGACGTTATGTTCAGTCAATATCTCTATCACTCCAAGGCAAATCAAAACAATAAATAGGACGACGAATCCAGGCTTAAAATGTGAGTTTTATCAACAAGACATGAGCTTTGAAAGTAGGTCTGTAGTAGTAGTGGCGACTCGTGTCCAACTTGAAGACCATGAGAGCGACCCACGTCTATTCGTAAATTGGATTGTTTTGCCACTGAAACGATCTTCCGTTATCTTCAGACGAAACAGCTTCTACATACTCCTAGCTGACTGTGATTTCTCAAACGTCCTGTTCGTAGAAAAACCGTTGGCTGAACGCCCTAAGACCTCAGTGTCCGATGCGAGTTAAAATGGCAAATCCTTGTTCACAAATAACATTCCGCCGCTAAGGCTTCAAATTCCGATTACTTCGACGGCAAATGTTGCTCCGTCAGACCAAGGCAGACAGTGTAGTCAGCATTGTTCCCTAGATGTATGCCTTTTTTGACAGAAAGCGTGGATTCTGACGAATAAAGAACAGAATTGTGAAAGTAATAGCGTAAAATCTGAAACCGTGCTTGTCGTATTCACTCAAAGTCTCTCAGCAAGCTCAACATGGTCACGTGACCACACCAACATTCCGATCCTGCTTTAAGTTTTGACTTCAAAATGAGGCTTATTCTTGTATCGTCAAAAACATCCAACTATTACCCCCCTAACATTTGTATAATAAAATAAGTAACTAGAGCTGGATTTCCCTTTCCTCTTGAACAGTTTTAAGCCTTATAAGGCTAGCGTGCTGATACACTACAGATGTTTGGGGCTTGGTGAGTAAAGGGCTTGTTTCTGTACCTACCCTTTAGCTCCTTCCGGACTGGAAATTTGATTCCGTGACCTCATAAAAACGACGAAACTAGTAAATTATCTGGGACGTAGGATGATTGAACGATTGAATCACTAAGACCACAAGATACAATTCTCTTGGCTTTTCGTTTTCTGGTTTAGTTAAAGTACTTTTAATTATTTTTAGGAGGGACTTTAAAAAATATTGTTCCTCCGATCCGTACATGGGAACGAAGAAATAGGCAATATTATATCAAAAACTCCTTCATTAATTGTGTCAAAAGCTTGGGTTTAAAATCGTTTGGCTTGAGTGACAGAGTATTTTGTATCAAAGCTCTATAGTCTATAGATAGATACAAAGTGAGTTTTAGCAATGATAAAAATGTCTGGCATTTAGCTGTCAAACTGTTGAAGGCTCATTGGTCCATCCAGACTAGAAATATTTAAAATCAGTAATCTTGTTGCCTTACGACCTTAAGCTCCAAGGGGAGTAAAAAAAGCAAGAAAAATATTGATGTGTATATAATTGTCACTTTAAAGGATTGTACGCGAAAATATGTTTCTGCCCGCTCATGCAGAACAGTCTAAGGTTTACCGAAAATACATTTTGCACTAAATCTTTCAGAACATCGCCTTCTTTATGCAGAAAAACTACTTATGTAACATTAGGCGAAAAGCAACACTGGGGAAGGGCTGGGGACTAAAATGCCCTACATAAAATAATGACATTTCACTATTCACAGGCAATCTCATACCCAGACTCTTAAAGAGCGAAATTACACTTGGATCGAGATTTTCCTAATCTAAAGACCGCAATCTTAATTTATTTTTTGAATGTATGGCCTTATTCAGGCCTCTAAAAATTGCAAAGCCGACTGTATTTCAAGTCGTCTTGCGGGATATTGGGAAAAGTTTTCAATCAGCAATAACCGCGCCTCGGATAGACCTCACTGGCTACGGTAATGCCACTGCGCAAAGATACTTTATGTGGTACTCCGAATTGTATTGAAGCAATACAAATAGCCAAAACGTGTGGGATATCAAACTTGCGTGCTTCATCTCGAAAAATTTCTGTCAGTCGTTAAAGTGCACTAAAGGGATTTTCATAGTGCTGTTTTTTTAAATCAAAAAGAAATGATAGTTATAAAATACAAAATTGTTAGAAACCAGTCACCGCGCATGCGTACATTATGAACAGTGACATCATGTAAACCGACTAGAAAAATTAAGGTTCAAAACACTGACAAATTTGTATAATGCGCTTAGAAAAGATACATAACTGTGTCTTAGTATCAGAACCACATGAGAAAGATTTTGAGTCACCGTAAAACACTAAGTTAATAAATAAAGATACTAAAAATATGGATATAAGATATCAATTGACTGAGATTAAAAAAGAAAATCTTTATTATTTGGTTTCCAATTTGAATTTATGATTTCGTTTTTATTTTCTCCTAATGAACGTTGTAAGTACGTCTTGACGTCTAGCCTGCGTATTTTCTTTTCGAAAGACTGGAACCAAGCTCGTACTCAGTCCTCCTCATACAGCCTTCATTTCAAAATGGCGGACGCAAATCGAAATAACTCTTTACTTTTCTTTCTTATCTTTTACCTTTTTAAACCAGTCCACGGCGAAAAGCTAGAAAGGTAGTTCTAATATAGTGAATTTTGGTATTTTAAGTCAGAGAAACCAATCGTTTTCTTTTTTTTATAGATTACTACCAGAAAAGCTCTTGGTGAACGAGGTAAAAAGGAAGATTCCCTGTCATTTTGATTTTTTTTTTGCCTTATCTATTGTGATCTAATTTAATAGATATTCTAATTTAATAGATATTACATCATATGGAATCAGCTGTATACGTATTGGAAAACCTCGAACAGCAATGCAGTTATGAGCTGAGAATTTCTTATCCTGCAACTGTAAGTCCTTCAACACAGTTTGCTGTCTCTCCACAAGTCTCATAGGAAGATGGAAGGTGTTAAAAATACATGTGTGACCCAGTAAAAATACCTGTAACTTAAACATGATATCTTTTTCGTAAAAATGATATGTTTTCCTATTAAAGTGATATGAGGGGTATATGACATCAGTTTTCTATCTATATTAGTCTGAAAACATCAAACGCAATTATTAAATAAAGTTGTGTCATATTTTTCCTATTAGGTCCCTACAGAGTTTCTTATCAAGCTGATGAACTCCACAGAATATTCACATAATTATAATGGGAGGAAATTATTAAATACTGAAAAAATAGTCTTCGAAAATGATCAACATAACGTAAGTTACCAGAGACATAGTTCCTATGCACAAGAATTATTGTTATATACCAAATGTCAAAGTACATTTTTCTCATACTCTGATTGGGCGAGAGGGTATCAAATGAATGTGAACAAGTTTCAATGTTTACTTGGCAATGTCTTTCAGCAGGCAACAATATGTTGTTGACTGGTAATAACAATACTGGAAGTGATTTTTATCTTTGACACTTGGAATATAAAAAAACACTTATTGACTTTAACCTTGGGAAAGCAGTGTGTTTTGTGGTCCAGAGATGGTGATGTTTCAAGAAGTGAATCCCCCAGTCAATATGGTAGAGCCATTTCATGAAAAATTGGAGAAGGTTTTGTTGCATGTTCCATGCTGCTCACCAAACCTTAGATGTATTACATTCATATGTAAATAATATCAGCACAATAAACTTTGCATGAAAAACAGGCAGACAAAATTTGGGAATATTCCATATTGTTGTGACCTTTAGCTGATTGCATTCACTTCACCCATAGTGTGCCTGAGGCTTGATTTACAACATGCATCAAAGCCTTCACCGACCTCTTTTGAAATAGCTGTATGCCAATGCAACTTGAGTCTTCCAATAATATTTTATAAAAGCTCATAGTACTATTCTTATGCAATTCAGGAGCAATATGCAAAAGTCACTGCCATAAGAACTGGGGTTCCTCTTCATTCAAGTAGGCTTCAAGATCCAGTCATTTATAACATTGGTATGTGCACCAGTTTCACATGGCCCAACCCTTTTCCATCTTCTATGTTTTTTATGTGTTGTTGTCCAGCTGGCCTTTACTGTGTTAGTTAGTTATTAGAGTCAAAACAGTCTTCTTATTTTATTCTAGTTTTAGAGAAGCTCTACCTTGGCCTTCCTTGGGAAGTTTGGAAAACAGGAATGATCATCATTATTACTCTAGCTATAATCATGAAGTATGTTTTACCTCAGTTGCAAAAGTACTTTGAGCTCCAACGTCTTCAGACGCAAAAACAACTCAGTTGATTTGATTTGTGTAGGTGAAACAAATACTTCAAAAAGGTTTTCATCTGCAGCAAATACGGATGGGAAGTTGACTGAATGCGTAACCACTTCAGGAAAACCTCAAAATAAATCGCGAAATAAAAGTGTGCCGTAAAGTTTCTGAAGGAGCATGCTTCAGTAGTCCTTTAGAAGCTTAAACCTTTGCAGGTGCACCGTTTGTTTCAAGGTACATTGGTCAATGAAAGAACAAGGCTAAGTGCAAGGCACATTCGTGTACAGGAAGTTCCACGTGTTCTGTTTCCATGTGAAAAAAAAGCCGAAACGTAAATTGAACAAAGTTTTGTTAGATTATTAAATATATTTTTTGAGATTTCTTTTTTTTTTTACTACGCACTAGAAAATAAAAAACAGGTCAAACAGGTCTTAAGAAATCAGACCTGTGAGGATTATGGGTATATTTGGGTGCACAAAAAGCTGTACAACACTTGAAACATCGTTGCAAGCTTGCAAATTTCTAATTGTTAAAACTAATCTCCTCCATGTCCATTGTTGGTATTCAGGATAGCGTGACAGGATATTTGGTGCCAGAATGACTTTCTTGGTCTAAAAGGTCAAATATCTCGTCTATGAAATACCTCTAGAATTACGAATCACAATTTAGATCACGCATTATCCTAGAGTCCTCTAATGATAGTCCCGTTACTATGTCATAGGATATCTTTCTATTGACCTTTGTTTAAGGATAGCTTAGCAACAAGGTTTTATATTTGTACTTATTTTTCCATGTAAGCAAGCAAGCAAAACAGAGATTATCTGAAAGCCAACGGATAGTGTCTTCGTGGAAGAATACTAAATAAGAATTTGTGGAGGCTTGGTGTTAAGAAAATTGTAAGCTAAGAAGGGGAAGGAAAGAAGCTGTACTTGTGAACTGAGCAGTTATCCTGGTCGACTCGAATGCTACCACTTCCGTGTTATGGATGAAATAATCTTTGTCCGCCAAAGAGCGTATGTTAAGCAGCGTCTCCTCGGACGTGGAGGATTTGGAAATGTTCACCTTGTTAGAGACAAAGACGAGAACGATTTTTACGCTCTGAAACAAATTCCTATCCAGAATTACAGCCATGCTGAAGCAATACGAAAGGAGTTTCTGGCAATGCTGGTGTCACTTCGGCACCGCCATATCATCCATCTATTTAGTTGTTCCATCTCGAAAACGGGCAAATCACAGCTCGTCGCCAACTTTATAATGGAGTACTGCACAGGAGGAACGCTAAACAAAAGGCTTTCTAAGCCCAGTTCACATGCAGTGGACCTCAAATGGATGATACAGATAGCTGATGCCGTGTCTTTCCTGCACCACAAGGACATCGTCCATAGGGACCTCAAGCCAGAAAATATCTTATTGTCCACTCGAGAGGACGCTAAATTGTGTGACCTGGGTTTGGCTTCCAGTTCTTTGAAAACACTTTCCCCAGACAAGAAATCTTCACGAAAGTCGCGTGAGAGTTGCGATTATGACCAGGTAGGGACGCCATATTACTGGTCCCCGGAATTATTGAATGGTTTTGAGTATCGCAAAGAGAGTGATGTTTTTGCTTTGGGGCACATCTTGTTTGCCATCAAAGAGCGTTGCTTTATAGACAGTAAGCGACACCAAAGGCTATATGGCGCATTCGTGAAGACCAACCAAGGAGTAATTTCTTTCGGGAGAGCATTACAGTGTTCTCCATTCTCTCATCTTGTGTTCAGCGACAACAAAAGTGCCGTCGACAAAGAAATAAGGACAGTCGCCAGTGCTGCTTTGGCTTTTCGTACCGAGTCACGGCCTACTAGTCAATATATCTTTCAATTTCTGAAAGAAACTGCTCGATCTTTAATCGAAAGTAGGAAACAGCACAAGCAAATACTACTGAACAAAGTGAACGAGGAATCATTGCCATTGGAAAAAGTGAAAGCAATAAGGGTGTGAAACCTCTTGTTAATAAAATGAAATAAAATCGTACTGAGCTCAATTTGGCGCTGCATGTCGCCTATTATATCTACTGCAAGAAAAACAGTAAATTTATCCTTATCAGTTGCAAAATTATGAGTTAGATAAAATATTTATATATTAAAATATTTTAATAAGTGTATTCAGGTAAAAACAATTTAAACTGACGATAAAACATTGATTTTGTATATATGGGACATCAAAAAGAGAAATTAAAAGATATATATGTTATTTACTGTCCTGTAGTCGGTCCGGATCGGGGAAAACTTTAACGAGGTATCTTGAACATAGGGACCGAGGCCGTTGACCGTTGTTAAGCGGCCAACGGATACCGGACCGCGAGCGCATATTATTTTCATATTTCTGCTTCTTGTAGGCCCGTAAATTATGTTTCAGTCAAAAGAAAACAAAAAATACGATAAATTTGGACGGTAGCGTGGAAATGAGGGTCTGGCAGTAAAACAGCTAAACGCATGGGATTAGCTGAAACAAATTCACCAGTACTCAGCTGGACTCACCACAAGGCAAGCCAGAGAACCCTCCCATACAACAATTCCATACCCACTCATATGACCGGAGCTGAAGCTTATCACTAGTTGATCAGTGAAAATATATACCCCTCCCCCTCCCGCCAATGTTCTTCAACAAATCCTTAGACATCAAGTTTTAATCACAATTTTATTTTGTACATATTTACAACTGAATACACAAGCAAATAAATGTCTCACGACATTTAGAACCTGATTCAATGTTTTCCAATATCTGAACAAGAACCATTTTGTATTTATATTTACTCACATATGCTTGGTACGATGATAAAAAAGTTTCACTTATCTGTAGTTTATCAATCATATTTTTTCATAAAAAAAGGAGTAGTCTAATTGAGAGTTCATTTTAAAATATGTAAAAGATAATAGTCAATTAAGGCTTTATATATTTAACTGGTATATTCTTATGCATTCAAAAAATATTTAGGATCTTTGATAATCTACAGTATTTATTTAGCAATGTAGATGATTTTGTGTTTCTCTATTGTTTCAATGTCTCTTTCAAGTTGTTTCATTTCAGTTTCCATGCGTTCTTTCCTGGCTTTCTTTGGTGCTGTATCAGTGACAACTGATAGTCCTTGATATTGATGGTGAAGTTCTTCCCAGTTCTTCTTAAGACCATCAATTATAGTTTGCCTTAAAAAAGAGAGAAAAATTGTTAAATCCTGATCTTACAAATTCATGGCTAAGAGTTAGACAAAAATAGTTATTCATTCTTGTTTGCAAAGTAATTACCTTTCACTGCCTGTTAGTTGCTTCATTGCTCCTTGCTGCATTTTATCCTGTACATAATATTCATACTCCCTCTGTGCCCTCTCAACCTCTGCCTTTCTTCTCTCTAAGTAAACAGGGCTTCTACCATAGTCCTTTTTCTGTGTATATTTAGGTGTCAAACCAGAGGGCGTAAGAGGATGAGTGGCTCCAGCTCTGGTATCGACGAATTTCTTTTCAGGCTTTTTCGGTACAGACATAATGTTTTCAACAGCATTAGTGGTGATGAAGTTCTTATTGGATCGTATACCCATCAAAGGTTTTTCAGTATGCTTCGGTACTCCTGGACGCCTGTAGTCCTCATCCGCATATTTGAATGGTTTTTCTATAATTAGAAATTGTACTTAGATCAGTATCTCATGGCTTTAAATGTGATTTGTTCATGCTAACAATGGTACACCAAACCCCAAACAAAAAAGATGCCAAACACCTTTTCTTGTGGACATTTCCCCCCTCCCCCCAAAAATAGTTGATTTCCTTGGTTTTCCTACAAAGCAACAGAGCGACTACTTACTTTCAGGCAGTACAGGTTCTTTGGAACGTTTTTTTAAGAAATCTGATGGTGTTTGAGTTTCCACCTTTGGTGGTCCCTATTCATTATAAAGAAAAGTATGTCAGTTTACGTAAATATAATTTGAATTAATTATATTTTAGGGGCTATAAAGTGCTCTCGGAAAAATAAGTATACAAATTCTCGTTACTCACCATAGTTTTTGCAGTTGTCTTATTGCTGGTATATTCGTCTCTTACAGTTCTAGAAAATTTTGACTTGTGCCTACAAAAATAACGATCAGAACAATCAATTACAAAATCTGGTACACATGGCAGACTAACATAGCAACCATGCTCTCACAACAACACAGACACAAACGGGAAATGTAGTCATGTTTTGTTACATGAAAATAACCGAAAATTCAACAAGGAAAAATTAACTTGTGGGTCTTTGATTATGAATAATTTTTTATTTTTAAAACCGTGTTGAAATATCTTTAAGGTTTCTTAAAATTTCTAATTTTAGTCTGGATTTGTAAGGCATCCATAGACTCAAAAGCACAACCAAATTTACAACATTGATTTTCCGCTCATCTTGTTTTATTCTTTTCAGTAGAAATTAAGATTAGTCTATATTTTCAACCTAAATTTCGATATAAAGAAAATCAGTAGGAACAAGAATGTATATTCTCAGCTTCTCTTTCTTATCCAACATACCTGGCTCCTTTAGTCGCTTGCTGTTGAATTGTCGGAATAAGATTGTAAATGCTTTCCTCCATGAAGTCATTGGTTCTATAAGCTGAAGCTACGGCCATGATGGCTAGATTTTGGGCACGAATAAACTACCAAAATCAATATTACTATTCCTCCTTTGGTTTCGCTTCTTGAGTCAAGTAAAATGGCTGCTTCTTCTTATAAAGAGATGCTTGGACGTGTTGATCCCTTGTTGCTATGGCGATGATTAGCGCTTGGCTGAATGTGATTGGATAATAAGATCACGTGAACAGGGAAACTAAAATGGTTTATTCGTATGTTTCTATGACAACGTTAGACGACGAGCTAAGACACAGGTATCCCAACATTTAACTTTACAACTTTATTGGGTATTAATCAGAAAGGAAAATAACAGAACCATCATGCTACCCAAAGCGAAAAATTCAAACGGGACTCTAGGACCCATTCTAGGCATTTCCTTTTGACTAACGATATAAATCAATAGATAATTGTTTTGGAAAATTAATACAGTTATAGTAGTAAAGACTGATAACTAGTGAACCGAGAACGGTCAAAAAATAATCAATGGAGTTCAAACAAACAAAAGTCCCTGAGGTTCAGTTATTATCGAGTACGATGACAAGGACACTTACGAACTAATGACCAAGTACATGTCAGATCAAAATCAAATGTATCCTCAAGCAAAGAAAAGTACCTATGCCTTAGAAACGATTTGAATTGAGATTGACTAGAAAAAACACTAGTTGGCGCCTCTTTACAGACAAACCCATATAGAAAGATAAAGTATGTGGCAATTTGTTTTTCACTCTTTTTACTTTTTTGCTTTGCAAATTATTTACTGCCGTTTACTCAAACTCATCCGGGATTCGCCCCGGAAATTTAAAAAAATTATGATCTCGTAAAAATAATACAGTATCGTAATTAAGCCACCCTGTCCGTGCCAACCCTATAAAAAAACACTAAAAAAGAACAAAAAATAGGGATTGGCCGTCTACGATATTTTCTTTACCTCCGCTTTTCGTAATGGATTCCCATTGATAGTTTTTTGAGATTAGTGCCAACTGAATAGTATATTCTATACAAATTTTGTATTTCATAACATTATAGCGTCATTCCAACAACTCCACTACCAGAATTCCTTGCACACTTTCTTCATTTTTTTAAATACCTGATACCAAGAGAAAATGAACTAAGAGAAGAAATTCCACCGAAAAATTCATAGAAATTCATAGAGATTTCTTTTGTTTGCATTTCAAATAAAAATTTAAGGATGAGGTTGACGTCTTTATTTCTCGTTTTTTTCCCCCAGCTATTATTGTGGTTTGCTTAGCTTCTTTTTTTCCTCCCTCAAACCTCTGAGAACTATGCGCAAACACTATTCATTGCCCATAATGTAAAAGCGCAAACAGAATTATATTCTATTTTTTCTGGGAAAAGATCTTTTATTTCGTTAAACTTTACAAACGTTTTTTTTCCTACGCTCAGCAGAAATACACAATTATGTATTTTCGAAATAGTTATTTCCAGTTAAGACTCGGCCATGATTTTCCTCTTTATTTTATACAAACATTCGCCAAGTGCCTTTATTTATTACATACATATAAGGCATAGTCATTATAGATTAAAACTCTATCATTTGTGAGAGCTGATATAAGCTAGATGAGTGAAACGTATTAAAAGCGAATCAATCTCTATAACTTGAAGAAGGTGCGCAGAGACCAATACAGCCTATAATGGCATAATAATGAAGGCGTTGGTTTAGTCTACGAAGTATAGATCATCTATATAGCTTGACATTGGGATTCTAAATCTCCGGGGAGTTATTTCATTTCCCATTATATGATAAACTACAAAAGGTTAATCGATTTACAAGTTTTGCTGTAATTTGTGGGTCAATAAATAGACTCAGACGAAGTACATCAGCTCTGAGCGGACGAAGTTGTTCTTTTCTTCATTCTGTCCAGTTGGATAGGCAGCGACCAGTGCATCCTGCAGCAAACAAAGATAATAACACTTCCATTTAGATCATATGGTTTGATAAAGATTCACTATCTATACTCTCGTGTTATCAGAAGAAAAAAAAATGTAATAATTTACAATGAATGGGGTACTACAGCCTTGATCAATGCGCTGATTCACGGGGATGACCAATGGGGATGATAAATGGGGATGATCCATGGGCTGAATCCAAGTGATCAGGACCTCCTGATTTCTATCCCTTTTATTTTGAACATTATGATGTCACATAAATTATTTTAGTAGAATCACCACCCCAGTCCAATTTTTATCCACCCTTTTTTTTTCATTATTTTCTTTTCTTTTCATATTCACAGTAATAATAAATAAATAATAATATGTAAAAGGACAATTCCTTATGCAGTTCTACTCACCTGTGATCCAATGTAGAGATTATTATATATTTTCCAGTACACATCACGGACTTTTCTTGCCGGATGGAATAGACCCTGAAAGAAATAAAGCGCAATAAGTGACGAAACTGATAAGTAGAATTGTGTATTTTAGGACAACACTGATAAACGCCATGAGCGTATGGCAAATCATAAATCAATGAAATATTGCCTCTTTTTTTGGGGGGGGGGGGGGTTGTTGTTTTTTTTTTGTTTTTTTTTTTTGCGATGACTTGTTAGCTGACCATCTCACGAACGCACGAATTCAAAGTAAGCATTCGTATTGCGTATGCCAGAATAATAATGGTAGATTTAACGCGTAATTTAACTTATCAAACGTTTGAAGATGGATTGAACGCAAATTGTAAATGAAAGTTCTGACAATGGGTCATATACAATATATATGGATATATGCCTGTTTACCTGCATGCAGTATTGTAAGGTTTTGGCTGGCCCGAGAGCAACTCGTAGTCCATCTACTGCCTCCATAACAGCGTTGATGACGTGAGGGGACGTCTCGAAGATATTTGGCCAGATGTAATTCATAAGATGACACAGAGCGTCTTCACAGCCCAGACCAAACACACCTAAAGACATGTGTTTGATGGCTGAACATGCTGTCTGACGATGAACAAGATCCCTAAAATGAACAAATGAATTCATAAATGAATTTAGGATGCAATGGCAATAACTAGAATAAATAGAGGGATTTCTTATAGGCCTTTCGATGGCTGTGCGAAAAACTTGTAACGAGTAGGTCACGCACTGAATCAAGAGATTGACATCTGTTGACAATCAGGGACCAGTTGTACGAAGGGTGGATAGCGATGGACTAATACACTGGATAAGGATCTATCCGTCGGATAGCGTTATCCTAGTCTCGTGGCGTGACGACACTAATACCGGCTGCGTATGAGACTAGCGCTATCCACCTTTCGTACAACCGGACCATAAGTGGCATCTTTGGTTTGACCAAGTCTCAAACTTGTGTTCCAGTGTGATGCGTTTCACGCATTTTATGGTCGACAGATTATCATAAAGACATTGTCGCTCTACAATCCAGAGGAGGTTCGTCATGATTGGGATGACAGCGCAGCGCGCCATCAAGATACAGAACATACCTATCCATAAGGGCATCTTCTAATAACGTCGTCACAGCATAAATGTAATCTTTTCCCATTTCTCCGATATATTCAAACAGGAACGACAATGACTTGAGAACACCGTTCTGTACATTGAGCTCTGGAACCCGATATTCGTTCATTAAGGCTGGGAGTACAGTGAATGGAGAACAGGTCTCTGCTACGATAGCAATAGCTACAGTTGTACAGACACGATTCTGTCGCTCTTGTACTTTGAGATTGTTAAGCAAAGTAGCAAGTACATCCTGAGGTCTGAAATGATAAGGAGAAAAGAAAAGAAAATGAATAAAAATAGTATAACAAAAGTGGTCATACATGCTCTGATAGGCGTTGGCATTGCTTTGACCAAGAAAAGTGGTAAAATAACAGTAGGATGAGAGGAAACGCATTCAAAAAATTGCAACAAAATAATAAGAAAAGTTGCAGAAACACTGCCTAGTAGAAGAGGGTCTCAAGTTTAAAAAAATATATAAACCCACCACAATACTTACCCAATGGCTTTCGCAATATAACCAAAGGTATTGACTGTTGCTCTTCTTATAGCCTTTTTGTGTGCCTTGAGTAATTCCAGCAGTTCAAAACAGATTCTCATCCATTCTCTAGCACCCACATGCTCGGCACCACGATCTGCTATACGACCAACCAGATCAATGCAGTTTTCTTGGACCTTCTCATGTCTGTAGAGCAGTAGAAAAACAGTTTCTTAGCCCCAAGTTAATTATAAATAAATAGAAAGTAACGAGGACTACTTTGAAAAAGCAAAGAAAGCTATGAATATATACCTGTTTTTGAGGATGGGCGTGAGTCTTGGCAACAGATCTTTGATTGGTGGGGTCATCTTGTTCATACCAATCACATTCACCACAGCCTGTAAAATAAAGTATAAACAATAAAAATATAAGATACATTCTATTTTCAAGTTCGAGTTGCATGATAATTAAATTTTTATGAAGATTTCTACAAGAAGTAATACTTTTTCTTGGTAATTTTTGCAACAATTTAGGATGCAAACAACATAACCGTTATGCTTAGGCATAATATTTTATCATTTCAGACCACTGGTCATTCCCTAGAGTATAATGTCTTTGTTTAATAGATGCACATGAGAAGACACATGAATATGGACACAACTCAAATAAATAATCTTATTGTCAAGAGAATGACACATGGTCTGAAATGGAAAAACATTACCTCAAGCCAAAAGGTCTTTATCGTTTTACAATCTTCATACCTTAAGGGCTCCCAAAATACTGCCCAATACTTCAGGGTACTCTTCACCAAGGTATTCATACAGTACAACACCAAGATGGCCTAACAGCTTTTCCTGGAAAGAAGACATTCATTGATATCAGTACACATACCAAGCATTGTTATACAAGTGTTTTGCATGGTAAAACAATTCAATAACATTTGTTTTTGAAGTAATAATTCCAACATTAACTTTTCATCAAAGGATATTGAAAATGTTACGAATATTTAATTTTCTCAATCATGTGTGAATATATATCTGTGAAAATATATCACAAAAGTAGTATTTAGTAATTTTCTTAAAGATGTACTCAGCAAACATTACATTATTCTTGAAGGTCCTAATATTCTTACAAATCAGTGTTGTATGTGAATTGAGTTTCTATTGGTTCTCTCCTGTGCTTCAAGGGTTTTTTATCGAGCACTCCAGTTTTTCCACACTCCACTAAAAGCAACTCCTATATTCCTATTCAATCATGGAATGAGGACCACAAGATTGTTACCCACTCGATATTAATTGCTACCCTCGTAAAAACAAGGAAGGAAGGGACCTTTTGTTGGTCTATATTAAAACTGATCATACTCTTTTATCCTACCTCTCCGCATGTCATCATGACCTGAGCAATCCTGGAAATCAGGTCCGCTGCCTGCTGTCTGACCTTGGCTGACTTGTTGTTTAAACGCCATAGAATAGTACCACAGATCTGAGGCAAGTAGGGTTTTACTCTTTTGCTCAAGGCATTTACTACTGTGCCAAAACCATTCAACATGACAATATCCTGAAAGAAGAAAAAATAACCAAAATGTCAAACTCAAGAAACTGGTTCATGTTTTCTCACTAAAAGGAAAGGTTGGTTTTAAAAATCGTAAATGAAGACAAAACTTTATCAGGCTTTATAAAATATTTGATAACATGCATGCTCTGATTGGTCAAAACACTTGAAGAACCATGTTTTTATCAGAGAACAGAAAACATTTTGAGCTCCATGGTTTTGTTTATTTTTGCTTTCACAGCTGTTTGTGTTTTTAAACATTAAAAATCACAGTGCCGTTTTATATTTTTACATTACCTCTTGGGTCTGTTCCTGGAATGCATAGAGTATACCATCAATCAACTGTTCCTCAAGTCTTGAGTCAATGTCAGCTGATCCAAGATTACCCATGATCTAAAATATAACAAATGCCATCCATTCTATAAGTTACATCTTAAGCCATTTTTGGATCTCAGCTCTAGCTAAAGGAAATTATATTATATACTATTATATTATGATTATAATATAAGCCTTGTTTTATTCATTCTACCTTTTCAATAGTTTCCATGACCATCTTTCTGTATTGTTCATTTTCATCTTTCAGATCATCCACAATGCGGTTAATGATTTCAGATGGTCCAACTTTGTTTGCCAGCTCCACAGTGGTGTCAACAAGCTGTAGAAGAAGAAAACCCCAAAGATATCAATATACAATGGAGAAAATTTAGGCGTTCTACATCGCATTTCATAAAATGAATAAAGGACATGGTTTTATTAACAAGTTTTTAATACATTACTATAGATTCCATCAAGAAATAGCCAGGGTTCTAGAGGTCCCATTGCCAAGTCTGAGGCATACCCAAAACAATATTGTTACAAGACACTTAAATGACAAACAAACTGCATTAGCTTACCTGTCGATAATTTCTCCTATCCAAAGCCATTCTGTGTTGCCAAAAGTGCTTGAAGAAGTCAGGCAGGATATCTTGTTTAATGTAGGATGGTTCAACACCATCTGTTGCACAACACTGTTTCACCACCTGAAACAGACAAATAGTTGATTGAGTTGCATGTTCTCCACAACAATAAGATACTATAAACTGTGACCAATTACTATGTGGACAAAGCATTTTTCATTTAACACGCAGTCATGATAAAACAGTGTCCAATTATAAATGATTACTGATTTAAAGTGCTGAGATTGGTTCTAGAGGAGGCCATAAATTTTGTGTTTTGATGGTGCTACTGTCAATGTTATTTCCTTATCATAAGAGCCTACTTTTTAGCATAGCCATGAAGTTATCAGCACCTATTTTCTCATTAATGGAATCATCCTAACAAATAAGTGAAACTGTTAATACCTTGAGTACAATCTTTTTCATTTCCTCATCTGGACTTTGAAACTCACGAATAAGGATGATCATCACTTCACGGGTATAGTAGTTAGCATACTCTGGATCCATGAGAGGGATCAGGTAACCAATGGCTTTTAAGAAAGCAGCTAGACCCTGTAAAAAATAATGTATTATACTGTTAGTGCATGATAAAGCTAGCAAACATTCTGCACTACATGTAAATGTACTCTGACCTAAGTGCTTTGTCTCAGCATAAAAAGGATAAAAGCAAGACAAATATCTTGCAGACAGAAAGTAGACAGCAACTTCATAAACAAAATTTTATTAGTCATGCACTGCCAGAATTACAGAAAATACAGCAAAAAAGTTACTTTCCCCTGTATATCCCATGATGCACTACATTATCGCACAACACTTTGCCAAGGCTTAATTGGTGACCAGCTTACCTTTCCTCTGTGCTGCCTGATACCTTTCCATAGAGGCTTTAGTACACTATCAAATGACTCAATACCATATGGGGTAGCAGCTTCAGCCAAAGCTGCCAAAGCAAGAGCAGTAATTGTTCTTACTTTTTGCTGTTCGTCAACGAGACCTGAAGAAAAACCAGAAAACATATTGAAATCTATATTTTTTGAGTTAGAGTTAATATAAATATTTACATAACAGACTTCACAGAATATTCTTGTATTACTAAACTAGAATACTAAGACAGCACAGAGCAGAGAAAGTAATTATTATGGCACTTTTACATGCTCGTTGGACTTACCATGTTCAATAATCTCCACAAGATTTCTAAGGTGAGGTAATATGGCACAACCCATAAGAATGGCAATCTGCTGGACAATTTTAATGCCAGTATGTCTTGCTTGCCATGACTTCTTGCTACGGCACACAGCCTTCAAGAAGGGCAACAATGATGGAATACCCAAAGCAGATGCTACAACAGCAAAAGCCCTATAAAACAAAAGCAAATCTCAAGTTTAGTCAAGAGCAAACATAATCATTGTAAACATTGATGCAAAGATAATAATAGGATAACCTCTTTATGGCAGATTGCTTACCTAGCTGTAGTGTTACGGACATACTCATCAATATTGTCAATATCAGGTCTCATTGTGGAGATCATAGTAGCCAGACCTGCTGCCTGTAAGGTAATAAATTAAATTATAACTAGTATATGAATTTTAAATATTAATATGAATATTAGGTATATTAGTGATAGACCACTAGTGGCAAAAAGTGTTGGTTTTGAACACCAAAACAATGGCAGATAACTCATGTTTTCAGCCTTATTTCAAAACTATTTGTATTCAATTTAATTGGTTGACTAGTAGGCATAGAATAAAAAAATATTAGATTACACAGCCCTGTAAATTGACAAACTGACTACTACCACAGACCACCTTAAAAAGTGAGTGTATAATATAGTAGACTTTATTGCACAAGACTAAAAGAGGGAGGGTTTGAGACTTGAAAATTCAGTAGATATTAGCAAAAAATTGGATTCCTGTAGACAAGAGTATTTGAAGCAAACAACAACGAAAACAAACAGGATAAGGTAACTTTTAAAGTTTCTTAAGCATACCTTGGCTAAGTTAGAGATGATTTCTCTGCCTTCAACTCTTGCATAGTAATCTTCATCAATCAATAATGGTTCAATAACCACAAGAATCTGGAGGGAAAAGTAGTCATAATTTATGGTAGTTCAATTATTAAGAATTTGCTGGAATTCAACTTACCTTGTGTACAAAAGGTCTGACTAAATCGTCCAGCTTGTATAAAATACGATCAATGACCTTGACGAGCAAGTGACGTTCCTATAACACAATTGAATCAAATTAGGATATTAGAATCTTTAGTTATGAACCAAGTAAAAACAAACTGAGAAAAAAAACATGTCTAACCTGATCTTCCAGTGTAGGTGACATGAGCAAAGGTAGAATCTGATTGAACAAAGGACCAGCCCCAAATTCTCGAGCCTTGTCAGTTATTTGTCTAAGGGCAGCTTTTCTCATAGGTGGAGTGCCGTTTTTTATCTTTAACAATAGTTTCATGATCTTTCTTTCTTTGAGTTCCTCAGGACCTAATGTGCTCTCATCCACATCAACCTATATAAAATCAAGATCAAAATTAGTAAGCAATTTAACAGGTTCTAATACACAGATGGAGTTATGAATTGGAGCTATGACAGAGTTGTTACTATTAGATTTTACTTACCAACAGTTTGTCAAAGTATTGGACATCATCTGGCTTGAGGTATGGAAGATTCCCTGGAGGTTGATCTTCCACAACTTTAGCAGAACGATCTTCTTGCTACAATGAAACAAGCAGAATAATTTAGAAACCATTAAAGGTATTTAGCAATTAACTACTGTCTAATTCTTGGTCACTGTGATAAAAAAGGAATATTGGTGTTGGCATAAGTAAATATTAAAACAATTCAATATCTTTGTTCAACTCTTTTGTTCAGAGATGCTCACCTGCATGTAAAAGCCTGTTCCCCCTGCAGGAGTGGGTGTGGCTGTCAGCTTTCGGCCAGGGGTTCTAATTGGCTGATATCCTGGTGGAGGATCTAAAATCTGCATAAAGCAAAGAATTCAAATGGATTATTTTTAAAGTACAATTCTAAGTGCCTGGCTTGGAAAAGAACCTTGAAAACACATTTATACCTTGTATCCATCTTTTGGGAAGAGAGTATCAAGCTCTTCATCTGACAAGGGTCTATTTCTTTCATCAATTTCTCTCTCCCATCTGTAAGCTTGCATCTGTTCTGGAGTCATGGATACCAGCTGACCTGAAAAATATCAAAACAAAAACAATGATTCATACAACAATCCTGATAAATTATTGCCTTGGTCAGTAAGGAAGTCACTCAAACAGTCACATTATTTCAAATTTCTGAAAGCAACTATCCAAGAATTACCTGGTGTGGGTGTCTGCATTTGCATGGCAGCAGCTCCAGCTGGCGTCACCCCACTGCTACCAATCATAGGAGTGGTACCACCCATTTGACTAGCAGGAGTTTCATCCCATCTTGAACGTCTTTTACTGGCTGGTGTAGGGGTTGCTCCAGGAGTCTCAGCACCAGTCCTGTCTGTCCTTGGTGTCTCTGCCCAACCAGGTGTAGAATGACCAGGTGTTTCTCCTCTTTCTGTCTTTGGAGTTTCATCCCAGCGATTCCTGCGTGCAGATGCCATGCCTGGTGTTGTACTACCAGGTGTAGCGTGTCCTGGAGTGGCATGACCAGGGGTTGTATGACTTGGAGTGGCTTCCCATATTCTGGTACTGGGTGTTGCACCAGGGGTTTCTGACCCTGGTCTATGAGGGGTTACCCCTGGGGTTTCAGATCCCTTGGGTCTTCCTGGGGTGTCATCCCAGCGACTTGCTGATGGTGTTGACATCTAAAAACAAACATAAACAAAAATCTTTAGGCTCTGGAAATTATGATGCAATTAAAGGTAAAGAATAATTAGTTTAGAAAATCGAATGGTTTTGAACGAGAAACCATTTAATTTTCTTATAATAATATGACCATCAAAACTTTTTAAATCAAATTATTACAATTCTCATTTCATGGCGTGCGTGGTAACCGGTCATGACGCCCCCTTGCCATGACGCCCCCAGCCATGACGCCCCCACATATACCATGACGCCCCCAGTCTGTACTACCATGACGCCCCCAGCGTAAACCATGACGCCCCTAGTCTCTATTTTAGCACGTATTTAATAAGAAGTTTAACGATTATACATGGCGCTACGAACCCATGTAAATAGAACACTACTGGAGTTGTTTCACGATCATTGCGGTTTTAAATAACTCGTTTTATTTCTACACTTCGCGTATCCACGAGTTAAAAACGATACCTACAAGCCTGGGCGACAATCTGGCGAACGCACTAAATCTCTGTAGTTAAGCGATGTACTTCTTGAATATTGTCATTAATAATTAGTTCCAGAACATAATATAGCTGAATAAGAAGTTAAAGAACATCATTCAGATGCATTACTAGTAAGAATCCAAGACATGTTCATCGATAAAAACGTTTATTTCGTGCGATCAAGGCACGCCGTTGTGAAGCACTCTCAACACTACGGCCCGTGATCAACATGTTGGAATGCCTTTATCGGCACGAGAAACCTATAAAAAAAATCTTCATATTTAAAGAACATTATTTCGGTGCATTTGGAGTTCTCAGAACATCATTTCACAAAGAACATTAAACTTTTTTGTAAGGATTGTTTTTGAGACGCGCACCTTCGTGTTTCAAACTCTTTTGTTATTTACACAAATGAAGAAATATGTCTATTTCAATAGTTTTTCCAAGTGATTTCAGCAATCGCCGGGAAAGACAAAATATTTCTTCAAGGCATCTGCTTACAGAAAAGGTTTTAAATTTACGAACGGAAAGTTGTGTCGAGGAATCGAAGTGACACCTCAGTGTATTGTGGGTGTATTACAAACGCTATGCGTCACGTCAACGTATCACGTTCGTATTTAGATTACAGTAATATCATAGTTAACTATAATAATACAGTATGCTCTTTTGATTTATTTCCATTTCGTAGCTCTAAAATATCATTTTAATATGAACTCTGAAATTCATCTGTAATGATCGTTTTTGAGACGCGGTTTGTGTTTCGCATCACCAAGCGAAGACTTCAAAGACGGAGGAGTTGTGTGACAACAGTGTAACGACTCGAATATGGCAAACTACCCGATTTATGTGAGCAATCTTTGCTTGCTTTCCGAAATATTTATTAAAAACACACATGTTTCTCCTCCAAGAAAGTTAATGTGAATAAGGAGGCTATTAAAGTAGAAGAAACGTTACGAATGAGTCAAAAACGTTAGACGCGAACGAGTTGCTGTGACGACATACCCAGCAGTGAAAAGACTTGTAGAGTGAAAACGGCAAACTACCCGATTTTCGTAAGAAATCTTTGCTAATTTACCAAAATATTTAGCAAAAACACACATGTTTCAAAATTACGAATAAGTCAAAAATTTCCTACGCCAATGAACTATTAGGTTACAAGGCTGCGAACTACAACTTCTGAAAACAACTTGTTCGTTCGAAAACAACTCGTTCGTTCGTGCATAGCCGGTTAATGGTCCTTCCTGTCAAATGTTTTGATTCTTTAAAATGTTTTTCTTACTTTATTAACCAGCAATCTCTTTCTTTTGTGGTTTATTTTCAGTGTCAAACTTTTTGGAGAAAGGTTTCAGAACTTTTGCGTAACCGAAACAATAATTGGAAAGATCACTAGCGTTCTTAAATATGGCAACTACGGCGTAGTAACTTGAACTACGAATAATTTGTCGGACTTACAAAATTTTGATGTCAATTTTTTTCCTTTTCGTTATTTTTTTGTCGTTCTTGAATTTATGCTATGAAATATCATTTTAACTTCTTATTAAAAAGTGTTAACAGAGACTAGGGGCGTCATGGTTTACGCTGGGGGCGTCATGGTAGTACAGACTGGGGGCGTCATGGTATATGTGGGGGCGTCATGGCTGGGGGTGTCATGGCAAGGGGGCGTCATGACCGTAATCCGCGTGCGTTGGTATGATGAAACAAAATTTGCTTTGTTTTTTGTTTTTAAAAATACTACTAATAATAATGATAATAAAAGACATTGATTTTAAATATAAATAGCTTTTTTTTCTGTGATTTCAACTTTTGGCGCTGTGATTTGGGAAAAATCACCAAGTAGCCAACCAATCAGAATTGAGGATTTTTGATGGTCATGTTATTATAAATATAACTAGTAACATACATCTGCTTGGTCCCAGGCCGACTTTTTCTTTACAGGTGCCTCATCGCCCTGTGCTTGCTGGTCCCATCTACGACGTTTCCTTTCTATAAATTAAAAATAATAACATCATAAGGCCTTTCATCCAACATCCTTCAATCCCACAATCACTTCATTTGTTACCTTGTTTAGAAGGTGCTGCCTGTGTTACTTGTAGCTCCCCTGCCTTGGACTTATCCTGAATCTGTTTCACTATTTGCGCCTGACAGATATAAACCCAGAATTTAGACTGATTAAGACTGTTTATTACCACAGTAAAGCAGACACATGTAGCATACAAGTAGGTAAATAATTCTGCAAGCCAAATCTTTACAGCATGATTACCGTCGTTATCGCCTAAAGCATCAACATCCGACACTAAAACATGTTCTCATTGGTTGCCGAAACATTAGAAGTCAGTCAACTGGAATGCGCATGTTTTGGCGCGCTTCGATCAACGGCACTTGGAATTTGCGCTGTAAACAATGTTCTCTGTCAACCTTTTTGGACATTGTCTCTCTTAGGAAAGAAGCCAAATAGCTGAGCTTGCAGGGAATACTTCAATTAGAGATACTGGACGAATGTTAAGGATAGATCCTTTAACAGTTTCAAGAATTGTTAATTAACATGTCAACAGCAAGAAACCGTTGAGCATGCTTCAAAAGATCACATCAAACTTTGAAAAAATTAACATTCGATGATTCAATTTTACTAGAAACAATAGCGTTAAACAAGGGATCGACTTCTCTGAAAGAATTACAGGCAGATTTGAATACGTTTGGAAACTGTGGAGTGTTGTCTCTTTCCACAATATCAAAACAAGTTTGTCATGAACTTCCAAGTGGTAAATACCGAGTTGAAACATGCGCGTTCCAGTTGACTGACTTTAAATGTTTTGGCAACCAATGAGAACATGTTTGAGTGTCGGGTGTTGATGCTTAGGCGATAACGACGGTATATATAGCAAATATATTTTTAAATACACAATTTGGTAGGGTTTCTATCTAGGCCATTTTAGATTGCTACTCCACCCCTGCTTCCCATAAAACATAATAAATCCATGTCCTTTTTTTATGCTGCGCACTTACTATTATTATACATTTCATGCTTGTACAAATAAGCAAAAGGCACTATAGTATTTCATAGCCATAAAATTTGGTGTAACATGTACCTGATCACGTCGAAGGTCCTGTTCTTGCATAACATCCTTATACGTTCTGACTTGCTTCAGCAATGCTGGATCTGGTGTCTTGCCACCTGGACAAAACACACAAACAAAAAAGAACAAAAAAAGTTTCAGTAAAACTTGTATGGATTTTTTTGATATTCTTATGTCAGAGAAAAAGCTAAAGTTAATCAATCTGATGACATTGGTGTGTGTGGATCTCTCTTGTAAGTTAAACTGACTCTAGACATTCTTATTGTAATGTCACTGAACAGAATAACCTACAAAAGCCATACACACAAACGTCTGTCTGTCCACCTTACATTCTAGGTAAGCAATTTTGCAAACAAGGAATATGGTTCAGAATGACCACTCTAACTTCTTTTCCTTTATTTGTCTATAACAACATATAATAACGATTTGTTTAGCAGGAACAGGCAGCATTCTACTGTGGCAGAGCACCAACCCTTGCTCGGTCTTGATGGAGAGCCTATCAAGGACAGCCTTCAAAAGTACTGTTATCCTGCCATTGTATTAGTAGAGATGACCTTAACAAAAATTCTTAGAGGTCAGTAATCGACCAATGGGGTAGTATCTGTTCTCTTGTTTTGGAAACATTCATGCTTAACATCCCTAACTTTTTTTAAAAAGGTTTTTTTTGATAATATTATCTCAAAATGGTATAAAACTGCTTTGATCTTTCACCTTCATTATTTGGTTTTAGTAGCAATACTAAATAACTATAGAATATTATAATCCAAACACTGTCTTAAGTGCTGGTATAACCTAACATAAAAAGACGTTCACTTCTTTCTTTCACATTGAAATTTGTAACTACACTACCTGTTGCAATCTAAACACAACTTCAATAAAAGAACTAACATTGTGCTAATATATCACTACATCTACATTTACTTTATCGTAATGTAACATTATTACATTGCTGGCACAAATACACAATTGCAATGCTCTCAGTTGTTAAACTGAAGTGACGCAGATATTCTTTCCAAAACCAAATGCTAAATGGAAGAAATGGGGAGGCATGAGTATTTTATTGACAAGTAATTATTATAAAATATATTTGGGGCAGGGTTTATGTACACACTTTCATTGTTCTAAGCCTTTTATACAGCTACTTTTTTTAAATGTTCCATACCAAGCCACAAAAGTTACAAAAATATTAAGATGTTTCTAAACTTTGTCTGCACCTTTTTCAGGGTTATTTTCATACGCTATTTGCTGTGTACGTACAGTATGATCTCTAATACATTCTAAGATTGTTATGCAACATGTAACAAAAACTTTGCAAGGCGTTATTTGAAATAGCTGTATACGAGGCTTGAATGTGTAAAATCCTTGATGTTTATAAGTTTGACACAAGCTCTACAATTCAAAACATCTTTGGTGAATTAGTTTCAAAAGTCGTGATGCTACATTATAATCATATAAGTATAATGATTAAGGGTACATACTAGTTACATCTTTTTACATGGATTGAGAAAAGTTATGTCTGCATACAACATATAGAATTTGTAATTAATTTATATTATGATATGTATACAACTAACATAACAATCATTAGAATCTATACATACCATCAGCAAAGGGATCAAGCCGTGGTGGTGAGATGATCATCTGTCTTCGTCTTGCCCGGTATTCATCCTCTCTTTCAGCAATGGTTTGCCTCCTGTGTTCTGCAAGTGGATCCATCTGAGAGAGTAAGGAAAGAGTTACTCTAAAAACACAGATCTGTGTTTAATATTAAACTTTTCTTGGTAAAAAATTGAGATTGTGGTGTGAAACAATCTAACAGTCTCCTAGAGAATGGTTCTTTAAATGATAAAGATAAAACTTTATGGTTTTATGGCAAATGGTTAGGACTTTCTAGTGGCTCGGATGACCATCTTAAGTGGCGCTCCTGTCTCTCCACACTCATCATTACTAACCAACATCAGAGGGGCATAAAAGAACCTCTGAGGATGTAAAGAAACCCTGGCAATGATCACCCTCAGTCTTCATACTGTCTCTCATGCTTGTAAATCGCATAATCTGTCATTCACAACTCAATGTAATGCGCCTTTGATTATATCCATATAGAGAGGGCACTATATAAATCATTATTATTCTAAGTACCTGTTCTCCTCCTTTTGCCATGTCATTAAGCACAACCATTGGTGCAGTATATGACTGTCTCTTTCCTTGTTGCATGATAGATGTTGCTGCATAGTCATCATCATCCTATGAAAAAATAACATTGTAACATTTAAAGATCAATACTTAATTAAATGATATACTATGCAACTCTAAGGGCTTCTAAGTTATGACGTATTTCCTGGCCCAAACAATTGTTCAGTTGGGTTTGTTTGTGTTGCATTCGGCACATGTGGGCATCAATGTCAGACCTAGGCCTTATAGTTATAGTTTTCATAATTGTAAATATATTTTCCAGTTAAAATCAATTTATGTATTATATGTATTAAGAGTTGTAATATTATATATGTATATGTATTTATAGGGCTCCCGTTGATAGCAGTAATGTCATAACTAAAGGGAATACCCTGTTTAAATAAAGAGTTTCATTCATTCAAAAGATCCCTATAATCTTGCAAAAACTTATTCCCAGGATTTATTCTCTACCTTCATCAATTAGATTTATGAACCGAAAATTCTGCTATGAAGAAAAAATGCTAAACAATAATTGTTTAGCATTTTTTCTTCATAGCAGAATTTTCGGTTCATAAATCTAATTGATGAAGGTAGAGAATAAATCCTAAAAAAATTATTGTGTAGGTTTAATTATTAATTTTGAGCTGGAAGTCGTTTTTTGTTTGATATATGTTGAATTGTATAATTGCAATATAAATATGATGATAATAATCGGTCTGAAATTTTACATTATATTATATTTAAACATGCAGTTTTGATATGTCACTAAATATCTTTAAAAACAAGTCTGTGACATCGTCACCTCAGTACTCTATTCTCAAATATCTGATTATCAATAATAAAATAATAATATATTACTAATATGTAGATTTTACCTCTTCAAGTTCATTGGCAGCAATAGAAGGAACATATCCTGCATACCTATCATAGTAACAAACAGTTAGACTTAATGAGCAAGTAGGAACTTCAGCGTTACATTCCATCTCTTCCCTCAACTAGGGAATTAGTAGGGGAAGACACAATGCATGAGAAGATTTAAATCACTGAAGACCTTTCCTGTAAAGTTTGATGTCTCATCCGTTGCCTTGCATTTAAATTACAATCAATTAACTGCAACAAAATCTATATATTGAGGGAAATTTCAGACTGATTTAAAGATTTTAGAGGATTTTAAATCTCTCTCAAGAAATTTAATATTGCAGGTTTTTGATTGACGGCTGTTGTAATGCTAGTCCACAAACGAGAGACATCAAACTTTGCAGGTCGCACTTCAACAATAACAGCAAAGATGAGAGTATGTGGATGTATACGCTCAATTGAAGAATAGTTGTAGGGTTCAGAAACATAGAAGCTGAGACCAAAATGGCACATGGGAAGTATGTTAATTAGATGCATGCTGTGACCGGCTACCCATGGCGTCATCCCTGTTTATAATATGCGTTTGGCATTCTAAACTGACTTCATGGATGGTGCAAACGGACAAATTATATAATAATTATGTCATTTCCCATGTGCCATTTCGGTCTCAGCTTCTATGTTCTATGTTTCTGAACCCGACAACGATTCTTTAATTGAGTGTGTGTAATTTATAGGAAGATAGCTATTGTACAAAAGCCAACTCATTGGGGCTAAAAAAACAGCTGACCAAAATTGGCAATTGTCCAGCCAAATCACTATCAAGCCTGTCCTCTTGATTAGTCACATGTTGATCAGTCTGAGGCTGACTGTCTTCATGTCAAGCCATTGAGCAGCCATTATTTTCAGCCATGGCCATATTATGTAAACATTACACATAGATGTGGTTTATTAGCGTGCCTCAAAAAAACAAATTTGTGATACAGTTATCCCACTGATGTGAAATTTGGGTGCATTTATACTTACTTGTCACCTCCTGATCCATAAATGTCTGTGTCAAAACGACCTGCAGAACCCAAGCCAACCTGGAATCACAAATATTATAATATTGGCGTGGTTATACTAAAATATGGTGTATATGTGCTATCGTATATTTTAAAATAGAGAAACTTGAGAATCAAGGGGAAAAATTACACTAAGAACGTAATTAGGTCGTTTTGCTGGTTTCGTCTTGCTCATGCGAACATAACTTTGACGTCACATGTGGAGTCAAATGGTTGTAACTAAATCCAACACAAAAACTTTGAACCATTACAAAATGTATCTTCATAACATTATTTCCAAAAAATAATGAATAAGATGCATTTTATATACTTCAAACTAAACATTCAAGTTTACATTAACAACAAAATAGAAATCAAAGTTTTTCATTTCGATGCAAAAAGACCTCACTCGTTCTCCGTCATCGTTCAATCCTTTATCAGATCTTCTGGCTTGTAATTCTTGGATTTGTTTATCAATCTCTGTATAAGATAAAGGAAACATTTGTTATTTAAAATTCTTGCTAAAATTCGAGATTCAATTAGTCGAAAAGAAGGAAACTCAACACACCTTCGTGAGTTGTCGGTGCCTTCGCTAAGGTCGCCATTTTGAAATTCAACTCAATGTGTTCAAAGAATACCCATCATCCTTTGCGAGTGCTTCAAAAGGTTCCCGGATATAACATTCCCGGATGCAAGGATAACAACAGGGAACCCATCAAAGCAACTCTTCTCAAAAAACGTTACTCTCAATCAATAGCGTCAAGAGAATATATAAACTATTGCTCAAGTTGACAGGTTTTTCCGACGTAATTAGGATATCCACAGAACGATAAATAAGATAATAAGTAAAATGAATGATACTTTTATTTCCAATTTCTGCCGATTCTTTTAATTTTATTTTTTGAGACAGACTCAATGCAAAAAATGTAGTGATTTATTCTTGCATTTTAATAGATTAGTTTCTTAATACGTCATCTTACCTTTCGTCTTGTTACATCATCGACAGCCGGGACCTCAAGGGAAGAAATAACTAGAGGGGTCATTTCAGCGGCCCATATGCAAGTGGGTAACCACAACAGGTTCTTTGCCCAGTATTAGAAAATGAAAGATAAAATATCTATCTAAACGTCATACTGAGATTACAATGTCATACTTAACTAAATATCAAAATATAAGAATTTCGCGAAGTTGAAATTTCCAAAATTACAATTCATAAATACTTGTCTACTGAGTTTCTCCCAAGGTCTTCGAAAATTTAGCTTACTATATATTAATCTTCAATCAATCATTAGTAAAGAGTACGGCCATTTTTTTCTTTCTTATGCGTTAAAAAGTAACGGTCTCCGGATCATATTTAGAGAAGTTTTGCTTGCAAAACGTTGTGACAATTGCAAGTAACTAGATCCAAGCAGGGAGGTGTGTGAGAACTGAGTTCAACTTACTGCGTACATGCAAAATAAAAGATGAATTCATGACAACAGTAAAAGTTGTCTAACAAAAAAGGTTTCTAAGTCAGGATAAGATCCTGGCCGACGTAATTATCACCGTTTGACAGTAAGATAATTTCTACACCACTAAGTCTTAAACACTGGACCAAAATAACCAAAATAAATTCTTGATAACCAAAATATATAGTTTCTTACACGAATCAGCTGTTGTACACTGAGTTTAGCGAATGAACCAAACCAACCATTTTACAATGTAGCAAAATATTCTTTACAAAAACATGCTGTCGTTGCAATATTACGTAATCCGGGGTAATTCAGATACTTTTATCATTGTGGTTAGTATTCCGTACGATTTCTTTTCCAAAAGTCAAGGTTAACAAATTCGAATGGTTGAAGAGAAAATGGAAGATTTAATTCCGGACTACTTCCCCGCGAAAATAAAGCTTTAAATTAAGAAATATATATTAAGATATATTTGGAAAGTTTTTAGCCGCTTTTTTATTATTCCTGATTAGTCGTAGTATATTCGGTAATTCTGTTCGGGGAAATTCTAGGTCATTCTAATTCAGCCACACGCAGAGATAAAATAAATTTTGTCTAATTCTAGGCTGTGAGATATACGCAGTTAACCACAAGGCTCACTTGTCGACGAAAATCGTGGACCAATTGTCATCACAGAAAGACCTGCCGGGTACAATGTAAAATTGACCTTCGTTTCTAATTGAAAGTCCATAGCTAAGAGGGATTTGCACAGATACGTTTGAATTGCACTATTGTAACGAATTTTCATATGTTATTGAAAAGGAAAAGTGCAAAGCAAAGTTAGCTATTTTTAACCAACTGGTAAAGGTAAGGAAATGTTTCCATTATGTACCTTAACATGTTCGTCATGAAAGCAAAATTTCTTTGAAGTTTCTTGAAAGTTCGCGCAAAAGGTTCACGCTGTTGCACGAAAAACGAAAAACAAGTCGTCCACTTTGGTAGCAAGCGGTTTTGAGGGGAGAAATTTTTAAATTTATCGATAGTTATAAGGTTGCATTGCGTCATTAGGAATTAAACTTATCGGTTTGAATACAGGTTTGAAAAGCCAGTAAAAATAGAAAAGAAAGAAAAATCAGGTACTAAAAATGCGATAAAATGGTTTCGATCTTGGATGGAATACTATACTGAACGACTGGTTTGATTTTTCGTAAAGAAGGAGCGCGAAAACTGTTGAGATTTTTTGTGCAGTAGTCCCTTTCACAGTGCTCTGCGCCTGTAATAATAGAGACCTTCTTTAACATCTTGGACAATTATTTACATGTCTCTATCATCGCAAGCTCACCGTTTGTCTCGCTTCGATGCAAAGGCATGGCGCAGGGAACTGTGAAGGGGACTGTTGTCTAAAATGCCAGTCGAATTTTTTGGTTCAAAAAATACCAAAAAAAATAATATATGATTCTTTTGGGACCCAAATTGAAAAACAAAAAGTGGCTGGTCGTCGTAGTGATATTACAAGGAATTTTACAGGAAAGAAAGCACGAGAGAAAAACCCTTCACCGGTGCTTGCAACCAACTGGATTGGCCTCAATGATGAATTATACTAATGGCTTTCAGTTGTAATTTGCGTAGACTTAGTGATACAGCAGATGGGCTTAAAAAGCGCAGTTTTAATAATCTTAAAAAATCTTTTAACAACAGAGAATAATAAGATGAGCACCATCCTAAGTACTACCACCAAAGTATCCTACACAGACGTCTGTCGTGTTTTGCTTCTAAGCTCAAGTGTTGCTTCATTCAAGATGCGACCTTTCCGTTTATCTGACAATCAAGAGATACAGAAAATCTACCTTGAAGCCCATCAGAGTTTTGTCTTCCCAGCCTTCATTTCTGGACTCCTCAATCCATACATCTTTTCCCCAGCACTTCTCGTGGCGCACCTGGTCGCTATAGGGACAGGATCTTTTATATTTGCTCTCGGAGCCTTGGCATTTTTCATCACCGCCATTTATGTGTCCTATGATTTGAAAGTCATGAACCACATCAACCACTCCCTTTCCACTGACCTGGATAACATTGGGAGTTCTTACCAATCAGGGAGAGACGAGTCCAGCTTTTGGGTAGTCGAAACCGAAGGTCGCGTGGCTGGTTTTGTAGGGGTAATCCAGAGAGATGTTGCCACAGTTGAACTCCAAAGACTCACCGTCGTGGCTGAGTTTCGCCGACGCGGCATAGGAGAGAAGCTGTGTCGCCGTGTCATTTCTTTTTACAAGCGCAAGAAATTTCGAAAGCTCATCTTGGAATGCACTGAAGTTCACATAGCTGGAAAGAATTTGTACGTTAAGCTTGGTTTTGACGTGGACGAACGAGTTCAAGATCCATTTGCGCTCTCAGCCATTACACTGGAACATTATTCTCTAAATCTTACCTAAAGTACAGGCGAAGATCGTTCGTGAAGAAGTAAGAGTTGATAATTATCTCTTTGGGGATTAATCTTACTCCAATGGAGTGCAATTATACTGAGTGTTTGTCCAACAAACATCCACATCCATGACCGAAAGTTCTACAGGGTGATCTGAATAATTCATTTGAATTGAAAAACAATCTGTGAGAATATCCTCCTTCCAGATTAGTACCTGGACTAGTTACTGGTCCGAAATACTTGCACCTTTATACACTGTATAAACGGATTGCCACTGCTCTTTATTTATACAACCAGCACTAAAATAGTGCTAAACGCCCCCAAGACCAACTCAAGTCTTTAGATTTTTAAATTTCTATGTGATCGATTAAACAAGCTTCGAGAAAAATTGTACCTGGTTTGTGCAGTGGAAAAACCTACTTTATTAACTCACTTGCGCATGCGCCTTGAAATGCTCAGCAGTACTTTTGAAGTTACGGAAGTGGATAGTACACCGATGCATGAAATGCATGTATGCTAATATGAATATGTATGTCAATATAATATAAAATAACTGTATTCATCCTTTAACGGAATAGGACAAATTTAAATAAATTGTATCCGCTATTTGAATACATTAATTCCAGTTTTCGTTTTCCAAAGGTAAATAACGTTAGGAGAAAAAAAATAAATTATTTCCAAGCACAAAGGACAGTGTGGCACAGCTTTCTGATCTGCGCTAGAAAGAAGTCTTAACATTTCAGCTCGATTAGCTGAACATAACGAGCTAAAGGTTTGCACAAGTAACACACAAACCAAGCGCAAGTTTTAAACTCTGAACTGCTGCATTCCGCATCCATTGCGTCGTATTTATGCATCTGAATATCTCTGGAAAAAAAATAATTGAATTTTTTTCCCTGGCCCCAAAGCGTATAGTAGAGGTGGGTTGGGCGTCCTGTGGATTTCTCTCTTTGATACGCGCCCGCGATCATTTCTGCTGACTATTCCAAGATGGCGGATCTTGAAGTGGTTTTTAAAAGCAAACGTGAAGAAGGGAAAATCAAAGGCACACGGAAATAAAGAAACTATTAGCTGTCTATTAATTTTGGAAAAAAACATCGAAGGTCAAATATGGAAGTATACTCCAAAGCCTCTAGTGTTTCCGACGCAGAGGAAGTCAAAGAGCCTTGTGAAGTTCAAATCAAAAGTGGCAAAAAGATTAGGGCTTGTATTTCACAGGCTCTCAAGATACTGCAGGTAGTGTTGAAGTGTTGAACGAAAAGTTTAAATGGAATTAATGCTAATATCCTTAATCACTTTTTTTGTTCTATCCTTTCCCCTTGGCCTATTAAGGCCCCTTCACACGGGCGATTTTTGCCACTCATTTTTGCTTCGATCCGTACCCTTTCCCAATAGAATAAAGCACTTTACTTGGAAGTGACTACACGTGTATGCATGCTACATGTCAAAAATGTGCCGTACCCTTTCCCAATATAATAAAGCCCTTTACTTGGAAGTGACTACACGTGTATTTATGCTACATGTCAAAAATGGGCCGCATCCTTTACAAATTAATCTATCATTCTATGATATCATACCTCATGCATTGAATTTTTATATTCATTGCCAATAATTTTTCAGACTACAAAAGAGAAAGTTATCATCACTGGAAGTGGCCCAACAGTAGCCAAAGTGATAACAACAGCTGAAATTGTAAAGAGAAAAGTGAAGGTATTTTTTAGCACATAGATCTACAGGGTACTTATTAAGAGATTCTATTTCCAGTTACTCACTTGCACTATTGGTAAAATACACATGAGCTGGCTTTTTCCTGTTGCTGTTAGTATTGCACTTTCCACAGATATACATAATGAAGTAGAGAGAATAAGAGAAAAATATCATATGCCCTTGGCAGGATTTGAACCCACACCGAACGCATAATTTATTACTACTTTACAGATATACATATGAGAATTGGAGCTCGAGTATATAATTATACTGTTAAGCAGTTTTAGTTAGTATTGGGCTGCCTCTGTTATATGTCAAAGGAATCCCATCATGAATATGAGATCATTTGTAAAATAATTAAATTTGTTCGTAGGGCCTTCATCAACAGAATACTTTGTTTTACTACAAGTAAGTTACTAGCTCTCTTTTCATTTTGGTGCTTGGCATTTATTTCCTGATTAGAGATAACTGTATATGTAATTGTTTTCCTTAGAACTGAAGATTTTTGGGAAGCAAAGCAAGAGGGGCTAGACAGGTACCTGATTGAATCTAATTCTAACTTACTCTAACTTTTTTATTACCATTTGAGCTTGAAAAAGACTAATAGTATAAAACATTTTGTTGGTTTCAGGCTTAAAGTGACAAGAAATATTCCATCCATAAGGATACTTTTGTCAAAAATACCTCTTGATGAAAAAGCACCTGGGTAAGCTACAGCTCTTTAAAAAAAGATTGGTGAATGTTTGGTGGCATGTGTTTAATGCATGCAGCATGTGGCTTGTTGCTTGACATTACATTAAGATTATCCATGGCCTTTCAAAAGGTGTAAATTCAAAACATTTGACTGGGTTGTCTGTTAAAGCTAGTTCTAATTAATCTTGAAGGGATATGCCATAATAGAACTCCCCCTCCCTAGACTTTTTGGAACATTACAGTGTTTTGCTTAAAAAAAATGGGGAGGGGCTATAGCCTCTGCACCCCTTTGGTCAGTGAAGGTGTGCATTAAAAAAGTATTTTAAATTTTATCAATAGCATGAAATCTGGGCCGAAGAAAGTCAGGGCACGACTAACACAAATCAAATTGGAATTGAGCTTGGAATATATGAGGTAATAGACGTTTTATGGTGTTTTTTCATAGATACCAGTCACCTGGAGTATCTCGGCCATTAATACAGTTTAGAGATGAAGACATAGAGCTGGCTGATGATCAGTATGAAGGCAAAAGTCAATTAAGACAATCTCCGCATCAGCACCAAAGAACTGGATTTAAAAATAACCGAAAGCAAAAACCAAAGTCACATACAAAACATTCAAATCAAAAGGAGAGGAGAAAAGTGAAACAGAGAAAAGAGATGATGAAACACACAAAAATCATGAAGAAAAAAGAAGCGTTCCACAGAGTAGGGGAACAAGAAGGAAGCGTGGGGGTTACCATGGTGGACAACAACTATCAAAAAGACAACATTCAGATAAAGAAAAGCCTGATAAAAAGACTGAAATACCAAGAATTAATGAAAACACAAATGGAACATCAAAATTAAGACCTACCCAGGCATCTTCATAGTATTAGAAAATATTTATTTTCAATGCTGATTTGGGATTTCATTTCATTATCTAATATTCCTCGCTATTCTGAGCAAGAGCACTTTCACAATTCCCTTCTCTTCTCTTTCTTGTCTAAATACTTACAATCAGCTGCACAAGAAAAAATCATTTAACTGAAACTTACTGTGCAGAAGCACCAACCGGACCACTGAACAAGTTAACCAATCACAAAATAAAGTGAAAACAAAGGAATTTTATTTTCAAACTTGAACCTATCAGGAGCAAGTAACAAATATCTGAGAAATGACTTGACACTATCAACAACTGTGGGAGTGAGAGATTGTGATTGGCCGAGGTCAATATGGAACTAAATTTGTTCTCTCCTGATTGGCTATAGCTTTTTATCTTGAACTGTACTGCAACAGTAGCACACTAGGTGCATAGTTGTTTTCATAGCAAAGGGAGTAAAATGCATGTGGGTACGTAAAAGCATTTAGTTTATGACATCCCAGTCTGCATGAAAACAGCAATTTGATTGCCTTACTGAGTCATTAGAATCCTACAACACAGCCTTCCAATTTGAGGTTACAAAATAATGTTTTGTTGGCATTATAATAAACATTTTTGCCTGAAATTGTTGTCTCTATAGGTAGACATCTGTCTTACTGTAATTTGAGTTTGTTTACCCTTGATCTTTGCCTTTGGCTCAGTCAATAAAAATTCCCAATAAATCTTGACCAACTTTTATCTACATCATCCTTGAAACCAAGGGCTCAAGAAACAATCAAAAGAATTTTAGCCCTGGATTCCCAAGGACAAGTGTTCGAAAACGAGGTCACCAAGTCATTAGTTCACAATAAGAGATTGATGGAAGAAAAGTATAGAAGTTGAACTTTTGTTTCCACTTAAATTGGCACTATCCACCTTTAACTTGAATTAGCAGCCTTGCAAGATTGGAAGAACCTAGCACTTGGTGTAATGTATTCAGAAAATTTATTGTATTCTATTGTCGTTTTATCTATTGTATTAGGTGTGAATCATTGTATTTTTATGAACACATTACATCAACTGCTTGCTAAGTAGGCTCTCCCTTGCAAGATCACAGGATGATCTTGTTTCTCGTTTTTGTGCACTTGTCAGTCATGAGAAAGGTGTATATATACATATGTCCTCATTTATATATGTATTAGCTTTGGTTATCTTTTATGATTTTGCTCCCATTGCATTTTCAATGGCCATGGATATGATGGTGACAAAATATTTTATGATAATTTTGGGAATAGACTATTTCACGGATCCTGCAGCTCAACGTCAGCCTCGTCAGCGTGTAATATATTCTTTAGAAATTGCCTACAACCTGTGAAATTTTTCAATTGTTCGCTGATGTGTAAATTTCTTTCACTACTGCGGACTGAAGTCAAATCCTAAAGAATAATTACACGCTGACGAGGCTGAGGTTGAGTAACAGGATCCGGGAAATGGCCTATTATTTCCTAAATACAGCATAATATGTATTTGAAAAAAATAGCTCATTCGCAGATCCAGAATGATCTTAAATTGGAAGGCTGGTGCCTTATCCTCTATTATGATTCATCTCCAAAGGGGGGTGACTAGATTCCCAATCCACCCCTGGATCCGCACCTGTGGCTATTAAACAGCAGTACTGGACTCTTGTAATGTAAGTTCTTCAAATCTTTCTCTATCCAGTGTAGTTATTCTTGTTCTGCATAGTACACACTTAAGAGGAAGGTTAAAATCATTGACAGCCACTTGTAAAGTCCTCACGAAGCATCCTCTACACAGTACTTTATGCTTGCAGGGGAAGGTCTGAATAACAGCTTTGGCACTGTTGCAAACAATACACTAAAATGAAAAACAATCATTTAAATGAAGGTTATTATGCAATTAACCAATGAAAGATAAGATCAAAATGATGGCCCACTTCTGAGACATGCTTCGCTTGTTGCACACAAAGGTTACAGCATGTGACTGCTAAATCAAATTTATTTTTCTCCTATCACGAATCACTGAGCATTATGCATGAAGCCTCATGTTTAAACGCTTGTGCAAGACAAACAAGGACTATTGTCATCTTATAGAACCTGATTTAGAAAGCAAGGTTGGGTACCTCAGGCACCCACCAACATACATTTGGAAGTTTTGTCTCATGCAAAAAATTTCAGGCTTTCAGCTATATATATTAATGCATAGTCATGATGGTTGGTCTGGAAACATTGATCGACACTTTAAAATTACTTGGAAAAACCTTTGAAGTGCCAAAATCAGTTGAGAAACCTGATATTAGCCCAAATTTTTTTAACTAATATTTTAAATTACACATACAGCAAGCTTGAACTGTATTTTGAGGTTGGTAAACATTAATGTATATACTTATTTCAATAAAGTTTATAGTCACCAAAAACCTAGAAAGCTATGATCGCTGAGAAGCATGGGGAAATATTTTGTATGCAAAAAGTAAAGCTTTTGACACAAACTGCAGCAGTTGAGGATGCTCAAAGGAGGTTAACTTGTAACTGGTAGAAGATCTCAAGTCCATCAACAGCTATCAAGCATGTGGCATTTAAAATGTGTCTACCCATAATCCTTGTCGGTCTCAGCTTTATAGCTTTTCAGGTGACTGACTTTATTGAGATAAGGGTATGTTGAAATATTACAAGTAAAAAGATATGACTTCAAACAAACCTCGTCATCTTCATTGTCTGCAGTCTCAGGAACTATTTGATCAAGAGAAACTAGAAGCCTGTCCTGAAATAAGCATAAAATGTGTCAGAGCGAAGAGAAAAGCAGACACAAGCAACAGCACATCAAACAACAGAGTCAGCAAATATAATCTCTTCTAACTTACAAGTTTTGACCGGAGCTCTGATACTTTCTGCCTTCTTCTTTCTCTGAGGTCTTGCTGGTCCTCACGTTCTCTTGAATGATGGGCTTTCCGAAGATATAGGTAAAAGAAGTACATACTTGGTAATAGTGCCAAACTGAGAAGGCTCACAACAACGGTATGACGCTTCAAAAACGGCAAGAAGGAAGTCATAATGCCTGGTGATGACGTTTCCTTCAGACTTGGTCTTGAATATAGAAGCAAAGTAATCAAGCTCTTATATCATAATAAAAACATTCTTTTGATCGAAAAACGTAATGAAAAAGAAACATTAATAATCTCATATCAGTTTCATTTCAATGTATAACTTAATTAGGGTCCTCGCATCCGCTGGCTTTAAACTCCGCTGGCTCATATATTAACACAGGAAGCCCAATACAATAAAACCCAAAACATTCAGTCCTCTAGGCCCTGAACATAATATTTTAAAATTCTTATTACATTCGTAGTCCATAACTAGTAAACTTATCTTCAAATACGCTCGTCTGCCCACTGGTACATTAAATCTCAAACTTTTGTAATATGGAACTTTTTACCTAAAAGGAGTCAAGAGTTTGAAATGGGTGTGTCCCTCAACTTTTGTGACTTCTTGTTTCTACGAGTCTGTTTTTCCCCTCATCTTGAAAAAGCTGTTTAAAAATAGCTTGCCATCCTTCACTGCATATAGAAACTATTATATTCAAGCAAAGAAGATATTGAATTTAGCCATTAGAAGGGTTTAAATGGTATTGAATGCTATTATTTTAATACATTTGCCACTTTCATTCACTGTAGAATGCATAATTCCTACACAACCATCAACCAAAAAGTGGTCAGGTACAAGAGTGCAGTTTCATATTTGTCTGGTAGGATCGAATATTACAAGGTGGGGTTGATTCCACATCCAATACCTTTTTACATGCTAATGTACTACAGCTTCCCATGGTGAAATGACATATTTAATTTTTTTCCAGAGTGGTATCCACCCTTGCCCTTCTTGAAGTAGATCTCTGTCAAAGATTGAAACACGATGCATTTTGTATAATACTAAACACATATGCTTGTCAAACTAGCTAGGGATGGTTAGGATTTTATTTTGATTTGTAATTTATGCAATGTGTTTAAGCATTTAATAAATGTCTATAATTATCAACCTCATGGTAAGGTGAGAATATATTGCTATCATCACCACAACAGATGCTTTTAAAGCCATAAATGCAATAAAAGCTCCTAATTCAATGTACAATTAACGAAATGTAGAGCAGATATATTCATACTTCAAAGTGACAATAAAAGTGATTTTTAAAATATAACCCAGCATCGTCTGGCTATAATTAGAAAGTGAAAACCTTTTACATATTTGGTAGGATTCTCCTGGGTTAATTATCATCACCTTGAGCCAATACAAGAAGAACATTCTTAGGATTCAGGAAGGTTAATCTACAATTATATTTGTGTTATTTATAATACTTACTCTACATCATATTATCTAAATGCAATAAACACAAATCAATAACTTCAAATTATCAATGATTACTAAACAGTTTAATTGTTTTCTACAAACTTTATTTAACGTTATCAGAAATTATTATGTTTTAAGGGTTTATTGGCCAATTAGCAAAATGATATACAGTAAGATATATTATGAAAATAACGGATGCCTTTATCAGTGCTGTGCAAACATGAAAGAATAACTGTTTACAGTGAAAAACTTATTGTTTGAAACAAAAGTTATTCACTGTAGACTCTGAATGAAGTGACATTCATTAGCTATTTGCTCGAGTAAGCTTTTTCAAGTGGAACCTTACAACGCCTAAAAAGATTATCCTAGCAAAGGGTCAGAGAAAATTCACAACGGTACGATTACACATGTATCTGCAGCACACAATTATTATCAGTAGGAATACCAACTTTACAATGCCAGTTAAGAGTTAGTAAAACAAATGATTGTTCTTTAATAAAAGTTCTTAAATCCACCCATATTTTAAATATTAGTCATTGTCATCTTTCTTGCCGTGCTTGAGGATACGAGTAAATGTGTTGTAATCCAAATGGCCTTCCTTGTCAATGGGAGCGTCTCGAAGGATATCATCTACTTGCTCTTCAGAAAACCGATCTCCCATCGTCATCATAGCCTCTTTAAGTACATCTTCGTGTATTTTACCACCACCTTCTTCGTCGAAGCAAGTAAAAGCGTTACGAATAACATCCTCTGGATCAGTGCCGTTTAACTTCTCTCCGAACAAAGTTAAAAACATAGTAAAGTTGATGGGCCCAGGAGACTCGTTCACCATGTCTTCGAGGTACTTATCCGTTGGATCTTTACCAAGGGAGGCTAACATGTCATGGAGATCTTCTTTATCGACAAATCCATCGTGGTTTTGATCAATCATATTGAATGCTTCCTTGAACTCCTGAATCTGGCTCTGGTCAAACATGGCGAACACATTTGAAGTAGCTCTGTGAGCTCTCTTTTTAGTTGGCTTCTTCGTTTTACGGCTAGCCATCTTGAAATGGATAAACTTATCAAATTAAACTCGACCAGTTGATGGTTTCTCGTATGAGAATCGATGAAGAAGAAGCAGATTATTAGATTTTTTAAGCTACACTCCCCACGAAAGTAAAGTAGAGAGACGAAGCTCAATATTCACAATCTCCCGGATATGATTAAGAATGCCATGAATGCATGACGTCATACAGCTCCACCTTGGACACTTGGTCACGAAATACTACAGTCACGCGGTATAATATAGCAAGCCAAAAATTACCATTTCCTCTGACTATTAAAATAGTTGAAACATGACAGTCCCATTAGGACCATTACGCCTAAAAAATTAAATAATACTATCATTCAAAATTCAGTTCACAAAATATTTTTGGTGCGTATATTCCTACCTATGACATCCCTTGCTTATTTTTGACAGAATTTATCTTTTATTCCGGTTGTAATTATATTTAAGGCAATTTCTATGGTTACCTAAGATGGTGAAATGTGAATTTTTTTAAACGCTTAAACAATTAGCATAAGTTAGGTTAAATTGAATATTTGTCTGTAAAATGAAAGCAGATTATTGGGCAGTTAGTGTGATTCCAATACCTTATTCCTGCTCAGAGACCTTAAAGAAAGTTAAACGAAGGTTGATTCAGCTTTGCTAATAGCTCATTAGACTAGAGGCTTTAAAAAATTAGAATGCTAAAAAAAACAAACTCTTTTCCTATAAAAGATCACAAGATGCTGTTGGGAATTGGGCTAGAAAAATAACAATGAAAAAAACGATGGTTCTCAACACCGTAGATAAGTACCCAGGTGCAGTACAATAGTCCAGATTTACATTCAAATATATAAATTTCCACTCAAATACTGCAAAAACCTGTATTTTCGTGTTTAGTCATTGTCATCTTTCTTGCCGTGCTTGAGGATACGTGTAAATGTGTTGTAATCCAAATAGCCTTCTTTGTCGATGGGAGCGTCATGTAGGATATCATCAACTTGCTCTTCGGAAAACCGATCTCCCATCGTCATCATAGCCTCTTTAAGTACATCTTCATGTATTTTACCCCCACCTTCCTCATCGAAGCAAGTAAAAGCGTTACGAATAACATCCTCTGGATCAGTGCCGTTTAACTTCTCTCCGAACAAAGTTAAAAACATGGTAAAGTTAATGGGCCCTGGAGACTCGTTGATCATATCTTCCAAGAACTTGTCAGTGGGGTCCTTACCTAGGGAAGCCAACATGTCGTGGAGATCTTCCTTGTCCACAAATCCATCGTGATTTTGATCGATCATATTGAACGCTTCCTTGAACTCTTGGATTTGAGTTTGGTCAAACATAGCGAACACATTAGAGGTTGCTCTTTGGGCTCGCTTTTGAGTCTTTCTCGTTTTGCGACTGGCCATTTTGTCTCTTCAACACTGTGACGAAATTTTCTCAGATTCACTAGTTTTCAGAAACGGAATTTTTCCCCTATCAAGCAGTGAAATCTTCCTTAAAGTGAAGATTTCAGATGTATCTCCGAGATAACTAATAAGCTGTCGAGATTTCTTGGATACGAGAATATGTGCAAACAAAAGCGAGGAAGCAATTGCCATAGGGGGGCGCGGCTATGAAGGAGGTAAAGACAATTAAATCCGACTCTACACGTAAGGTGTCAACAGGCTTAGTTTGTTCAAAAACACGACCTTTGGATTTGAAAAACAATAGCCTTTGCTACTGAAAAAAGCAATATACCTTGAGAAAATAGAGGCCTTGGTATTAAAATGCTAAATGATGTAGACTTTAGTGTTTTTAATATTGGACCTGTTTAACACACATTAATAAAGCTGATATAAATCCATCACTTCAAACAATCGCCGATCATTTTAGAATAATCAATATTGAATTCATTGACAGATAGCATAGTTAATATTCACAATGCACAGAGAAAGCTATAAATAGTTGAAGAAAGTAAACATTCATAGGAAATGACATATTCAAATATTTTCTTCAGACAAGAAATTGAAAAATCATTTTGTAAGAGCTTTATTTAGTATATACTCTTATTATTGTATCTTAAAGATAACAATGTTTTACATTTTTAGCTCTTGGTGACTGACTGTGAATGGAATATAACTGACACAAAAGTATCGTAAAGGTTGTCTTATTTGTTTTCTAGATGTGTCCCTTTGGGGCGATACATATGACAATGTAAAAAAGTCCCTGACATATCCCATAGTGGAATACATAAGGTACCCTAAGGTATCCCATGATGGATGCAACACTCTAAGAGGTAGTCTGAAGTATACCATTACACCAAGAGATTGTGATGTTAACACTTCTTAGGACAATTTCCAAACTAGTTATTTTTGCCTTCATTATTTTTTCATAAGTTACTTTCTATATTATTGTGCTGTTCAGCTATCAGTTTTGTAAGACTTGACCCAAGATTTCACACTCTGCTGGTGCATTAGTGAAGATGCTGCCAACAAATGCATGTGTTCCCCAAGATCGTGACTGATAGCTTTACAGCAGCCAAGATCAAGGACATCAAAGCCAAGGTGGTTGAATCTATCATCTGTCTCAAACAAGGTTGTGTTGGTATGGGGACCAAAGAACTATAAAATAAGTTGCACATGATAAATTTGTATGGATAAAAAATAAGCAATCATGACTGGTTGCCTCTCATGTGGGAATAAAAAATCTATCAGTTTTCTCCGTAATCACAGAGTGGGACAATCACGAACGGAACCCTCAGATCCATGCTAGGTGAAAGCCCAAGATCAAATTGGAATTTAGAAGTTGGATTTTGCAGAGGGAGGAAAACCAGAGAACCCAGAAAACCCTTGAAGCACAGGAGAGAACTAACGAACAACTCAACTCACATACTACACCGAGCTCGTTGGGACTCAAACCCAGGTTGCACTGGTGAGAGGCGAGCACTCTCACTGCTACGCCACCCATGCTTCCCGATAAGATAAAATAACAAAACAGTATAGAATGGGTGGGGTTCGTATGGGGACCAAAGAACTGAAAACATGTTGCACATGATAAGTTTGAATGGATAAAGGTAGAGCAATCACACTGGTTGCCTGTCATGTGAGAATAAAATAGTATAGAATGGGTGGGGTTGGAATGGGGACCAAACAACTGAAAACATGTTGCACATGATAAGTTTGAATGGATAAAGGTAGAGCAATCACCCTGGTTGCCTGTCATGTGAGAATAAAATAGTATAGAATAGTTGGGGTTGGTATGGGGACCAAACCACTGAAAATATGTTGCACATGATAAGCTTATATGGATAAAAGTAGAGCAATCACACTGGTTGCCTATCATGTGAGAATAAAATAGAATAGAATGGGTGGGGTTGGTATGGGGACCAAAGAACTGATATTGTCACTTATGATAAATTGAGTGATCTGATTTGTTATCTGGCAAGTAGGAATCACATATTATAGATAAATAGATTTAGACAATCCAAAATTCAATCAAACATGTCTAAAGTTAACTGTCTTAATGCTACTTACAGCTGTGCCTGATGATGGGTCAATAAAGTCTGCCCAATAACCAGCTGCAGACAAGTTGCCACAAATCTCTTTAGCACTCTCAACAAACTGATGGTAAAAAGAAAGTTTCAATATGGAAAATCATTGGTTTGCAAGGTGTTGATATTGTTTGATATATTGAAGACTTCAATATTATTATGAAGTGTTTAGTCTTGTTTCACCGGCTACAAAAACATAAAACACCTCAAAACATACCACATTTTTCCTCTTCCTGGTGAATGAATAGCAAAAATCTACTTCAGGAATCTATCTAAAGTATACTTCTTTCAAGAATGAAGTTGTAAAATAATTGAAATTGTTTGACAAGCAGTCATTGTTTTGAGGTCATGAAGTTGGCAAAACAAGACTAAACACTTCGTATGTCTTCACATCATAGCGCAAAAATATAATTTTCTCTTCTTAGCAAGTTAATAGCAAAAATCTACTTTAGATATCTACTAAGAATATATTTTTGCAAAAAAAGGGGATTTTTATCGTCATTTAGTGCACTAACTTACCTTTTATCACCAAAAAAACTACACAAATCTACCATTTTTTTTACATTCTCACATAGCTAAAATCCTGTAGAATGCCAGCCACAATGGCCAATTAGATCACATGATCTCTTAGTGCAAGTCGCCTATTCTATGCAGTGGCAGTTAACATTTACCATTTGTCTTATCATGCTTATAAGGCACAAGAAAGCATACATTTAGGGATAGTAGAGAGCTTCTAAAGGCGTGAGGATGGCAAGACCAGGGTAGCTATGCTATGATGAAGATGCAAGTGCATTCAAAAGCTTTTTCACATATGCCCCCTCATTCTTGCAATATTGCTGTTTTCTCTAAGACTATCTAAAATGTGGAAAAGCACCAACTCATTTTCTAGTGAGGACGGCAATACCAAGGATGATACCGCACTCATGAAAAAGGGTTAGCAAAACTAGCTAACAATATCATTTTTGCATCGTTGCCTGGAAGCTTACCATGTAACCAGCATTTTCTCTTTGCTTTTTGTAATTAGTTTTAGCAATACATACTGTAACAAATTTTAAACTTACATTCTTCATTAAGGCTTCTCGCTCTTCTTCAACCTCCATTGACCAGGTGCTCATGTCATTCTTAGAGTGCTGACTAACACTTATTACTGTTAGTTCACCGGGTTTAAGAGCCTTTTCTGGGAAGAGCTCCATGAAACCACGATGAAGAATTCTAGGGCAGGTCTGTACGGTGCATTCCACTGTCCCAATCTGTTCCTTGTTAACTACTTGTTTTTCACTAGCCTGTGATGATAAATAAATGAATGTAACCACACGGATGTGGCATACACTAATGTTTTTGCACCAAGTGGCCTCACTACTGAGATTTGTGATTAAGCTTGGAATGCATGGCTATTTGATCTCATACTATATGTTTTTATTCAGTACCTTTTTTTAAATCAAACCTCTTAAGCTCAACTGAAAATTGCAGCATTATGGTGTTGACCACAGCAGGAGTTGGGTCTACAGTGCTACAAATAATGGTTGATAAATGGACAGTGCCCAGACAAATTAAATGGAATTTGTCCAGACAAAAATAGCACTTGTCAAGATAAATGCTTCTTCTTTCCAGTCCTCTTAATGCAGTTTGACTGAGCAATATCCATGTGGCTGGCAATCATTATGTCTGGCCAGTAAACAGCAATATTATCTTTAGCCCTGGGTCAAGGGAGAGGCCATATCCTGATTACAGGTTTGCATGCAGTACGAACACAACTAGGGAAGGAGTGGTCACTGGTATATTACAGGTAAACACACCAATGATTCTCTTGACTTCTGTCAAGATGAAAAGCTACTCACTGTTGCTGAGTCCATTCCTTCTTCCTCAAGGTTATTTAGGAAAGATCCAAGAGATCTAAGTTTTTGAGAATCCTCAGCATTCACTTCAAGGAAAACATCAACAAGGTTTCTTGTAGATAAAGGAGTAGTTATATCATCCTCTTTTTTGTCCACTGGAATACCCATATTACCAGGCAGAGGAAACCTTGGATCTTTTTGTGCAAATGGCCCAAGTCTCTTCTCTGACCACTGTTGTCCAGTTACTAGAATAAAGATAGTGGTGACATATAAGATATATGAGCCTATACTCCAGTTTAGAATTCTCTTTTCTACAGGGTTAGCCTCAATTTGGTATTTGAATTATTTGGGTTATTCATGCATTCCAATGATGGTCCATGGAATTTCAAAGTGCTTGCATCATTGAAGTTGTACATTCTTTACTTTATCATTGGTATTTGTGAGTATTTGGACACTGAAATGAGGTTACCCTGATTAAATGAGTCTGATCAAGAATCAAGAAACAAGATCAAGATCAAGAAACACAGAGTTATTTGACTAGTTTGAAAATGGTCTGTCTTAGTCTACTGTGGATGGGAATTTAAAATTTATTTCCAAAATTTTTTAAAGCATTTCTGTCAGAGCCAAAATATGTTGAACTGGCTGCCATTGACACTTGTTTAGATTAATCCTGATAAACAATAATATAATGTTTTTTATCATACTCCTGTTTCAAAAAGCAATTTTGGTCAGAGATCTGAAATTTGAAATCTGACACTGAGCAACACACTGTTCAGTTAAATATTTACAATGCCGAACAATGTATTTTTCTTTTAGATTGAAATATGACTTCAGCACAACTTCTAAGATAGGAATGTAATTTTCCTTATATTAGCCACAAAATTCTGTTTAGTCTCAGATTGCCCATTTCAGATACAGTTCTCTTACTGACAATTTATTGTTTGGGAAATAGGTGTATACATAGATTGATTACATGTACATGTTATGGTAAGAAGCTTACTCTTTTTGTCCCTATGGCTAGCAGTTCCAACACTAGATGTGCTCAGCTGCATATATGCCACCATACTTGATCTTGTCTGGTTTACAACAGCTCTTAAGTTGGGGAAATACCAGATAGCACGGCTTGTTTTGCTCAAAGCCTATTAGAGATATTAACAACATATAAATTTATAAGTAGTGTGGATGATCTATGGTACTAAGGCACCATCCACTCATCAATGCAAGGCTTGTGGCAAAGGGTCCATGCTCAAGAAATTCCATCTGAGGTAGTTTGTGAATTGAGTTTATTTGATGTTTTGTTCTCCTCTAAGCACCATTGTTTTTCACTGGGATTTTCTGTTTTTCTCCCTTGACATATGAGAGTTGTGTGTAGAGATATCTGAATGTGGTACAATGTGTATATGGAGGACACAGGGCTTCAAAAGCCTCTAGCTTTAAAGCCTACCATGTATTAACAAAAATATTATTATCATTATACATTATACATTATAACAGAATAAACAGGGAATAATCCATCAGTGACCACGAACAATAGTTCCGAGACGAGGCTTGAATTGCTGTACATGACAAACTGTAATTTTGCTTTGCAGCTCCAACTTCAACATGCAATTATTATTCGTGGTCACTGAACAGAACTCTGGAATGGAGTATTCATACGGTCACATCATGTCTCATTTGGATTTTTAAAATGTCAAGTTCATAGACTAGCATTTCTTTTTTTCTCTCTCTCTTTTTACACATTAAGAGAGGATGTCAGCAAAAACCAGACATGAGGTAGCAACAGTCAAAAAATCGATTTCGTTCATACTTTGAAGTTAGATACCCTATCATATGATACTAATCCCTGTGCACTTAGTTTTGCAAAATTCTTTTTTGTTCGGGAGAAATTTGAATTTTTATGCAGATAGGCAAATATGCTAATTTGAAGACTCTGAAATTGAGATAAATCACCGATCTCGTGTACGAAATACAATCAATACTTGACCTTTCTAACCTAATAAACTTCAAATATGGTATCTCTATATGCCTCACAATGATTTTCAGACATGTAGCTGTAACGAAGAATTTCTGGAAGAATTATTTGCAAGACACAATTTTCGTGAGCTTAAAAGTACCCTCGAAACAAGTGAGAATTTTACCATGGCCGACACAACGGAAAAGCGAGATTTTCACTGTATGTGATGTTAAGATGATATTGTTCAAGATTGTGAAAATAAATTCTTGGGTAAATGTGTTTTTAAGCTTCTACGATCGATCAAATATGCCTAAATACGTTGTTTCAGAAAGGATCGTTTTTGCATAAATTAGCAAGTAAATGACTGCCAAAATTAAAATAATATTTTTCAAATCTTTTATAAGCCGTTTGAGACATCAATACTTAGCAAATTTAAGGGATTTTTATGAAGAAAGTGCAGCATTTACTCCCTACCGCTTCACAAATCATGAATTCTAGGTGTACTGAAAGCCATCTACACACAACCGCGAAAGCGTTGCGTGACCACTGGCGGCGGGATAATAAATACTGTGTGTGCATGTGAGTTCTTTTTTTTTTTAATTATCCAAATAAATACTGAAAACACTAATTTTATTTCCCGTTATTAACTAGATTTGTGCGTCTTCCTCCTTATGTTTTATTATCTAAAAGTATAACGTTCGTGTTAGCAGCTCCAGGCGTTCAAATCTAATAAGCAAGGCTCTGATGACTTATTCTAGAGTTAATCGAGGGGACTCCCCTCTATTAACTCTGCGTATTCCTATGAAAAATGGAGGGTCCTGAAGGGGGTTCCTAATCCCATTTCCAAGCTCAACATTTACCCAAATCCCAGTTCAAATCGCTTTATTCTTAGCCCGAGTATGTTTTACCCAAATCTTAATCCTACTCCCATTTTTGATTGCTTTTTGTTTATTAATCCCAGTGCATGATATCCTATTTTCTCAGCCCCCAAAAAGGATAATACAAGAACTCATTTTAACCCTTCAGGACCCTCTAAGTACTAGCTCGGTTCGATCACAAAATGGGTTGGGGAATGAAATCAAACAAAGGTCGAAAACGTCTTTAAAAAAATACAGAATTGAAAGACTATCTATTGGCCCAGTTTAACATTGGTGAGCAGACCGGGCATTAAGTTGATCCTGTAACGACATAAAAAAAAACTGTCATCGCTTATCACCACCGCAAGTACAGCAGTGGCGCAGCTCAACGGGGTCGAACCGAAAGCATTTTTGGCCTTCTTCAAAGTCCTTGAGGAAGGCAGAATTCTGATGGTGTCCGTTTTTTAGTCCTGATGGGTTCTTCACATCTAAACAAGTGGTATAAAGTTTTTTTCACGATTGCCAAAGAAAAAGGTCGACCCCGCCGAAATAGATACACAAGAAAACGACAAGCTTCCAGAAAAGGCTCTGGACAAAATGAAACGAGGAAGTAAAGAATACCCTATTAATACAGCACCCCATATTCTTGAATGTTTACTGTATAAGCTTGCTGTGCGCAGAACACGATGAAACAATTTTCGAAACCCATGTTACGAGAGATGAGAGCAACACGTGGACACCAGCTAAAAGGATAAGAAAAGAAAAGAATCCTACATTGACGCCAATTGTCCGCACACATCTTTTCACGAGGAAAACAACAATTTCAACTAAAGCCGTTTTAAAACAAAAAAATAATTATACCGACATATTAGTTTTTGTTTCCTAAATTAATACAATATATATGACGAGAGTAAATTTTGATTGGGATTCATGTGGTAACTAACCGATACCGAAATCACTCGCGGCGTAACTCAAGGCAGGGCCGTAGCCAGGAAGGAAGTTACAACCGAGGCGAAAGACTCCCTCGGGGGTAGCACGAGCGCCGAAGGCGGGAGAACGACCGCCGAATTTGGGAGTTTCTTGGGGGGTTGGGGGCATGCCCCCCGAGAAATTTTGAAATTCAGACTCTCGGAAATGCGATTTCCAGCGGTTTGAGGGCCTTTTGGTAACCTTTCATAAAGAGTTTTATAAGCGGAACTTAGTACGCAATCTTTTATTCTGAAACACTGTGATTGAATTTCTATTTTAGAACACACGGTCCGTTGTACGAAATCAGCCGTATGAAATCTTCTAATAATATCAATCTGATGAAGAAAAAAAAATATTGACAACATTTGGTAAAATTTTACCGAGGCGAGTGCCTCATACTGGCTACAGCCCTGCAAGGGCGGATCCAACGTAGGGGTCCAGGTCTGCGGACCCCCCTTTACAACTCGTTATTTCCCCTTTTTTAACATACGATATATTACAGATTATTTTCTATTGAAAGTCATGACTCTTATGTAGGTTTATAAATTTAAAGCCAAATCAAGTTGTTATGTTTGCGTTCTGAAGAGTTGCAACAAATAGAGCGTTATAAGTTTGTTATGCATACAAGAGGGGGATATTGTTCTGAAAGAAAGCATAGTTTAAGGGGCTTCGAAATTTAAGTTTAGTCCTCAAGTACTGTGGCTGGGCCGGTAAAAAAAATAAGGTTTTTGAGGAGAACTCTTCATCCCCAGTGGTTATGGCCGCCAGTGGTCACGCAACGCTTTCGCGGTTGTGTGTAGATGGCCGTCAGTACACCTAGAATTCATGATTTGTGAAGCGGTAGGGAGTAAATGCTGCACTTTCTTCATAAAAATCCCTTAAATTTGCTAAGTATTGATGTCTCAAACGGCTTATAAAAGATTTGAAAAATATTATTTTAATTTTGGCAGTCATTTACTTGCTAATTTATGCAAAAACGATCCTTTCTGAAACAACGTATTTAGGCATATTTGATCGATCGTAGAAGCTTAAAAACACATTTACCCAAGAATTTATTTTCACAATCTTGAACAATATCATCTTAACATCACATACAGTGAAAATCTCGCTTTTCCGTTGTGTCGGCCATGGTAAAATTCTCACTTGTTTCGAGGGTACTTTTAAGCTCACGAAAATTGTGTCTTGCAAATAATTCTTCCAGAAATTCTTCGTTACAGCTACATGTCTGAAAATCATTGTGAGGCATATAGAGATACCATATTTGAAGTTTATTAGGTTAGAAAGGTCAAGTATTGATTGTATTTCGTACACGAGATCGGTGATTTATCTCAATTTCAGAGTCTTCAAATTAGCATATTTGCCTATCTGCATAAAAATTCAAATTTCTCCCGAACAAAAAAGAATTTTGCAAAACTAAGTGCACAGGGATTAGTATCATATGATAGGGTATCTAACTTCAAAGTATGAACGAAATCGATTTTTTGACTGTTGCCACGAAATTTCGAATTTGCCTGGTTTTTACGGACACCCGCTCTTAAGGCTTTAAATCAATCTAGAGATTGCCAAAGGAATTAGTCTTTCAAAAAACATTAAAGAAATAATTGATAAAGCTCTTTATCACTGTCTTTTCGCGTAGCATTCTTATTTACGTGCACAAAGGCACAACCACTAACCTTGGAAGCCATATTTTCTTTCGTCTTTTACTAGGTTTTTATCGTTCAAGCAAGCTAAAATATAGCCATATGTGCTACAGAAACAATTTTTTTTCTTCCTTATAGGTCAGTATCGAAGATAATACTGGGGAATTTAAGAAATTCACGGAAAAACAGCAAGCAAATAGTGAAATACTGTACTATGAAAATATTTTTGACTTTCAGACTCTACCCATCATACAACACTGTACTCTATATTACCCAGAATGCAAATGAAATGCACGTCACCCAGCTGTGATTATACTGATTATTTTTTTTAAAATTAAATATCGTAAATTTTCGTAAGAATTGATGTAAAAATTGACAAAAGCTTGAATTTGATTTTTTTTAAATCAGGCGTGCCCTGCCTTAAATAATTTATTCTTAAAACGTTTTAGATTTTAAAATACTAGTATGCTGTTTTCTTAGAGTGACAGTAAACTCGTTTATAATTATCGAGAAAAGTCTAACTATTTCTTTGCAGTTGCTTTGGTTTTGGGATTTTTTTGGTCTAAGTGTGCTACAGTCTCTAAGTGTGCTGCATTCCCTTGCTCGGCTGTGCATGCAAAGGCTGAAAAGGGGGATTCCTGTGTAATTAGCCTCGATTTGATTTTTAGTCATCTAGGAACGCCTGACAGGTATTAGCAGATAGAGACTGATTGCAACAATATACACACAAATGGTAGCTGGCAGCTGATGGTACAACCATTGTTACACCATGAATAGCTACAAATTAACACTAAAATTACATTCATAGCTGAAACAAGAAAGCCTAGTAACATGGCTTCTAATGTTAGTCGTAGAACTAACAAAAAGTCTAACTCCATTAAGAAAGGGGACACTACTTCTAACCAACCAAAGACTAAGAAAAAATCCCACCCTGGAAAAGCCAAATATCTAGTCATATGTCTAGTCTTGATCACCGTTGCTGCTTGCTTTATATATCTTTATCGTAGCTCTGAAAGCAAACCTTTAATGAAGTCGGACTCTCCAAAACAAAAAGGCAAACGAAGCTCCAAGTCTACAACATCAACGGACAAAACACGTTCGCCAACAAAAGGTAATATTGAAGTGGTCATTAAAAGTAATAGTATATGCTCTGCAAATATATAGTTTAATAATCAGTAACTTTAGTTTGAATACAAAATGGAGTTCATATACTTATCTAAATAAATTATAATCAAGGAGTTTAATTCTAATTAAGAACCCTGTTAGGCAGAGGTTTGCTATCTTCTTCCAAACGGTCCCCAACAGGTGCCAAACCTCTACCAAGAAGGGGATGATACTAAAGACACATGATATTATGTAGTTAATATAGTCCATGCAAATGCAAGCATAAAATTATCAATGGGATGATAAGGAACCTTTTACCATTTATTATAATGGGTTGGGTGGATTAACCTGGGCTTGTACTCATTAGGAACGCAATTTCGATGGGGTTATAACTACGAGGGCTTATATTCAGGGGGGGCTTCCAACCAGGAAAAAAAGCATTTAGAATGAAGAGGAAATGGTCATTTCTTTCTCTTATATGTGTTCTCAGTCAATCTCTCATGTTTCATCAACAAGATAAGCTTATAACTGTAAGGATATTTGTATTAGTAGACTAATGGGCTTATTACCAGGAGGGCTTATAACAAGGGGGATGATAACCAGGGTTTTATGGTAGGCTTTAGGGGTGGATTTAGGGGATGGGTCGATGGAACTTCAGCTGCCCCTCCCCCCTTTTTTTTGAAAAAGCATGTTAACAAATTGTATTTGCATACAGTCTCTCCATACAGTCCAGCCCAATTTTTTCTTTGGTTCCTGGATCTGCCTCTGGGCTTTGACCTAAGATTTTTTCAGGTGGTCATTTGGGGGGTATATGAAAGTTTGCTCTAATTTTCTCTGTATTTTGAGTGAGCTTTACAATTTTTTAGCTTTAAAAGTTGGGTGTGTTTCACTTTCATTTACCAATTTCTCACTTTTGTCTCATAACTAATAAGTGGTCCTCAAGGGTACAGTTTCAGAGCATATATTAAAGGCACATTTGGAAAACAATAAAAATATTACTGGTGAAAATCTCTCCAGCTGACACCATTTTTTGTTCTACAATTTTCCTCGTTAGGATTGATAAGATGGATCCAAGACTATAATAAGCTATAGAAGTTCCCATTATCATAATAATAAGACAGTTCTAGCACATCACAACTGGGTCCCAATGCCCTAACAGTGGGGAAAAAAACCAAAATAGAAAAAAAATAGAAAAATACATAAAGACATAAGCAAGAAATCAAAAACCTCTACATAGATTTAGAACAAAAACTATATATTTACAGATATACTTGTATATGTATCCTATGATTATGAATAATACAAATAATTATGATAATTCTTATAGTCAACCTTACTGTGACTGGCAGACAACTGCTACTCGAAACACAGCATGGTTTCAGTGTTTCCTTTATCTATTGAAATATACATTTTAGTTATATTCTATTTCATGGAAACAGAAACTCTAGACGTCAGGAAATATTATGGTGATAAAAACATGAAAGCTCTCAGCTTTCTAGTTCTTATCCCATTTCATTTTTATGAAAATTAAACTTCCTATCCAGCTTCTTTGACTTTTTTAAAAGCCAATTCTATACTAGACTAGGACTTCTATTTAAGACTTATTTTACAAAAAAAAGTATCATTGTTCTCACCTAGAAAACTTTTTTCATTTCAATCTGCATTGTCTAAATATGTATATCATTGTTAGATTGCTTGTTTTTCATCAAAAAGGATGTTTATTTAGGTAGTTTATGCAAGACTTAGCTATGTACTTAGTAAAGTTTCCTCTTCTAAATATCTTTTAACACTTTTATTATTAAAAAAAAACAAACACAAAGTTGAACTACATGTAGTGTACTTATCCCTCATTTTATCAATGTGAAAATGAGTCTTGGCAATACCATTTATAATTTCTCAGAATAAAATTGCAGATTGACTTCACCTTTCTTATATTATCAGAAATTTGGCAACTTTATTTATTCTGTTGAACTAGTTGGCTGTGAAACTTAGCTGTATTTGACCAGTTGTTTGTGCACATTGAATGGATGTATTAAAATTCTAACTTGAGAAATATTGAATTACCCCACTGAACCTGTTCTTACCATCACTAGAAAGAAAATAGGTCTTGCTCCTAAGAACAAAAAAATTAAGGGATTAGAAAAAAATATGCTTTTTTCAGGTACTTATTTAATTTGGGTGAACTGTCTTACATTCTTAATTAAAGTAGAAATCAAAGAAGTGAATTTTTTTTTCCCTTCATTTCTTTCATTCCCCTTCTTTTCCAAAAAGAAATTGAGAATAAAAGCCTGGGTTGATGAGCCTTCATTGCCCCCTCCTATCTCCCAAATTTTACCTTCAACATGAGTTCCCTGTGGTCTTTTCCTCATGCATAATCTTTTTTCTTGTTCTAGATGATGCCAAAGAAATTCCACCAGGATTAAAGGATTTTAATGCATTAATCCAAAACGAATTCGAGATCACTCCCATCAAGATCGAAGGACAAACCCTTAAGTTTCAAGAGCTGAAGTCAAACTTAAGTAGCAGCGTTAGAGCATTTGTTATTGAGAATTTCCTTAGTGACTTTGAGTGCGACAACCTCATGAGGGTCCACAAGAAATACCTTGAAATATTCTCAAAGAATGATCCAATATTGTGTTTTGACAGTCTCCGGACACTTAAAAAAAACTTGAAAGAATTGAAACTCAAATATAAAGTATCCAATAAAGATTTTACCGTTGGGACTACGTGCTTGAATGAATCATTTTCCAGTCAACTGAAGCCTCATTTCAAGTGGAGTTACAGCACAGCCTTTTATCCCGGAGAAAATAAGTTTTCTACGGCTTACGCAGAGAGGATACAAGATGCGACGGGATTGAAACAGCAAAATGGCGGGAAATTCCAGATTACGTCTTATCCCATTGGTGTTGGTAAGAATAGCGAGGGGAGGTGGGTGGGTGTCCAGTCCCTCTTTGGTAACAGCCAATCACTTGAAATTTTGTTACAAAAACTCGACTTTCATGGACAATTTTTAACGAATTTAAACGATAATTCAAAGATACTATTTGCTTTATAACAATGTATTTCGAATTTGAAACTGACTTCTTAGTGTGTTTTTGCTTAGCGTCCTGCGCAACCCCGCTTTACCTTTAAAAAACGCTTGATCTAACTTTGAGCATCAAACCATACTCGATAATTATAGAGAATCTAACCCGAGGTTTCAATTTCAGTTTTTCGCAAGTGATATCGATATGATATCTCGAGGATCTGTACGCCTTATTTTATCTAGTCAAATGATGTTGAATTTATCGGCTTAAGACAGAAACATCCGATGCTCTTAGGCCAATAATAAAGTGGAGGAATTACTAAGGGATTAGAATACTTAGAATCAGATCAAAAACGCTAACGTTTCTTGACATCATTGTGATATCATTTGGGACAGATATGCAAATTTCACTAGAATTTACGTCTCGAAAATTCTTGAAACCTAGTGAATAAGCAGCATATAAGGCCTAGGCATGATGAACAGTGATCCCTTAATTATGACAGTTATCAATTATAAAAGCCGCATGCTAATTGTGCATACATGCGTTGATTCCTAAAATATCTAAATTTGATCTAGAACGGCAGGTGGACACTTAACATATTGCCAACTCGTGCGCTTAAACGTCACCATAAAAGCCAGCAAAGTGCTGTTTGGGTAAACAGAATTCCAAATTTTTACATAGATCCATTTCTTGATTTTCTCATGTTAGCAAAAGTATTCTTAGCAAGTAGGGAGGGAAATCAGAACCGAGAATTGATACGGTTGCCCGCGCGGTTTTGCACTCTCTCGCTTATTCTCCAGGGGGGGGGGGGGGGGGGGGAGCGGAAGGGCAGCAACTCTACCATAGCAATAAAGAACTCTATTGTTTAGGTTACAAAAGTCACACAGACTGCATAGTGTATGAGAAAGGAAAAGGAGAGCTGCGAGATCGTTACGCAACTGTTCTGGTGTACTTACAAGACGTTGAAGAAGGTGGCGAGACCGAGTTTCCTCTCCTAGGTATCAAAGTCAAACCAAAAAAGGGACTGGCGCTAGTCTGGAACAGCATGGATCAGGACGGGAATTGCGAGCCATTATCGCTACATGATGCCAAGAAAGTTAAAAAGGGCCACAAATACATCATACAAAGATGGTAATTTGATTTGATTATATTTGTCTTTAATTAATGAAAGTGGGTGGGTCCGGGCCATGAGTTCCGTCAGAACATTGTCAAAGGTCTTTCAGTTTTTGCAAAGTGCTTTACTTTGGTCACTATTCTGAATAACGCAGACAATGGATGCGTAGGCAAAAACATTTTTTTTATCGACCGCACTTTAGGTCTCGCCCCCTCTCAATCAGCACCTTACCCTCTCCTCCCCCTATTTAAAATTCTGCTCCACAGTCCCCTAATTACTAGATCAAACGAAATTTGTCTCATATTATCTGGAATGAGTCTCAGAAGAATAGAATATGCTTCGAGGCCTCACATCTTTGTGTGCTTTTTGGCATTTGTAGCTCCTATTAAGTGCCGCATGATACGAAGATTCAATTCCAGCTAAGATATTCCATAAACCTGTAATAAGCTAGACAAACTCGATTGCTTTGAATAAGCTAGATTATTATTCAAAACTCGTGGCAGACTGGTTCATTTATTTTCTATTTACTTGGTTACCAGGCCAACCCGTTATTAAAGTGAATTAATTATATAAGTTTTAAAATGCTTCAGGCCAATTTTCTTGATATTGTTTTGCGAAAAGGTATTATTAATTCGATGGATATTAAACCAAATAAATCGACTTATGCACACATCAATAGTGTTAAATTTGAAGCGGTCTTTAACAGATATTCTTTAGATCAGCCTGCTCCCCAGGGGTAAAGGGCGTGGTCTGTAGCGCACGTTTTTTGGTCCCTCGTGGAAGTAAAAATAAATACAGAAAAACAACCTAAAAACAGATGGTTATTTTCATATGATTGCAGGTACTATTACAAGAGTTTCCCGACCCTTGGCAAACGGCCACCGGAACCGTCCCTTCCTAAACGTAAACGAGAACAACCTCGAGTCTCTTGCGATGAATATGAGCAGGGTAGCTGTCGTTGGTACGACGAATGGAACTACGATCACATCGAAGAATACACCGCTAATGTCAGAAACATGGTGTAGAATCAGCTACTTATTATCAACTAAATTATCGCTTTGTCTTTTGTTAATCCCACGTTATTCTAAGTAACAACGTTTGAGCTAAATATGAACAAAACACTCTTGAAGCTTCCCGTCATATTTCTGTAAATCTGTCGTTTTAGTTTTTAAATCTCATTCTTTACTAAAAGCCGCTCTATGATGCTAGCTCAGATGTCACTCTAATTCATAGTTTTATTTGAAAGACTTTAAAATGAGAATGGCAAACAAATGCATGTGTTCTATTGTTATGCATATTTTTTTGTTAATAGCTCTTGAAAAATAGGTTCTCGATTCTACCACCTATCTATAAGCAATATTGATTTATTCGATAAATTTAATTATTGCTGCAAGAAAACTCGTTTTGTTGAAAAGTATTTATTAAAACGGCAAGTTCTAGTAACCCAAGCGACGCAGAATTGAAGCCCTACATTCCTTTTAAAATTTTGCTCCGGACCGTCGTCTTTTTAAGCTAGTCTTTCCTAGTCTTTCCTAGAGCTTTCGCCTTTCGCGTATTATCAAGTCTGTCCGTCCTATCCTGGATTATCTTTTCCGGTCTGCACGTTGTCGTAATATTGACTGTAGACGTCTTACATCAAGCTTTTAAAATGGTCAATTTGCATAATAGTAAGGAAACAATTATTTACAGGCGCCTTCAGCATGACACATGCTAGAAACCAAAAACTCAAACACCCAAAAACCAATAAACATCAAACTGATTTATCTTGACATTTTCATCAGCCACGTTTCGTATTGTTTCCTAGAACAGTTGCCAGTCCTGAAGGCACTGGGTTTATGCAAGCTAAAGGCTCTTATTTATTACTTTTGACATCAGTTAATTGTCGTTCTTTTGTGTATTTTTAGGTCTCTTGCTACTAGAAAATACTAATATTTTTTATATTAATTATTTGCGTAACATATTGCAATATTGGGGCCCTACAAGGAAAATTCCATATTATTCAATTGTACTTTTTTTCATTTCACGGGTGGAAAAACTTATGGTACATTGACTATCTCTCAAATGGCTTCCCTTCTGAACCAATCAGACGATGAGAAGCAGCACATTAGCCAACCACAGTGCTTGATTGTGGAAGCCATTTGAGGATCAGAGCACTACACGTTTCCCACTCATTCAAGACCTCTTCAAGATAAAAATAACCACAAGTGCCATTAAGCAGAGACCTTTGCAGTGAAAATTTTCATTGAGTTTCCCATTATCCATTTTTCATTAATTGAGTAGAACAAAAAGCCACAACAATTAATTTGTTAATCCTTTTTAATAAATTATGAAGACCAAATGACAAACATTGGGCATACAAACTTGCTCACTAATCAGTCATGTTTTTGAGGTTATAAGATATATGCATAACATAGGTACAAATATACAAACAAAATAACTTACATGATTGATTAAATACATTATAAAACAACACCCTGGTGCATTGAGGGCTTGGTTTCTTTGTAAAAAAAGGAAAAAAAATATATAAAGAAATGTTATGAACAAGAAGGTATACCCCTTCTGGCTTCATTTCCAAATGACCTGCATTGGGTTGACACTGAGAGCGATGGCCAGCAGTGGGACAACCTCTGGAACATGAAGCTTACAGTCAAACATACCTTTTAATGTTTTGAGTTGAAATCTTTGAAAGTTACAATATTAAATATCTAAGAACCTAGAGGGGGTGGAAAGAAACCAAGCTCACAGCACACCAATGAAGAAGTATATCGAAGAGTTGGTAGTATAGAACAAAAAAATCAAGTATGCATCAAAAAGGCAAACTTGCAGTGTGGGTGTCTTGGATGAATAAATCTCTAGTAAAGTTTACATAATTTTTTAATGATGCCTCATTATGTATAGATATAGATATATATAGATTTTTATGTTTTTGTAAAAATATACAAGTCTTTCTTTTGCTCTCTGGAGTTCAACCATAAATATATACATCCAAATGGATAATGTACATCAGAAACTACTTCAGTTTGCCATACAAGTAAGTGTATGTGAAAAAAAGCACTTTCTTTTCCATCAAAAAGGAAACTACCTTTTTATAGAATTTCTAATCAATTCTCACAGCTTCAAGAAATCTAATTAATTAACATTTTTGCTTTCATAAAGCACAAAAATTGTAAAATTATCTTTAGCAAACTTGACATCCTAATAATTAAAAACAGAAGCTGTAGCAGAGGGTTACATAATGTCTGAAAAGACAAACTTGTTTTCAAAACAGAATCATTTGACATGCATTCAATGATTTGGTAAATTTAAGTTGTATGTTTAAAAAATTGAAAGGATGATAATTATGATAGCCCTGTATTATGGTGTGAGTAGAAAATATCTTCAGTAATGGCTAGGTAGGAAGTTGTGTTGGAATGAAAAATCAAAGGCTGGTTTTGCAACAGAATTAATATCTACTGAACTAATATTGGTCAGCTAACTGGTTGACCACAAAACATGTAATCGAGACTCTAAAGTCATTTTAAAGGATTATTCAAACTTGTACCTTGCAGCCTTTGCCTAGGTTACTTTTAGTTTAACTGGTGAACCAATGAAAAGGAAAGTTGCACATCAATGAAAATGCCTGGGCAATATAAATGCCATACCAGCATTTCCCAGAGTCTCAAAAAATCTGCTCTGTGATAGCTATAGCCAAAATGTAAAGCTGAACCATCTTATTACGATAACCATAACAACTTCAAATTGTATGATATTCATAATAAGTTCACTAAATACCAATAGAATAGTCTTAAAAAGAACCACAGCAATGGAAAACCTAGCACCCAGCTCAAAAATGCTATGGTTACAAACACATTCAACTACTGGATACTTGGGATTGATTACCTAACACTATTTCACCTAAGGAACACAAGACCACAGAAGGACTTGACTTTGTTTTTTTGGGAAGTGACTTACTGAGTTGCTTCCACTGAAGTGTGTGCACTGACAAGACCAACTGCTGGCGTTATAGCCATTGATGGATATGATGGCAAAGCACTAAATGCCGAAACATTACTAAGCATGAACTTTACTTTGGTCTTGTCAGGTCCTGTGAATTGTCTCTCGGCATCACTGGAAAACAAAAGGGGGAAACCAAATAAATACTAGGTAAATAATATAACGATAAACTAACAACACAGTTACTTTTGGAGAACAAGCTTTTCATATTGCAACCACATTAAAAGGGTACATAGGCAAGCAGTTTCGGAGGTCCAAACTATATGACCTTTTACAATACCTTTTGCAGTAATCACTCTACAGGCTTGGAAAATTATAAGCTGGTCAAAAAAATACCCAGCGCATTTAACTACTGAGCCTGAATTTTAGTTGTGTAAAGCTGTATTACTGCTTGTCCATCATTAATTTTTTTTTTAATTTAGTAATTAAAACTGGATTAGTAATAATAACTATCCAGTGGATCATTTGATGCTGTCTTAATTTAATTTTAATTTTATCCACTTAATTTTAATTTTATTACCACTTCATGCAATGGATCATTTGATGCTGTCTTAATTTAATTTTAATTTTATCCACTTAATTTTAATTTTATTACCACTTCATGCAATGGGATCCTGATGAATAATTGAGCCAATCGGCTCAGAAGGCAACAAAACCAACATGGGTGTTTTTATATAACAAAAAAGTTTAATGTTACCAACAGCCCAATGGAGGGAAATGGTATAGATTCTGGCATAGATAATTGGCCTACGTTTTCACTATATTTTGATTGATTAACTTTATAAGAGTACTCCTGGTTGGCTGGCTCGGGGAAAAAGTTTATGTGACAACTTACCCTAGGTACTATAATGGTCATGACCCTTTCCTGCCCTTGGGATTTTCAAGATGGGGAGGGCAAGGGATGTCAGACAAGACTTTTTTTCATACAGTAGTAATGTGGATTTTTTTCCAAACACAAATAAAAGAGATAAAAATCTTGCTCTAGTCATTACCTGTCAATATCTTCTACATGAAGCTGTACTTTCTCTGCTCCATCTGGTGGCTCCCTTGCAAATAAATAGGTATTATTTGGTTTAGGGGATGAAGCATACTTGGGAATCCCAGTTGGTTCTGGAGAACCACCACTTTCCTGGTTCTCAACATCATTAGTTACAGTATCATTGATACCACTAGAAGAAGAACATCTCGAATTTGACTGATAGTCGATTGTTCCTGGCATGATTGGGTAAGTTGGTGAAGCAGAATGGCTACGACTACTGCTGTTTCCACTACTGTCTTGGCTGTCAACATTCTCTAACGGTGTTTGTGTCTGTGTGTCAACAGTATTGAAAGGGCTATTATCAGACAGTATTTCTGGTACAGGAGCCTTTCGACCATCTATTGGTTCAAGGACCTAATAAAGACAATAACAAAAAAGATATATCCATAAGCATAAAAACCAACTTGGACAGTTTCTTCTTAGTTCATAGTTCCACTTTAACAAGCAAGCATACTGTAAATCTTAAATTAACTCCATAGCTACTGTGGCATGTCTGTGTGTAGTTAGGAAAATTAAGGTACATGTGGCAAAAACCTGGGCTTTTTGGTGTCAGTTAATCACTTAATTAAAACTGATAAAAATAGTCCAAATACATATATATATATATTAAATGTTTCATTTGAACAAATAAAATGTTAGTAGAAAATATTAAAATCAACCTAAAATGTTTTTAGACAATGGAAATCAAGCAACACCATCATCGCTTAGTGCCAAAGATGTGCATCAAAGTATATCTAGAAAATTCAAATTATTCCATCATATTACTAGCCTAAAACATTATCTTGTCTAATCCTAAGCCCATATTTATTGACACTAGCTCAACTTATACTGACGTTAGACAGACATGTGTCAAAATGAATCTGTTTCAAAGTAAATACTAATCTAAAGGTAGAATTCCAGGCAACAAATGCCACTACATTATATTTTATTGCACGACCAGGTATATATTTATAATTTTCTTTCAATATAATGATAGCATGTGCACATATATTTTTTCGAACAGGCAAAGTTTGGTCAAAACCTTGCTAGGAGTAGCTATGGAGTGCCTTATTTATATTACTTTGTTATTAAGTGTCTGTATAGATAATTTGCTGTTTGTCTGAATTCAAATAATCTACTTCTGTTTGCTCAACTTAGCAAAGGGCTATTCTTCTCACATCCCTAAGGCTTTCCTAAGCTAATCAAGTACTCAAAATTTTCTTTGAAATATTTTCGCCAATTTTCGCCAACTTATTGGTCCATTAATTTTCATACATTCTTTTAACAGTTTCTGTAAGAAGCTCCTGTAAAGCTAGCTTTTTTCTAAGCACACCACATCTATCTAAATTCTATTCCTGATAAATAAAATTCATATTCATGGAATTAAATTGCTAATTAAATAAAACAAGAGAAAATTATCAATTAATTAGACAGCCCACCTTATCAGAGGAAATGACATCAGATTTGCGTACTAGGGTTTGTATTTCACTATTAAGTGCCTCAACACTTCTCCGTTGTGGAACTTCTGTTGGTCTTGAGGTGATAGGGATTGGTATGGCTAATGACTGGGTTTTATACTGGATTGCTGAGTGGTCTCCATGGACAGGAGATTGCCGACCATAAACAACAGCACTTTTCTTTTCTTGCTTCTTACGCTGAATATGCTGTTTCAATTTCTAACCACAGTAAAAAATACAATCCTTTATTAATTAAAGATATTAACATTTCTTAATTCACGTTATTAAAAGATATAGAAAGTAACTAAAACAAATAGTCGTAATCCCTTGTGATTCAAGTATAAATCTTTAAATTTGAATACCTCTCTAAGATCTGCACTTCCCAAGGAAGTGGATCGCTTGTGTCTTGACAAACTCTCATCACTTTTCCCTTCATCCCAAGCTGGAGTCTAGAAATACATAACATAGCAGCAAGGTCAATATTTCTCTGTATTCAATGCCCACTTAGTGAATAATCGTTTTAGTATTTTTAACACAAGTGCATGTTATTATATTCAGCTGTACGTAGATATAGCAGCATAAGACATAAATTGTGACCAAGGAGTGCCCCAGATTTATTATTTTCACCTGTGGAATAATATCTCCTACATATATAAAAAGTAATGATATTTTGTGAAAAAAATAGGAAGCAGTCACTCGTATCTTGGTTTAGAGCAAGATAGTAGCAAGCTTAAGAGGTGTAGCCAAGTGTTACTCTTTCTTTTAAAGTGCTCAATAGCTCCAAGAGTATTTATATCACAGTACAGAGATAAAGCAGGCAACTTATATTGCTTATATGAATTTTTTTCGACAATTTTGCATGAGCATGTCTCCGTCCTCTGATATAAATAGGGTAACCAACAAATCAGTACATGCGTTCATCTCAAATATTTTATAAACTGTGATATAAACACTCCGATATACACACATCTTAAATAGAATGCAGTCATAAAAACAAAATTAAAAAAGGAAAGAGAAAAAAATAGAATATGCTCTTTCAGAAGTGAATAAAAGAGAAACCAGATGAGTTTCAATTATACATGCTAGTTTTCAATAACAGGAAAGATGAAAGTATATCTACTTTGCATAGTTTAATTATCTTTAGGATGGAAAAAACTATAGTTATAGAGGAGGTTCAAGCTGTGAGCAATTTCCAACTATTCTTATATTACCTTGAAATTCAACTATAACTTCATGGATCGATTCATAACTTAAAATGAAAATTTAAGACAAAAATAATTTAATAAATTGTGATTGATGAGTGACAGAATTCTTTGAATCTTTTCTTCCATTCTTAAACAGCATGTTATTGGATGTTGAAATTTTCTCTTCGATTTGGACATGCAACATTATTTGAGAATGAGTTAAGTGACTGCTCCAATGTCAATAGTATAGAGCTCAGTAAATTTAGTAATAATGTAGAATTTCCTGATAAAATTTGTCACTGTACTTTAAATATATATAGCACAACTCTCGTAAGTGACTATTCATTTGCAAATATTACTATAGCAATACTTTACTAATGCATGACAACTTTGATAAAACATTAATAACAAATAGCTTAAAGTCCAAGTCATTTTTTTATGCAGATTACAACTGTAAGACCATCACTATCAGGGGTCTTGGCCTGTCTCCTGTTTCATGCAACTTATATTCCTTCGTTGGTTGACTTATCAACAGAATTTTGAAGCACCTCTAATTTATGAGAATTATCATGTCAAGGTTTCTCATCCATTGTGCTGATTGCTTGAAATATAAGCCCTACTAAATAAACATTTTGGACAGTACATTTAATGTGGTATATCTGTTTGTAGAAGACATCACTATTTGACTTGTATTTCCAAAATTTTGACTGCTTACAGTTTACCATTAGAGGTTTTTATGAAGGTAGGTAGTTCCCAACAATTAATAATTCTTCCTTTAATTCAATTGCAGGAGGAATCTTGGGATTTCAACAGCTCTTTAAAATCCAGGAAAATTCTAATGATTGGTTGAAGGTTAATCGGTCTGTGGTAGACAAAGTTCAATAAAAACCCCGGCACATTGACAAATCTTTTTAGCACTACAATGGATGCGAAAGATAAGAGCACATGTACAAAATAACAAGACTCCTAACAGGGACTGTGATAACCCAAAATCCATAGACGATATTGCTATTGTTTTTGAACCACGATGTATGACTGATATAGTAATAGGCACCTAGCGTAAACAAGCCCAACGATTTTGCGTAATTTGACCAGGCTGTAAACCAAAATCAAATTGGTTCGATAACCCAATGATTGATAGAACTTGGGGGAAATACCTACGAATCAAATCACCTTGTATTTTCTTCAAGGCGTAAATTGTTAACTGGCTGGTAAGTTAAAATGTGCAAAACGTGGAAAACCATGAGGAGTACCAATTACGCGAGAGTATTATTCTCATGCAGATTCATGATTAAAACAAAAATCCAAAAGAAGCGTGCACGCATCATATATTGGGAGGGAGTCCTAGTTACAATACTTAACGTATGGATACGACCTAAAAATACTCTTTAAATGTACGCAAAACTAATGCTCGATCTATGAGTGTGATTGAACTGTACCCCTTCATGTCAATTTCGACCTCGAAACTACAAGAAATTATAAACACATTTCCTTTCAGTACACTAGTATATACCAAAGGATTAGCTCGTTTTTGAACAATAAACGATCCTATTTTTATCGTGCTAGCGTATCCTAGCGATCACGTAGTCAAACTTCTAGTAATGAAGTTTTGTTGACCAAATTTTTCACTAAAAATGTGTTTTGACGGACATGAAAACCTGACTATTAACTTGCCAAAATACGAAACGCACACAAAAGATTACAACATCGACAAATATTATACTCATGACTAACAAAACCAGAAAACAGTAAGCGACGTTGAAAACAGTGCAAGAATATTTCTGCCTTTCTGTGCTTTTTTTGCCTAGATGAAAAGGATAACTTGCAAATCACAGGTACTGGTATGACTTCAATTTCATGATGTCCACCACAACACGAAGTTTCTTGTTATCACAAAACACAGATAATCCAGGAAATTGTCTTTCCTAGAACTTTCTATCCCAAAAAGGACCGTTTCATGGCGTATTAGGCGTCATTTTCTCATAGTAAAGCGCAATATGTTTAATTTATAATTCGGTGCTTAACTGACCTGGGTAGCTTTGTGACAACACGGGACTAAAATCCCACCATCTCTCGGCCACTGACCACTCAAGTAAGTACCCGAGATGGCATCGAGCGACGAAGTTCTTTTTACTAACGGCTTAGGCTTTTCGACTGTCAAAAAAGAAAATTCACCGTTAAATGGTTTTGCCATCTAGTGTCATCTCCTTCAACAACAGCATTCATAAAAGTAGAGGAGTAGTTCACTCCACACAGCGAGCTAGCCAAACTTGTACGCGCAGAGAAAATGAAACGATTTCCAAGTTAGAAATTTCCCCTGTCCTTTTCATAACTAAATACCACAGAATACCAACCCCAGTGATTTCCAAAAGCCTTTCGGGATGGGTTTTAAGTCGAAGGAAAGCAAACATAAGTTGAATAGTATTAGGATAAATAACCAAAGCGTTGATATTACCTTTCAAGCTGGCAAGGGAAGGAGAAGTTGGGCTCCGACGATGCTCTGGAGACCCACGTGTTTCTGGCGAATTTCTTCTGGGTTTATATGCATTCTCCGTATTATGAACCGGAGAAGATGAGGGACTTCTTCTTATGACATTTCCTCTGGTCGGACTTGGGTTCCTCAACAGAGAAAAATGGTGAACCGCACGTAATGGTTGGGGTTTAGAACTTGATGCTGGAGATACGTTTCTCCTTGGCCTTGATGGCTGGGAAGCCATTTCTTGCGCTGTTAAACCTAAATGAACGAAACATAAGCAATGGTCATTGTTTGAGGAAGGCTTGAGTCGAAAAAGACTCGTAGTAAGGGATCTAGAAGTCTAAATATTGAGAGCGGAAGGTACCTTCCTCCTATCTCACTCTGCTCCTCCAACCAACAACACCAGTTGTGCTGGAGTAAGCATTCTAATTACACTGATAGAAAATACGCGCTCTGTGATTGGATGATATCCTGTTCTCTGACAAGTATAACCTTGGGAGAAAATACCATCCGATCAGGAAAAACAATAATTACCATGTCAAGAACGAAGATCTTTCTATTTTGGATGTTTATCTGTTTTGTCTTTTCTTTCATTTTTCTTTTTTATAATTAGCATTTTGCTAATTGTGAAAAAAGCAATTCGGAAGTAGCACATCGGATCAAGGGTATTTGTTTAGACCTAAAAAGCTAGGTTTATATTGAAGGTTTGCGAACAGTTTAATATTGACTATATTCCAGGTATATCGAAGTATTATGTATACACACACGTGGTGTTATGCTAGATCTGAATTGCCATCAAAAATCTACTAGTAGGAGGGTTAATAGGCTGTCATCTGTCAATTCAAAAAGCCAATCCTCTTTATTAATCTATTCTCGAAAAGACCCAATTTCATTTGTCACATTTATTTTGCTGTATTTAGGTGAATCTTTTTCCAAGCTATTCTTTAACGCTGTTCCTATAATTAAAACATTGTAGCATTTGAAATCCATTCAAATTACCGATCAATTACATTGTAAAAGGTCGGGGGAAAAAACACAAAAATTATTCTGTTCCGCTACAGTGATAATTTGAAGAATATTTCAATTTAAAAGTCTCCTGTTTTAAAATAAAGCGAAATTTAATAATCAGGAAGAAAGGATAGACGAAGAGGTTAATGAATCCCTTGTATTTTTTTCCGACGAATAAAGACACACGTGTGATGTATACGGGTTATTTTACGGTTCGACGATTTTCCCGCGAAAATATTGCGCCAGCTGGTGTTGAATTGCGCCTGATTGGTGCAGAGACCCCTATAGATTTCTGTGCTAAATCTACTTGGTTTATAAATATATTTGTTTTTTCTTTTTTAATGAGCGGCTAAAGTCTTATTTCTCAATCATCTGAAATATCAGAAAACAATATGAAGAGTTTTGTAGTATTTCGGTGAAGTGTTCGGTTTTCGATGGAAATCTTCTTATTGTAAAATCAATGTGGTTTTGGGATACAATTTTTTAAGCATATCAAATCAAGAATCTTTTGTTTTACTGATATTTGTAGTCCGGGGTCTTGATTTTTCCATCCCATCCACAAGTTTGTGGTCGACCCAAATAGCCAAATTTTGCGATTTGTTGTTTGCTATTCTGAACCATCTCCAGACTGAAACACCAAAATTATTTCATAACTTTTCTGTCGTTAAAGTATAAAAAGCAGAATCGTATTTATTTTTTATCAATAGGCTCTATATTCCCTTCCCTAATAATTTTCATTTCTGAATCGTGCATTTCCCTCAATGACGGCGTAATAAATTAGGACGTGGTTTACTTTGCTGATGAAAAGCTAAATTCTCCCTGTTCATTAAGTAGTTGACAGTTCTTCAACTGTTGGTAGTGGGGCCTCAGTCATTCATGAACTTTACTCGACCCAAAGCTCAATCGAAAATTGTGTTGACAGTTTTATAATTTACAAAAATACCCTTTCCACTCAACCGAGTTAAAAGTGAAATATAAAGAATACTGTCGACTCACTATTGGCTTAGATAAGTTGAACAACGAAAGTGGCAAAAATACCACATGAATAACTTGGAAATATAAGAAATTTTTGTCTTTGAATTCCTTTCTCCGGTTGACTTTAAACTTTCGAAATTGCGTGCGATATCGAAATTCATGATGTTACTCCGCTGATGCGAAACAGAGCAATCTCATTTCAATGTATATAATTCATAAATAATTATTTTCGAAAAGTAAATAAACCATTTATGGTATTCAATGCTTTTCCATATTTATGTGCAGGATATAATAAGAAAAAATCTCTACATCCTTAGACAATCGTTAATAATCTCTGAAGGTTAGCATAAATTTCCTTAAGAGGAACGGTTTGTCAATGTTTTCTTTTTCAGAATTCACTGACCTAAATTTGACTTTCCTAATCATCGTTCCTCATAGAATGTCATTTAGTGTCGATTAATTTACTCTAAAAGCTTTTTCGAGTCGTTTGATATTGCAATGAAGTTAGTAGAGATAAGCTTGCAATAGTGGAAGTGGCCCATTGTTCCGTTCAACTTTTTAAGACATCACCGCTATCAGCTTTCATTCATGTTCAAACAAGCCCGAATGATCGTATGTGTGATTGTCCAAAGACGTCACATCTGGGTCGAATGTACTTCTTCCCAGAGTTATCTTCTGTTAGAGATAGTAGTATCTTAGGTAGGGGAATTCAAAGTTGCAAGATTCAAGTCAAAATATTGCGCGCCAGAGCGATAAAAATATACAAAATACTAGAGAAAGCCAATAAGCACCGACAAATACCAAATGATAATAGAAAATTTATGACACATTCGAGAAATAGATCCTAACTTATCAGGACATTAAAAACGTCTTAAGAACGATCTTAAAAGGACTTTGCATTCGGCTTCTTTAAACGGAAAGATGACGAGATGGAGTTTGTCATAATATTTAGTGATTTATGACACTGTTCTTGTTTATTATCTTTATGACTAGGATCAGTTTTGTTTTTCTCAACAATTGACGTTATACGAAAAAGTTACACAGTCTTCTCGTCGTATTCTTTTAAAAGAAATTAAAATCTAAGATTTTCTACAATTTGTTTAAAATATCTTTTCTTTATAAAACACATATTGATTGTAAAATAAAAACTAAACTTCCAGCAATGTCAAAGAAAATATCCGGTGAATTGTTTCAGAATCCTTTCAGTGTTATTAATCTTATTTTATTCAATAACTGCACGTCATAAGATTCTTTGAAAAGTGGCCCTTGAGTTTCTGTTAATAAATTGGGCTTAACAAAACCAGGAGAATGGCGAAAGAAATGATATGAAACGCTACTTTGGTTACTATAGTAACGCAATTCGCTCCATGAATACCTGTCCTTTTCTATTACAGCTGTAAGTTCAAAAGTTACACGATTGTTGTCCTTTAAGAAAAAACACCGGCATTTCGAGCGTACAGCCTAGTCATAAAATTGTTGGCTAGCGAACTGCCAAATATAAATATCTTAAGAGTTTACGTCTGCTCAAAGTTTGGAATTTTCGCCGGACCCCGAGGCAAGCATGTTTGCACAGACCTCCAAACCGGTAGTCATATAGCTTTAAGATAAATAGAAATATTCTAACAATGAAATGATCTTTGCGTTACGACCTTTTTTCCCCTTTTTTACGGCGTCGTTTTCTTCAGTTTACACTGATTTAGTTCAATGCAGCTCATCAGATCACATTCCGTTACTTTGATTTAATTCCATTCCCCTCTGTTTTGCTTATTATTCTTATAATTGTTGGTTGGTTGGTTGTGGTGGCTCGGAATTCAAGCCGTAATTTCTATTGTGACTCCCGGCTATTTTTTCGTTACTTCATTCATTCATTCATTTTTTTGTATTTTTTACTCTTTTTCTTCCACTATTTCCCTATCTTCTTCCTTTTCTTTCTAATTTTCTTTCTTGGGCATGCAAAAGCTAATTATCAATTCCGACTTTTGTCTCCTTCTAAGTGGCTGTTTGTTCATGGCCCAGCACGTTCGAGAATGACTGGGCGGCACGTCCTAACCTTGTGATACCTCTTATAACATATTTCAATAAAGGAACACCATACCGTTAACTTGTGGTCGTTTAGCACTGACACTAATCAGTACAAATTCTTTATCTCATACCGATTAGAATCCTACCAGAGAACAAGTAGATCAAGATCTGTTTGCGCTGAGTACTCAAAAGACTAGCTTTGCATGAACCCAAAGATTATTTGTAACTTAATAATTTCTCATATTTGAATAGAATCGTAAGAGAAATTCAGACACCAACAAGGCCATTGACATTCAGCTAGTGTTTTCAAAACACCTATTCAACTTATAATATTTACATATTTCAACATGAGGGAGTCAGATCTATTCATGGTGAAAGTATCCTTGGTACCAGCTTAAAAACGGTTAACTGACCTTGGCACTTGACAGATTTACTGATCACCATACATAATGGAGCTATGGATTGACTTTATAAGCGATCAGTCAACCGGCTTTTTTTGATTATTTATCCCCCAAGGCATATGTCGAGTAAAAGATTTTTCGTCGTGGAAAAAGGGAAAGTCAAACCAAAACTGCAATTCAAAAGTGTGCAGTGTTCGGGGTGAGAGTACGGGACAGCTAGGTAGTGCAATGAAATGAGATTAACTTCATTTGTGACATTGCCAGACGGTCAACTTTAGCGATAAAAAATGCAACGACAACATTTATACATAATCCAGCAGGTGAGTTCACAGCAAGGTAGTTTACGTGTCTGTTCAAGACCGAACCGGCAGCTCTGAAATTCAGAAAATTTATCAACATTCCTAAATAAAGTTAGAGAGCTAAAGCATGCTTGGAATAAAACGATGGTTTGGTTGTTAGGTGATACAAAAATTGAGCCAATTTGAACAGAGGGGAAATACAGCCAGGGCAGTACGTGTTCATATGACCGCCTGTGTTAATTTGCTGTCCAATCACCTCCTTTTTGACCTGCATGAAGGATTCAATAATAGCCGGCCGATCTGTTGTATCAATCTCGTTTTATTATATCAAAACACTTTACTAACTCCTTGGGGGTCGCTCCCTCGTTTATGCTCGTCTATTGTTACGAAACTGAGTCAATGATTCGCCGTCACAGTAAATCACATAGAGCCTAGGTATTCTCGGGGACTGATATACATGTTACCTCATAGCCGACATAAAGGTTGACGATAACAAAGAATTCTACATTAACTACTCTTGTTTGATCAAACAACATGGTACCCTGGTCCCAGAGCTTTCTCGTATTTTTTTCCTCTGTAAAATCACCAGGGTACCAACATGGTTGCTCGGTTATTTGTATCTCGAGGGAATTTGGATCACGAGGTTGCATCTCAAAAATTAACTGGTTTCACCCTCTTTGACGACCGTCGTCAAGGACGAACTCCAGCAAACGACAATAGTGCGGTTCAGTTCACGCTGTTTACCATACAAATATGTAACATGTTAAATGTGGGCTTGTTTTGGAATGAATTATTTGTTTATAATAACTTACATTCATTATTCAAGGATAGGATAAACCGTTCGATATTCTCGAACTCACAATAAAAATTCTCAAATTGTTGAAAACTAGGACGAGACCGCATTACGGTTCATTGACTGTGGAACTATTTTAACGTGAGGAAGAAATAAACGCCATTTTAGAAATATGTCCTCTAAAACAGTCCCACAATGCACTGCAATGCCACGAAACATGACTCCTTTTTTCCCCAACCTCGGAATGGCTTATATCCGGTTGCTTGATTGATCTGAGCTGGTTTTTTTTTTTTTCGCTCTTATTTTCCTTCGTATGTAAACCTTTGATTTTCGTGATTCTGACTAGATTGTTTTTTATAATAAAGTGGAGTTAAAACTCAAAACAATTGGTTTTCAAACCAACAGAGCTCACGCTATGTTTTCCTTTAGTATCGACAGGAAAAAATGGAATATGTGTTAATAGGCGGAATAAATCAGCGTGCCAGGTCCTTATCGGTTCCGGTCTGCATGACATTGAACCAAGAAAAATGGTTAACTTATTAACCATTCTGGCATCGATAAAACTGAAGGTTCATTGACAATCGTACGCGGCTTCTTTTGTAGGGTTGTATGTCTGGCAACTCTGTGTGAGTTATAGTGTCCAAGAGGTCAAGTTCAATTAAGTGCATGGTGCTCCAATATTCATCAACAGCAGGTGGAATCACGATTCAAAAACCTCCTCCTTTTAACACAGAAAGACTAAGTTATCTTGTGTCTGTTGCCCTTTTCTGTCAATGGCGTATTTCTCAAGCCTAGCTGAAACAAAAAACCGCCATCTTCCTCCGCTGAATTAAATCAGTAGTGAGAGTGAGAAGAGGCCTTTAATACCTAAAACACTCCGTCACATGTTCTAGGTGTAAACTTGATTATCCAAATCCATTTAGCAACCAAACCAGTACTGAAGCATGATTGTTGAATGGTGATGCCATAGATGAACTTAATGGTATATGGAAACTGCTGAATAGCGATAATGCAGGCTCTGGATAGTTCGTAAAACCGAGCGAGAACCAAACTAAATATCTGGATCGAATTACCCGCGCGAATTTAACACTAGTACTTATAACTGTTCAGTTAGTAGGAGGGAAAAGCAGTAGATCTTTATCAAAATTTAAGCTGAATACTACTCGATATATACTCAACAAAAGTGAAAATACGAACAGACATTTCTTCTCAACCCAGAACAAAAAATTTAAACTCCTACGAGGTGGACTACAAGATTGTGTTGCCATAGTTAACATTACTTTTAAACTTAAAAGCTTGTAGTATTTATTTGTCACAACTAACCTTCCTATATTTGAGCTCCACAAAGCTCTGTTTAATAATGTGTTCATTTGGTCAAATATTCCTCCTGCATCTGTCTGGACGTGCCAGGAAAAACGCATGCTGCGCATGCGCGAATCAAACATTACTCCGACTCTGAAGTTCCCAGAACACACTGCATGTCGGATTAGAGTCTTACCCTTGAGGGCTAATTTTTTAATGCAGTTTTTTTTATTCCTCTATATTAACACTATTTTTCAAGAGCAAATGTTTGCGTGGGTTGAACATTAATACTACATTTCCATCTTATCATGCACTTTGCAGTTCATCGAAATATTCTACCACCTACCCATGCGTTCATGAAGCAATTAATTTTGCTGCAGCTATAATGGGTCTGTGAATTTACATACAGTATACATGAGACAGTATAGATTCTCCAGATGATTTATCCTACCTCCCCAAGGACCTTGATAGTACTATCCATGGTAAAGGAATACTTATGTACCAACAAATCAGCCAACAAACCAGCCCTTGGTGTTTGCGACAAAGCTCTAGACTTCTCCACATCTTATTTGGGGGATAGAAAGCAGCACTGTGCAGTTAATAATGTCATCATCTCACCAACTAAATTAAAATATGGCGTTCCTCAGAGTCTGTTTTGGGACCTCTTTTGTTTTTAATATATATTAATGATCTTCCGAAGTGCCTTCGTCATACAAATCCAAGTTTGTATGCCGATGACACCCAATTATGCACTACAAGTGAGAATGTTGATGACTTAAATGATAAGTTAAAGGATGATCTCTCATCTCTGAATAATTGGTTGATAGCAAATAGATTAAATCTACACTCAGATAAGACCATGTGTGTGTATATTGGTACTAGACAGAGATGGTCTAATCTCTCTTCTGGATCTGAGATCGTACGTTAATAATCATGTTATTTCTCCACGTAATCAAATTAAAACTTCCTGAGTAATATTGGACAAAAATTTAAATTAGAGTGATCACATTGAGTTAAACCAGACTTAAGTGTATTAAGACGTGCTAAACGGCTTTGTTACACAAGAAATTTTAATCCAAATCTACAATGCTTTAATATTGCCTCATTTCGATTACTGAGGTTTGGGGTGATATTAATTAAAAAGGCTACAAAATTATCACTGGTGCCACTTATGACATCAGATCTACAGATGTTCTACAGATGTTCTGAAGTATCTAGGTTGGTACCCACTCCATATTATTTAATAGATAATTACTGAGGCACGCAGCATTCGTAGGTATAATGCAGGCAGCTGAGGGCGTAGCCCAAAAAAAATGATTATCTAGTATAATTATTGATCTTATCAAAATCCAATTGTTTTCTTTCTAGCTTGTTTATCACAGACCGCTCCCGTTTTTCAAGCACACTAAATATGTCTGATTTTACTCTATGCATTCGTTGGGATAATGCAGACTGAAAACAATGGATTTTTATAAGATCAGTAATTTTAAGAACCTAACTGTTGGCGAAGCCCCTGAATATCTTTCAAATTTGTTTAAATTTGCTATCGGAATCGACGACATCACACAATTCTTAGAGGCTCAACATCGAAACTTTTTATCAAAAGATTTAATACTGAATATGGAAAGAGGAATTTAACTTGCAGGAGTGCTAAACTATGGAACAATCTTTCTTATACTGCTAGGAATCAAGCAAGTTTTACATCTTTCGAAAATGTAGATTTAATCTCAACTAGCAAGCTCTGACCTTGCCTCTAGTTTTTTTGATATTTTTATTCTATTAATATTCGATATTATACATTAATAATATATCTAAGGCCTAGGGCAAACGTCGAACTTTCCATGCACCGAACTTAATTACATCAAAGAATGCCGCCTCATTATCACCTGATATCCATTGTTTTTTAATGAGTTTGGTGCATGGAATGTTCGACGTTTGCCCTGGGCTTTTTAGCTACTTGTCTTAGTTATATGTATTCACGACTGTCGCGTAAGCCAGTTTTTCTGTTGGCATTATCGTGTATAAATAAAGGATGATTGATTGCGAGGACACATATGTTGGTGCGATCACGGAGGGTAAAATTTCCTTTGGAATATTAGTATATCTCAGGATATATTAGTATATCTCCTGGTATATCTGATATGTTACATTAGTTCCCTCTACGTCCACTGGCCTTAACTCAATAAATTTCGTTTAATGAATTAGTAGATATTAGATCGACTGAATTTGCAGACAAGTCGGTTAAGTTTTGTCCTTCTTAATTGACAGAAAGTCTTAGCGACTTTTTCTGCTGACACCACTAACGAGAGTTAGTTTGAGAGAAGAGTTTTTGAGTTTGTCGATTCAACAACGCATATTCATGAGCAAAACTTTTACACAATTTTATTATCGTGTAAAGATTATCGTGTGTAGTCCCTGCCTTCATATTAATGTCGAAGTTTTCATAATAGTGGTTAATATTGATGCTTATCAATCATAAATATTTGCTAGTTTATAGTTGAATAGATATATGGTAAATGGCTTGTTAATGAAGCATTTATAACTACTTAGCAATTAGTACTCGAGCTCGAATGGGTTATTGACTCGCAGGCCATGAGGTCGAGAAGGCCAATTGTTTTAGTCAAGTCCAACTAGTCGGTCAAATATATATGCAAAAAAGTTTTGAATTAAAGTTAAATTTAATGTTTCGGTTTTCAAAGCCGGTACTTCATTATTGCTACTTGTAGGCTATAACTTATGGCCTAGTAGTAATTCATCCAATCAGAATGCAGCATTGATGATAGACCACAAGATAGATTTTACTAATATCAAATAGCCCATAACATGTAAATTTCGTTTATACCGAATGATAGATTAGCACTTTATAACATATGATGGGAATGACACGTGGACTGAAATGGCGAGGAAAAAATGTATCCAATTTTATTTTAACTTGTGTTATTTATATGACCACTTTATACCTGTCCTCCCTACATCATATTCAAACAATCCTTTGTAATATTGTTTACATACCACTAGTTACGCAAGCCGACGCAAGCATAAGCACAAGCGCAATTCAACGCAAGAAAAACAAAATCTTTCGTTTTCTTGCGTTTTTACGTTTGCTCTTTCGTCGCGTATTTCACACTGAACAAATGGAGTTGCGTCGGCTTGCGTTGATTACTAGAGAAAACAACTTTAAACTGCACGCATTAAAAATTAAAGAATTCTTTGGAATTAAAACTGTGTCCAATGGTCTGGGGAATAACAGTCAACATCTTTTTTTTGGTGAAAATGCAATTTCATAGATACTATATGTAAAAGACATTTTTACTTACGGCGTAATTATAATATAATGTTTTCTTATTTAAAACCACATGTTATCGCGCATTTTCATGCGATAAAACTCAAGATAAGATTTACAACATAAGATACATGATACAACTCACCCCCCTCCCCAAAGAAAAATTGCAAAGATTCTTATTCTGAAGAGAGCGACACGCGAAATAAGATGGTTCTTGCAGGGCCAGTAAAGGCTGTAGTCATATTTTAAAAGAGCAGTTAACAGGTTAAACTCGTCTATTGTCGACAGAAATACTGTTTGAAATTTGTTGCTAAATAGCAAAATCTAATAAAACTGAGTCAATATATATGGCTCTCGTCTTTTGTCGCTTCAGGCAAATGTTTATGTTAAATATTAAAGAAAGCTGAGTTTCAGCAAATCCGGCTTACTAGTAAAAATCCACCGTGAGTCCAGTGCACAAAGTTTACTAGTCTGAGTGAGTTTTACCATCTGTAAGATATCAATTGGTATTGCGGTTGAGTTTTATTGCTGCGAGCCTTCGTTTCAGCTTCAAACTTGACTTGAACCAAGCTCGAGTCTACGATGAAGTAGTTGGACTGCATACACTTTCTTCATCACACGTGAATTGATGGTTTTCACAGCCGCTAGTTGGATGAATTTGCAAACAATTCGTCATTAGTCTCTTTCATTCTCTTAGGAATGATTGAATAATTCGTCGGAGTCACTCCCGACTATGGCGTTCCATCCATGCCAAAATTCATAGTTGACATTCGATATTGTAGTTTAAGTATTCTTCTTGGTTTGTACGATTGGACATTCAAGGTTAGATATTTTTTACGGAGTTTTCACAATTCTACTTTGTATTTAAGAGTATGTCGATATTGTAGCTGAAGTATTCTTGTTGGTTTGTACGATTGGACATTCAAGTTCAGAGTATTGAACATTCAACTTATGAATATCCAACCGCAATCCACTTTACATGCCATCATCGCGGGCTCAAGGTACGAAGACTCCTCAAAATGGCGGGATAAAAACATAGTAAGTTTAGCTAATTTTCGTATCCTTTTTTCATAAGAGAAAAGTGTTAAAAATTCAAAAAATATACTTAACTCGATTATTCATATATTTTTCCTTTGTTTATTATGTTGTAGTCACCCAAGCAGGAGATTCTGTGTAATCATGAACGACATATCCTATTTGCTACAGTCTATTCATGACATTATCAGTGGTTTAAACAGATTAACAGATGACTCGAATAATCAAAAATCATTTAACTCCTCACTCATAGTCGCCAGAACAAAATCCTGAAAATCCACGTGAGCATGAGGAGCTTAGCTTAGTTCGAGAAAGTGTCACCCCGTTGTGTTGGTACAAATAATGTCCCTACTAAAACAAAGAACTATGAAACCTGAGCATTTGAGTTGGTTAGATGTCTATTTATTTAATCCAAGATTGCGTCATAATTAGCAACACCTTGGTGGAGTGATACTGAACCACAGATTAGATAAGATTACAATAGAAAAGTTTCCTAAATTTTGTTTACGAATTATAAAACAAAATAACGATGTATAACAATTATAAATAGTATAATAATGCCTTATGATCTTATGAGAACATCCTCCATGGCCGAAGTCTACTCGGAGCTTCCCTGTCGATTACTTCTAGGATTTGCCGCCAATACCATCGTCATCAAGAGTAAATAATTAAGGATAAAATTTCAACAGCTAGGGTCTGCCAAATTTCAATGACTGATTATTTTCAGAGGAAAAAAGGAAAGTGTTCTAAGCCGGTACTTTGTACTACACCTCCGGTAACCACAAAACATACTGAACTAAGCTAAGCTCCCCATGATTTTGAGGAGTCTTCGTACCTTGAGCCCGCGATGACGGCATGTAAAGTGGATTGCGGTTGGATATTCATAAGTTGAATGTTCAATACTCTGAACTTGAATGTCCAATCGTACAAACCAACAAGAATACTTCAGCTACAATATCGACATACTCTTAAATACAAAGTAGAATTGTGAAAACTCCGTAAAAAATATCTAACCTTGAATGTCCAATCGTACAAACCAAGAAGAATACTTAAACTACAATATCGAATGTCAACTATGAATTTTGGCATGGATGGAACGCCATACCCGACGAAAGGGCAAAACTACAATAAATGTTCGAATTCAGTGTCACTGAGTACAACTCCAATATTAATTGCTGCATTCCACTGACACCAACACTGAGCTCAAACTAGTAAACGTTTCAGTGTAATCATTTTCACTAAGTACATTACATTATCCTGGGTTAATTTCTTAACCGCCAACATCAAATTGAATGAAGAAATAGAAAACTGAAAAATTAAAATGAAGTTATTAATTTCGTCACTCATGACTTATTTATCGTAAAGATAAATACTAGGAATTCAAAACAGTATAAACGAATGATAGATCCTAGCCAAGGCTGGAGTTTCCGCGCATAGGAAAACTACAGTTTATCATGCGCTCCAGCCTCGGCTAGGAGTTATTATTCGTGGTCACTGAATGGAACTATAAAATAGAGCATTGTCATTCGGTAAAAAACAAAGTTTAAATCATTATGCTATTATTTTACGCTGTGTCTATATGACCGGCAGCCGGTCAGGGTCTTCAAATTACTAAATGGCCGGCAGTCGATAATTTTTATTTATATCTAGCTAGAAATATAACCAATCGATTCCAAACTACTCCAACTTTATTCTTTTAGCCCAAGCGAACCCGAAAAACGTTTTAGATCTCATATTTTACTTTTCACCGATGCCCGGCATAGAATACGAAGCCATGAATTCAGTGGGCCGACTTAGTGAAATCGATACACGACTGCCGGCTAAATAAAACACGAATTCCTAAATGACCGGCAGTCAAAAAATGCACATTTTCCTCAACCAATCGATTCCAAACTACTCCAACTTTATTCTTTTAGCCCAAGCGAACCCGAAAAACGTTAGAATAAAAAAAATATTCAAAAAAATCAAAAAATCAAATCCGAGTCACCATCCTAGTGAACAAATCTAAAAGTTGTTTTGAATATTAAATATAAAAAATTTATCATTCATCATTCACTGTGATGATCGACACATCTATCATTATAAAAAATTCTAGACTACCGGCCATTTAGTAATTTGATGACCCTGGCCGGCAGTCAAGAGTTCCGAGTATACTCCAAAAAGATGTTTTTGATTTGATTTTTTGACTTTTTTGAATATTTTTTTTATTCTAACGTTTTTCGGGTTCGCCTGGGCTAAAAGAATAAAGTTGGAGTAGTTTGGAAGCGATTGGTTATATTTCTAGCTAGATATAAATAAAAATTATCGACTGCCGGCCATTTAGTAATTTGAAGACCCTGACCGGCTGCCGGTCATATCAGACACAGCGTTTATTTTAATTGCCAATTTGTTGATACATACCACCCTTATCCGGTCCCGGCTTAATCTAAATAAGACTACCCTAACGTTCGTATTGCATGGCTCTGTCTATCACCATGTCTAGAGTGAACAATGCGGGCAAAATCTTACCGTTAACTTGTCAGTTTGCTCTGGTTAAAACCAGACATAAATTAACGTCTAAGAACCTGTATAAACTATGTTACTTTCTTCTAATACTCACAAATATTTAGAGATATGTTTGACCAAGCTTAAATCGCCGACTTGTTCGGAGGAAGACGAGGAAGGTCACTGAACAGTGCGTGCTACAGACAAAGTCTAGAATTTCGAGTGTTTATAAAATTTTACGACTGACAATCCCTAGCTCTGGGCATTTTATTGATGACTGCCTGCCCTCCAACAACTAACTGATTACCATGTACTACTGCAGTATTATGCACTCAGTTTGCATGCACAAAGAAAAGTGACAAGAAAGAGAAAAAACATCTCATCAGAACAAACTTATCTTAAATTTGATTCTCTAGTTTAGTAAAGAGACGTAAAGCGTTTTACAACTACCTCACTATGCTCTTTGCCTAGGACATCGAGGTTAATAGAGTCGTAACTTAAATTCGACTGCAATTTTTTCTCTCTGTTCTCCCATATAGCACAAAAGCGACTGAACGTTTTTAGCTGAAAAATATTTCGTGAGAAACTGATATGGAATCGAAAAAGGAAGTAGTATTTGGCGATGAAAATGTCTTTAATGTCCAAAACCTCCAGACTTATCCGCCCACGAAGAAACAATTAGGCTCTCGAAAAGCTCTATATATCACTTAAATGTGTGTGTGTGTGTGAAGCATATAAAGAAAGAGCAGCTTCTGGCGAGCAGCGCGAGTGAGATTCTGACTAAAGAATCTTAGGCGTGTAAAATATCACTATTCGTCTTGCTCGATAATCATGAAAGTTTTGCTAATGACGTGCTGTCAGGTGGATCTCCAGATCATACCATGATATTTACTATGGCAAGTTTTTTTTAAAGGAGCTCTAGGCAATTGATTTTTCCTAGGTTCTTAATCTCCACATTTTTAATCCAAGTTGTGCATCGCTTTTCCTAAAAACCAAGTCATTCTACTTTTTATAATATTTATAAAAGATTGACTGAGTGCGCTGAAGCTCAAATTCTAGGTAACAAATAGTAGGGGAACGGTGCAAGCATAAGGCGCTCGGTTACGAGGTCCAGCTATTCAAATGACTCGGCAGTTTACTTGCCGGTGTGCTGGGGGGTTGGCTTGCGAGACAAGTTTGATCATCAATACGCCTTCAGTGTACTGATCTTAATTGTCTAGTGATAGTAGTACGAGTTTAAGTTGCCCGAGTAGAAAGTGGTTCTACTGTCCGCCAAACCATTTTCGTCAAGGAAGTTCCACAATATGTTCACATCGTTCCACATAATACACAGTACATGCAATTCTTCCTCAAAATCAGTCTCTAGTAATGCCGGCCCACTGCTCTCTAAAAAGGTCCACCTTAACTGAGCGACACAAATACAACGGTATTCTCTATTAGGAAAACTGGACAAAGTCTTTATCGTAATTACCGATGGCTTGTGCGCTCAGAAAACCAGGTCTTACGCGTATAGTCGTTTTCGCACCAGGAAATTCTTTACTAAGTTCAGTGGGTTTTCGACTATACGACTTCCTGCCCCGGCTCTGTGTTGGCTGGGATATTGATCTATATTATCTTTTAAATGAGAACACAAGCAAAAGAGGCGATTGATTTGCGCAATTTTCACTAAAGGCCGTATAACTGAAGAGAATAAAAATGAATGTTATTTAAAACAACTTTGGGCCTACTTTCTAGGTATATGATTACCAGCGGTTTTCTTGATCCCTGTTCGGAAGGCCTGTTTCATCCAATTCACTCTGTTCCTCTTGACAATATTTGATCAATTGTTACAAATGGATATAGCTACAGATCTTTACCAGCGGTTTTCTTGATCCCTGTTCGGAAGGCCTGTTTCATCCAATTCACTCTGTTCCTCTTGACAATATTTGATCAATTGTTACAAATGGATATAGCTACAGATCTTTATCATATGTGAGAATGATCAATGGTTTCGCTATTCTTTCATTTAATATGTCTTACGAAAGATATGCCACATCATGTTTTTGTTACAAGTTTATCCATTTTTTAAAGAAAGGTCAATGAAAACGTATTTAACCTTTACGAGGATGTTTACTGAAAAGCACAACGCAAAATTCCAAACTCAGGAATGTCAATGCATTAAGATAACAGAGTAGTAGCAGCAAACTCGTAGTAGAAACAGGAATCTGTACCTACTTACTGAGCTCAGTTATGACCAGGCAGGGAAAAAAAGTTTACAAAAAATTATAGATCAGAAATTCGAGGAAAAAAAGGAACATGAGGCTTTAGAGCCTGCATACTGGACAGCAGTGACAGCAAAACGAAATTATACAGGTTTTACAAACGAAAGTGAAATTATTGGATCTTGAATCATATTTGTCCTGTTCTACTTGCCAATTTATAGTAAGTCCACTGACCTTCTCTTCAGGAATACTGCTTTAGTTCAGTTCTACACTAGCCAGCCATGTTGGTCAGCCCACTCGCAAGAGTTTTACAGTCTATACTAAACCTGTATTTCTCAAGAATCACTTGAAAAAATCGAAGTTGTGGGCAAAGAAAAAAAAGGTAAAAAGCTGAAATTAAATCTCAGGCGAATATTCTGGAAAGTAGGTGGGAAATTATAAAAAAATTCAAATTTCAAAATATGAATCTGCTTACATCAAGCAGAGCTCAAGCCGGAACCCAGTGAGTTATGTTTCTCGACACTCGATCGACGCTTGTTGGATGAGCTCATCCATCAAGCATGTTAGTTTTGAATGGCTTAATATCCTAGAAACAAAGTACAGAATCGTTTGATCAACCGACTACTGATAAAAACTAGCTGTTATTTTCCAATTTTCAATTCATCAAGTACTTCATTTTTATTGCTAAATGCGAACTTCACAGGCTTACCTTAAAAAGGTATCAAAGTTGAGCTTGGCCGTTGATATCTGACATGGATCGTTTGGAGTTAAATGGTTGGGAATCACGTCGGGTTTGTAGGTAAGCTGCGAGCAGCTTGGAGTCTGAAACCAGTCTAATGACCAATCTTTGTTTTTATATGAGCTTGGGGCCACATTACGTCAGCATATACATGAACTGACCAATAACCGACGAGCAAGGAAATGTTTAACGCTGGAAATAGTTTACTGACATCATCATATACGTTATCCCTTATCAACCGACGAATTCCAAACTCAATCATAGTTCATGGAAATGTGTTGTTATCGTAAATTAGAAATCCGAAAGGCGAACTAGTTTCTCTCATCTCAAATCAAATTTACTACAGAATCGTACAAACGTACAAGGTGTACTAATTGTACAATCGATGCTTAAGTTATGTATATACGCGACAAAAGCGAATCATGATTTTCCAGATCAATATTTTTTTATTAATTTTGGGAGCGAGTGACAGAATGGGACCATGTAAAAATTCACTATTCCTGTTTGGGATCAAATATCCCAAACAAACTCCCAGAAAAAGCGACCGAGACGAATAAAAACATCCACTACAGGATTCTCACCCTAATTGGAAAAATGACGATGGGAACTTAATATTGAAAATAATTTATTCGTCGTGAACAACTTCTACGAAAAGTTCGAAATTGACATATATTGGTATATTATTTGAAACCTTTGAACTCGTAAATGATTCTAGAGATTATTTCCTAGCCCAAGAGCATAATTCATTACTTTACTTTAGTATAAATAAAAGGAATCGTACAGTATGTTAAAGCGATGAATAACCCATAAGAAAAATTCATCAGACAAAATGACAGATTGAAAGACAATATTTTTCAAGTTCCTGTCATGCCAACATCGACACTTTCAACTGTCGCTCCTTCAAGTTTTTTTTGTTCTTTTGATAAAAATAACTCTAATCATCGCTTGAATTTGAAACAGCCAAAGGTTAGAAATTACTATAGTATATAGTACTTACTGTTTTTGTTTGTCTTTTCAGAATTAGTCGAGACCAATACATTGAGTCACATCACTGTTCTCGCTCAAAGTCTAGAACTGATCGAACAGCATAAATATATGCAAGTCTTTTTGCATCTTAGTTTGGCGGAGATTAAACTTTACCATTACTAGTCGGCTTGATTATAAAATGAAATTTACTCTGATTGGCTTGGCTGTTATATTTGGTTCAGTTGTACAAACTGATGTGGTACAATCTTGTTTAAACAGACTGTTTTATAGCATTGTCTTTAATCTGTATTTATTACTTGTTATGAGAAAACTAAACACTAGCGATAAAAATGAGATTTCATTCTGTTTAAGACAGAAATAAAAAAAGAACTTATTTCCAACTAAAGCTTCCAAAAAGATATAGGTTCTGCAAACAAATAAAACTACTAGGGAATGAAATTTTGTGGACTATTAGTCAGCCATTGATCAAAGATTTCGGCAAGCTTCTTCACCAATCAGACTGCGTCGCGTTCCACTCTCATTGATCTCATTTTGCCCTTCTAGATTAATATACATAATGCCGAAATTAATACTTCTACGCTTTGGTCCAAAGCTAAATAGATTTCAAGCAAATGAAAAGAAAATACAAAGGTTTCATACGGAGACTCACTGCAATCAGTAATTATCCCTATAAGCGTACTCCAGATGGATTTCAATGTTTGCTAACATATTTATCTTTATTCTCAGAATAAATGATTTGGTTTTGTAATGAGCGTATCTACGCTTGTTTACTGTAGATATTAACAAGGGTTGTCGTTGAAAATATTTTCAAAAGAATCATCGTCATTTTATTCAGACTTTTTTAATTTCGTGTTACGATTTATTAAAAGTCAAGTCATTAACAAAAGACATAGTCAGTCTCAGGGCAAAAGAAAATGATTACCGAAAGACTCCATGAAGATGAAGTGGACCACGAATAGAAGTTCGTAGGAACTTCTAGGACTTTAAATAAAAAGTTGTTGCCAAATTTTACAAAGCACAAAAAAGTAAAATATAGATGACGACTTACATTTACGGAAGTGGTCTTCTTCCTATGTTTCACTTGTGAAAATTCAAAGATAGTGCTCATTACATATTACAATGTTATATATGAAGATTCTCGCCTAGATTCATAGCCTTTTTGCCTTGATTACATTCTGTTTTATAAGTTTGCCACAGGCCTGAACTTGTACTTAACACACTAGCCATATCTTTCTGTCGTCACTCCCATTATCATCACTCATTTCACACCATTCTATCATCTCTTTCCTCTTGTATTGCCTCCATCATATGCGGTATTTATGACTGTTCTTTCAAGACCAAAGTCATACAAATAATCCTCGATATGTATAGGAGGTGAACTATGGTATGTTACACCTTTTATCGAATTATGAATCATTTCCAAAGGCTTAGAAAGTCTTAGCGGGATATCTGATACAGTTAAAAACGTCGAAGATCGGTGCTCTTTTACTCCTCGTGAAGTTAAGATTGTATTTGTTTTGGACGAACATGGAGACGATAAACCAAATAAACCTGTAAAAAAATTAAAATTAAAATAAATAAAATCCATTAAGATGTTTTTTTTTTCTGTTATGAATAAACGATATTAAAAGAAAAGCATGATGAAATGAAGATTGCATAACTACCTGAAGGATTGTAATTTCCTTGAGTAGCATTCGTCTGTAAAGTATTGTACTCAATTCGTTCTTGAACACCGTACGTTTGCTAAAAAATAATATATAGCTATATATCTATATCTAAATAAGATATTTAATCGTTTAAAATTTGAAGATTCATATTTGCAAGCGCACCTTCGAAAGCCTCTAATCTCATTGATTGCTGCGTTACTTCTACTTATGAGAGAGTATACGTGCATACTAACCCTATTAGCAGCTGTAGAAGTCGTTTCTGTATAAACTACGAATCCATCTTCACTATCAAAATCTTCAAAAACTGACGTTTCAGTATTATCATTACAATTAACAGAGGAATATATCCTTCTAGAGCTACCGTCAGGAATAACCTTTCTGTACATGTTATGCAAGAAGCTCATTTCCAAGAATTCAGTGCAGTACGTATCGCTGATAAATTATAAAGTAAAGACCAAAAATTTGAACTTGATACCCTGAATGTAAAGTCATGAAAGTCCTCGTTATAGCTTGGGAAGTAAATGGAAAGTCTTTTTTTTTATAGAATTAGCACGATTAATGTCGGAAACAAGTCGTTACAAGAAAAGATATTTTTAGCACTCACGTACATCCGCCATTTTGAATCCTAAAATAGAAACGAGTAATCTGAGCCTGCAGTAAGTCAGGCAAGCAACTTTCTTATTAAAACCAAAGGAAGCCCAGTCTTGACGTTTTTTATTATTAAAACTATTGTTGCTTCAAAGATGATTCTTAGTTTCTTCCAAACGATAAAAATTCATATGTGCTCATGTGATAAAAAGATGAAAAGATAGCTTAGGAATAATAAATAAATAAAAATAAAAAAGTGAGAAAAGTATGTTTTAAACTTTACTAGTTCCTGTATTTATTTGATCGCGTGGAGCTGGGAACGACAATCGAGCGCGCCAAAAATCATTCCCCGCGAAAAGCAAACTAACTATAACGAGTATCAGAATCTTCGATCTTATGAGGAAATATTTAGCTTTATTCTTGCCTAAAATTGTATAATACCTATCTAGAAAGAAGTATGGAGGCACCAAGAGTCAATGCATCTATGCTTAGGCAGTATGCTGGTCGGCTGGTGTGCTTAGTGGCGAAAATATCTGAGGTAAACTCTCATGTCGTTGTTGTCTGTGGAATCGAACTTTGTGAAGCTGACGATTAACTTGAGCTGCTGAAGTTAAGATTTGATTTAAGTTAACTAATTTTGACTTTCTTTTTTATTTCTTATGATGTTTTCTTAGTATTCCTAGTTTTGGTTTCATTATAATTTATTGGTTAATATTGAGACATTTAGTGCTGCTGGAAAGACATTTTTAGCACTCTAATTGCTATGGCTATAACTATGACTATTATTATTACTATTATTTCAAGGCTCCAACATTTTTAGTATATACATCTTTATTGTTATTCATTATTTCTAAGATAGTGAGCAATGTTTGTCAAATTCGGTGTCTTGTTCACTATTTTGATTGCAAAAAGATATAACTAGCTAAAAACTAGTGTGAGCTGCGTCGGTGTTTCTAATGAAACAGTAATGATGAAAAGGTAAATTATACACCGTGAAAAGATGAAAAAACTTACTGACGTTTCGGACGCTAGTCCTTCGTCGGAGTAAAAGATATCGTACCATCCTCTTTTACTCCGACGAAGGACTAGCGTCCGAAACGTCAGTAAGTTTTTTCATCTTTTCACTGTGTATAATTTACCTTTTCATCATTACTATTTTGATTGCAGATTAATAGCACAGGAACAGAATTGAAGGTCCTTACAAGTGATGATAAGACCATTCACGTCATCCTTTCAGAACCAGTAAGTATTTGTTGTAAGGACTGGTTCACATCCATCATAAGTCTGTGGGATTTCAAGTTCCTCTGAAACGAGGCTAAGATGAGTCTGTAATCAAGATTCACAGTTGTATTAATTGAAAAAGAAAGGGGACCATATGCATTTTATCATTTATACTGAAAAATCAAATCCCATTTCTTAAAGTGACACTTATAAATATAATCTTGTGAGAACCAGAGAATCAAATTTGGAAATGGAAGTTTGATTGGAAGATTTAACCGGCAAGATAACTCTTTTGCAATGCTTTCAGAAGAAAGAGAGTGTTTCTGTGTTGCTTGTGTTCTCCCTCCAATACTTTCCATTTAACAGTTGTCACGAATATAATCCAATCTTGTTTGCAATGGAACCTTCTTAAAATTGACTAAGTGCAAGACTTAAATGAAGATACAAAATATAAAACAACAAATAAATTTCATTGAGAAAAGGCCTGATTTCTGTTGTGTTTCGATGTTAGCCTTGCAACCACAATACTTTGGAGAAGGGTCCTTTCTAACTCTTCTGACACTAGTGTTGTGACCCAGCCCATATAGTCATATATAATTTTTTCTTTGGCCTTTGTTTGTCAGCTTGAAGAAGCTCTTCAGGGAGTAATTGAGATTATTGGTAGAGCTGAAAAAGATGGTACGATATCAGCACAAAGGCTTATAAGCTACAACGGAAGTGAGGAATTTGGTAAGGAATTTCTGAGAATTTTAGAGTTTCCTTAAAGGGGCACTTGGATGAAAATTGGAAATGACTTTAAACTTATCTATATGGCCCAGATAGAAGCCAAGCAACATGTTTCCTTCACAGTCAAAAGTGGGGAGGGGGGGGGGGGGAATTAAATTTTATTCAGTATCTAAATTGTGATTAAATGACATCATTTACTCAACCCTATTGTTCTTTTCGCTTTTAACCCAAAATTTCTCAATAGCAAATTGCTCCCATGCTAAAATTTTCACTTCTCTGATTTTCATAATTATAATTGATCCAGTCATATTATCCTTGAATACTTCAATTATTCGAACTTTCAAAAATCGGGGCATTTTCATCCAAGTGCCCCTTTAAAAAACAATGTTTTCCCTCAATTTTTACTTATTCCTTGAGATGATTTAGTTTTAACTATACCCTGCCAGGGTCAGAAATAACGAGTGAACAGTGTGACATGTAGCAGCCAACATGTTGTTTTAGTGGTTTCACTTGACAGAACTACCACTGGCGCATAGCATTTTTCTTGGTTGCAATATTTGAAAGAAGCTTTTGTCCAATAAGACTGACTGTATGTCAGGTCAACTCTTGTCCCTGATCTGAAATATGACAACCTTATAGGGAAAAAAATTTGCAGCCCTGATGTGTAAGGTCGTTCTGATGTGGATTTGTGGTTATTTCAGACATGAACCTGTACAACGAAGCAGTGAAGCTGACAACAAATTTTCCTGAAATATTTGCTGGAAGTAATGCAAATGGGTTTGCTTGACATTTGTAAAAAAATCAAACTCTAAATTTTTTTAGAGACTATCTAAATCTCCCCTGTACAATTGTCTTGAAAGTATAAGCTTATCCAGTGAAGATAAGAGATAAAAGGTAAGAAAGAGCAGCAAGGAAATCACTATCAGGGAATCTTGTTGAGTTGTTTTCATATTGATATTCATCACTGGCTTATGCCAATCTCAGGAGGGCAGTCTAAAAGAAGAAATACTTCTACTGCTCTATCACCAGATACTCTGTTGTTTGCTATAGAAGCTGTTCTGGTTTTATACATGTACTAACATAAAAAGTTGAGTTATTAGTAAACAGTCATAGTTTTACCTTTTTTTTCTTTTGACTATATAATTTTATCAGAATCATGGGTAGTTTACATGTATATGGAGGTTCACATTTTTTAGGTCTTGCCTCATAATACTTTGATTAACACTTAATTATTATAAGACCAAATTATTCTATGTAAGAGTTACATCCTGAGGACCACAGGCTTGATGTATATATTTCCTTATAGCCGAACACTGGAGGCATGTACCCATCTTGTTATCTTATTGAGAAGGTTTTCACACAAGAAATAGTCCCACAGGATGTCATAAATCCGATTTTTTGTTTTCATTAGAGAATACTAAACAAATGCTTTTCAATTGTGTTTAATGTAATATTAATGAGCTTCATCAAAAGAACTGTTGCTATTTAGTAATTATTGTAAAGTGTGGTATAGGTCAAAGATCTGTGTTCAATTCCAACTAAATTCTAAGTTTATTTACAGTATCAAAACATTTTTTTTCATAACATGGTTTAAGTACGAAATTTCTAAGTTTCACTCCAGAACTCATTTATTCACAGGCTATTTATATATATATAAGTATTTTTAGGAATACAGTATATCTAGATATACCAGGACTATATGGGTTATATAGCCCTACAAATAACAAAGAAAACAGTATCAATCAGATAATAATTTCCTATATTCTATAGGCAGTCTATGAATCTGATTAAACAGGCTAACAGGACCGATCAAAATTGATGCAGTAATAATAATTGTAATAATGAGGTTCTTATATAGCTAATTATCTGGCATTGTCTCAATGCGCTTTACAATGCAGTGGAGGACTTTACGGGCTGTATATATTATAGTAATATGCAATATTATAGTTATATGTCCGATCTTCCTGAACCAGTCAATAATGTGGTTAGCATGTCCTTCTTCCACCACAACATGACTGGCACCAATTAAACCAGTTGGGAAACTGGTTGATACTTCTCAGCATTTTAGGTCTAAATATGAAAAGGGTTACTGGTAGTTTGTAGACAAGTTAATATAGGGAAGAGCCACCCTATGAAAGCACTACCAAATAACATTCATGTGGGTAGCATGGGTGGCGTTCGTGGCAAACACTTTGTCTTTCATCACTGTGACTCCAACAGCTCTGGTCACTGGTTCAAGCCCTGCGGTCGCCACATGTGGATTGAGTTTGTTTGATGTGTTGTTCTCTCCTATGCTACAAGGGTTTTCTTTGGGTTCTCTGGTTTCCTCCCTCCGTATAAATCAACATGTGAGTTGAGTGTTGTATGTTGTAAATATAGAACATAGTGGTGGTAGAGCGTTTGGAGGGAACCTCACAGAAGAGCCCCATTATGGGGAATGGTGGTTGTAAATATCATTATTATTTTATTCATTTATTCATTCATTTCTTATTTCAATTATGGGAATCCCATTATAAAAAGGTATTTTTGTAAATCAGCCAAAACCACATTTAAGAGAAATCAATATTTTTATTAATTAAATAATACAACCACTCTATTCCAACCTTCCATGTTTCTAACTTCAGCATTTGCAAAACACTAAAATTTTGCACTAGACCCTACATTTTTATTTCAACTTCCAGAAACACACTGTAAAAAGAAAATTTTCTTTGTTATATTTAAAGTGTGAATTCTCATGCCTCATTCATGTATTTGTAATTGTTTGTAGCAATTATTTGAAGTTAGCTTTTCTATAACAATAAGTTACATGCCTTTTTATTATTTTCCACAGTTATGAATTATTTTCGAACAGGATTTTCTTCAAAAACTTCAAACTTTAATATCGTGATAATAATCGAGTGGAGGTGACCTTGTTCTAAGTGAGTAGAGCACCTTTCATATATTTAACCCGTGAAATAAAAGTTAGAGTATTTAGCACTATTACACTAATTCTTTTGTCTTTTGGTATTTGAATGTTATACGCTAACAAGACTACTCTACAGTAAGTGTGCATTGGAAGCTGCTATAAAGTCTATTGTCTACATTGAATCTATTGTCATCCAAATAAAATGCAACAAATTAAAAATATTAAGTGTATGTTCCACAGAAAAAGCTGATTATCTTATATACGATACAAGAACTAATCAGTTTATCTAATTTTCAATCAATTTATGCTGTGTTTATATTTAACAAATGTATATTTCTAGAAGTTTTCATTTTTATCTGTTTCAATATTGTGGAACATGCTATATTAAGAATTTATTTTATTATTATTATTATTATTATTATTATTAGTTATGCAAGATTTCGTGCCCTAAATCAGTCCCTCTATAATGTTTTATTGCGAATTGCTTAATGCAAAGGTCGTTTGAATCTAGTAGAAAGCAAAATTGGCACTGAGTTCCCTTACGTCACTTGAAACGCAGAGCCTAAGAAACAAAATTCAGAAGGGGTGCCAGTGAATTCCATACCAGGGGGTAAATTTGTCTTGGATTTGGTCATACACGCATATGTCTTCCATAGCATTCTTTGCTACTGACATTTAGAAATGTAACTGAAAATACCTTTCCCCCGACAGCAGATTTCGTGACGCGCCTTCTAAATCTGGTCTACAAGCCCTAACTTAACTCTGAGCCAAATTTCATACTTTCTTCCAGTCTTTAACGATATTGCAAAAAATTGACCTTATGCCACCTCACTAACTTAGGTGTGTACTAAAACCTATCGAAATACTATAGTACTACACGTGATCGAAATGCGGAACACCCGTGGGAGGGGAAATACCACCCCAACTTGGGTAGAGTTGTGCCACCAGGACCTCAAAACCCTGACCCTATCCCAGACCTAAAATTTTAATTTTACATACCCTACACCAGACTAAAACTAAGAATTGTTGCGCTATCCCAGACTAAAAGACGGAAAATATGGTTATTCAATAGATTGCAATCAATGTTTACTGACATTTTTATTGTTTTTGTGTCGGCAGAAAGCGTAGCCTATTCGCCAGACAAAAACGACCAAATCGTTAACCCTATCCCAGACTAAAATGATATCCTATCCACGACCAAATGTCAAAAAATGATATCCTACCACAGACCCAAAAGCCGAAAAACCATACCCTATAGGGCGGCACATACCCGTATAGCAAATATAGGGAAGTACCCCCCCCCCCCCCCGGGGCGGAACAGCATTTCTAAAACAAACCACTAATTATGAGTAAACGACACAAACTCGGGCTTGGATGTATGTGGAAGTCCAAATAGTCCGCAATTTAAAATTGTTGGATATTTTGACATAAACCGTTGATTAGGGGCACTCTAGATTTCGAACAAACGTAAAAAGGTTACTGCAATGTGATACAAGATGAGTAAATGTAATGGTTAACACAATGTAACTGCTTTTGGACAATGAAAAAAAAACTCTTCTAAAAAAGAAATTATTATACCCTTGCACTGAATAAACAAATCGTTAAATAAGAGTACCAGTCGTCAAGTCCGTTCCATTTAGCAAATCCATTTTAGTTATTCCGTATCGCTGGACGCATCTTTGGATCATCTAAACAAAGCCTACTGTCTGTTCCTCGTACCTTCACTTCAAATTATGGCGACCGTGCTTTCTCAGTTGCTGGTCCTACACTATGGAACTCACTACCGGACACTATCAGGAAATCTGACAGCCTTCCCGAATTTAAGTCATTACTGAAAACTGTACTCTTTCAATCAGCCTACTTAATTTAAAACTTTGAACCTGTTTGTTGGACTGAACTATTTATTATATTCGATTTTATCTCCACAGCGCATTGAGGTAGCAGAATGCGCTACACAAGTACTTTCATTATTATTATTATCTTTCGCTTTAGTTCTGTTCTTCGACATCTTTGCTAATGGTAACTTATTGGATTGCTTGGGACTTACGTGCAACACTTACGTATCAAAGAGGAGGAACTGTTGCTGATCATTCTCATTGCTTCACGATACTGATTTTTGAGATTTTCTGTCAGGGTTTACTCCCTTAGCCTTAGTCTCTCCCGAGACACCCACAAGGCAGTGGGGTTGTTCTCGTATCCCTGAGAAGGGGCCCTTACCGGGTACTGTCTGCCGGAGCCAGCTGAGCCCGGGTCTCGCGTAGGCAGGGACGACACACCCTGAAGTAACACCACTTGACATCTGCTACCCGCTACCTGAGAGGTTTGCTGGTTGTCTATCGGACGATGATGTCCCAACTCTCGCAACCACATCGCGACTTGTCGTCCTGTGTTATGGAATCGCCAGGACACGTTCGGGTTTTGATGACACCATCATCTTCGCTTAACCACCACGAATGGCCACGCATATAAGAATACTTTATAAAGACGGTATCGCCCTTGTGGATGGGTTTGTTACTGCCACGGTCTGGTGCATATATCCAGAAATTTTCTCCACGACAGTTCTTTTTAAGATGATAAGTGAACGCTCCAGGACAACTCCGTTGTTCGGCAATCATTACCACTTACCCAGCAGCTTAGCCAATGTTTAGCTCCATAATAAAACGCAACACCATCACCGTTTCGAATAGCTCTGCCAGATTTACTGTGGTGCGTCAAAATTATGTAAAACGTTTCACTGCTGCACCTTGACCAATCTCCCGAATCCATAGTAGAACCAGGACAACCTTTGAGTTTACATTTTTTTACACCGCAGTTAACAGTGCAATAACAGCTTACCCAGCTACTACCTCTTGCGTTACTTTTTAGAGCTATTGTGTCCCCCGAACGAAGGAAAGATGGACAACGCGATCGGCTTTCGTCATCGTTGTTACCACAATCATTGTCGCCGTCACAGATCCAATTCTTATTGATGCATTTGCCATTGGAGCACCTGAACTTCCCAAAGCCAGCAGAGCAGCAGTCTACAGTATTACACGCTGTAGTCCTGTAATCCAATCCTCCTTGATCTCGCTTGCAGTCATCGACATTGTTCGTCCCCAAGCAAGGCCTGTATTCGTCTTAAACCCACCACCACAATTTGTAGAACAGTGAGTCCAATCGTGGCGCCAATTTCCCCAAACAAATTTGCACTTGGGCTGAGAGTCCCATTTCAAGACGCCGTTGATCTTTTTACACTTTACTGTTCCTGGAGTAGGATGTCGCTGCTTGTCACAATTTACAGTCATCGTCATCCCTTCGAAGGACAGCTGGTGTTTGCAGGAAATTGTCGTACCTTCAACACCAAGAGTACCACAGCTGTACTTGTTCCAGTATTGGTTAAAGGCTTCCTGACGGCCTTTGAAAACATTTTCTATTTCTTCGGCCTTCTCTCTTGTACTGTGATCGGAGGGCGTCAGTCGTACCTTTCGTCTCCAGCAACCATTTCTTATGTAGTAACAACGCTTCTCCGAGTGCCTGATCCAAGTAGGCCAAATCGTCTCTGAATCCTTTAATGTCTGCATTGTAACTTCCAGAACAGCCTCCGCCATTGTGACTCAAGTAATCAAGCTTGTATGAATTGTAAATGTCTTTTCCTGGTTTGTCCAATGTACCTTGACCAAGGATCATTTTCTTGAGTCTATTCTGCAATTCAAATGCGGTGTTCGTCTTCAAATACCGGGTCATTATTTGACCAAACCGATCGAAACTCAGTTTGTCCTTTTGGAGGTTTGCATAAAGGTCAGCGATGTCTTCGACGTTGTAGATGATTCTCGAATGTTGTATGATGTTGGTCGTGTGAGCAAAAGAAGCCTCGATCTTTTGCAGAACTAGGTCTAGCTTTTGTGACAGAGACCGTATAGAAAAGAAAATGTCAACAGCAGTAGGAACACCGTTCACAACCGTAAATGTCTTGCGCAGTTGGGCCATTAACCTCTCGGGTGGTATTATCAAATTCAATTCGTATGTCACAGGAGTCTCCACCATAATCGCTCACGCAAATGCACTGATGGGTTTTCGTAAAAGGAATCTGCTTGCATTGACCATGACCACTGCATCTCTCACTAGTAGTGCACGGGTTGTAGTTGGTGTTAACATCAGTGGCAAGAAATCCCATTTCCTTGATTTGGTTTTTCAATGCCTTTATACATTCTTTCTCTGTCTGAGCTCTCGATGGTTTGCATTTGACGGTTTGAAAGTCAACAAGTTTTAGAAAATTTGATGACCCGCACATTTTGTGCGACAGGATGTTGTCAGCCACGTAGATATAATCAGAATTGCATCCGTCACATCCTTTAAAAACCAACAAGGTTTTGGCTTGTCTGATTTCACTGCAGCTGGCCAGTGATTTTGTATCTTCGTAGACTATGTAGTACTCTTTGACGTTTTTGGGATCCGAGCGGTCTTCCACCTTGAAGTACCTACTACCTTTCCACTCAAGCCCGTTGATCTTTGTACGGTAATCTTTGATCGCTGCCACGCCCCAAGTGTACCAAGGGTATTTGACTTTAAGTTCGTCAAAGATGGCTTTAACGTTTCTTTCCTGGCTAGACCCTTTTGACTTCGTTAAAATCTTTTGGGCATTCCTTCTTTGCGTGGTTAACAGACTCTCTTCTGCAGTTCCAGACTCGATCGTCAAAGGCTCGACGTATCTGGAAAAAGTACTTCTGAACGTCGTTGAAACCCTTAGTGGCTCTGCCTTGGTCACCCTTGAGGTAGTAGTAAGGTCAATTTCTGTTGAGCAGCACTAGTCATTATTCCTTTAATGAGTATCATTAGCTCGGTCAGTTGAGTAATATCGCAACCATATTCAGCAATAAATCTGTCAAAGAGGTTACGTTGAGTTATCCCCTCTGGAAGAGCCGCCATTCTGTAGAGGTTGAGAAGGTTTCCATCCAAGTTGTTATTTTCGTAGTAATTGACGTATTCTTCAGCGAGCTTCACTTGGTCTATTCTTCAGGGTTTTAGTACCCATTGCCTTGCGAATATCCGATAGTTTCTTTGCACCATTTTTTGACTTGTACTCCCATTTTATCCAGGCAGATAAGAAAGTATTAAATGCACTGTTTGCCTTGATGGACGCTTCCATTTCGTCAAGTTTCTGGTCAAGTCGATCAAGCTTCGCATTGACTTCGTTAAACCTTTTATTTATCAGAGACGTGATGACATCCGAACTACTTGGCATGAAGAAGGTGAATATAAAGCTGGCAATAGCGGAGGCAGCCCGGATAGCACGAAGTGCACGCCCAACCATTTTACCAACTTTGAGTAGCTTCGATTTGTTTCTTGAGAAGTTCTGCACTTTTCAAGCTCTTTGAAGCCTTCGTCGCTTCTATAAGGGCTTTTTGTTCTTCCTTTACGTGGCCTGCGAGTTGGCCAAGTACAAACTGAGTCGTATCAAGTGCTGTAGATACTTGGGCTTGCTCACCAGGGTCTAATTCAGCAGCTGTACAGCCCAAATAGGACAGCAACAACTAGGAGCCAATGTACACACCTCATGCTGAATAGCAATCGATGATATCACTGAAAAGACATAAAGTTCTTTGATATAAAATAAATTTTCAGAATTTGAGGGTTTTGCCCTTTTGAAAGTTCAAGACATGTATTGGTTCTTCAATGAGATTTTGAAGGTTATTCAGTGGTTTTGGTGCGCCCGTACATTTTGGGATCAAATCAATAATACAGACATGTGGTTAATTGTCCAAGGTGTCAAAAATGGTATCCGTTCGTCTCAGCTTCGATGCAAAGGCACGACTTCCTTTCAAGATGGTTGCCGACATGTTAGCGAGTTAACATTAGCATATCCCGAGTCCCTACGATAACTCGTTCTGTCCTTTGCATATTCACAAGTTAAAAACGCATCCACCAAAAAGGGTTCTGGTATGTTTCGCTGGTTTTTACTTTGGTCAATCAAAATTTGTTCTATAATTAGCTGATGACTAACGTAACGGCTCGGCAAATACCTACCGATATTGGCTTCGGCAAATGGTTTCCCCCACAGGGAGCCCAATTTAAATTAAGGAATGGTGAAAATAAAATCTGAAAGATTAAATAATTGATACATTTTTTAATTCGAGATCAAGATAATGTCCTCGGTAATGCGAAAGAGCAAAAAGTCAATAAAAAATGCAGTAGAAAATTTTTTTTCGCGCGCGCCTTTGTTTCCCTTTATCTCTAGGAGGGAACGTCAGTCGCCATATTTGAACAAACAACTCACTTTAAACCACGATTTCATCGTCTTTCATCTAAACCCCGAATTCCACAAAAACTTGATCAAAATGATCCCTACGATGGGGAATTCATTTATTTAAAACTCTTTTGGCTCTTCCTACAAGGTTTCTCTGACAAAAATTTTCGTGCAGAAAATTTTTCACTTGCAGAAATTAGGTTACTAACTGCGTAGGACTCGGGTGAGAACGAATTTCGACCTTACTACTCTCCCGTACAGGATTTTTGTAACGTGTACATGACCCACCACCACCCACCCCACTAGGCTAGTTTTGTTCTTGAAAAATACTGCCCAAAGTCCTCTATTGTTGACATGTTTTTGCTTTTTTGAATGGTTTTTATACCACGGCAATCCAAGCTCACTACATTTATAACAGAATGTATGGGGATTTAAAATATGTCGTATCTTATTTGGAAAAACGTGAATAAAAGTGTGTTGACTTTTGTTTATTTTAAACTCCTGCATGCAGTTTCAGCTAGTTTTCAAGGGTGTTTAAGAAAAAAATTCCAACACTTACAAATAATGACAAGGTAGGGAGCTGCCGACCACTTCGTATGGGAGTTCACGTTACAATGAGCAATGGCTAACAGCCAATCAGAATCTGTTATATACAATCGCGCAATTTGCGGGGGATCTAGAACAAGCTTTCTGGTGATGTTTCGCAGACGGTATTTACGAAGAAAATTTCGGATGTGACGCAGGCCATAAATAAATGAATCCCCCATCGTAGTGATCATTTTGATCGTGGTTTAAAGTGATTTGTTTGTTCAAATATGGAGACTGAAGTTTCCTCCCTTGTCAGAGTATATATACATAGTATCAACATCAGATACCATAGGGATAAAGGAAAACAAAGGCGTGCGCGAAAAAAAAAATGTTCTAGTGCATTTTTTACGGATTTTCACCATTAACTTTAATTTAAATTGGACTCCCTGTGGTTTCCCCTTTATCCACTATGATTATTTTTCGTCACGAAACTATTAAGGTAGTTACTCCAACCTTGAAAGAACATCCACTAGCTGGATTTGACTAACTAGTGATAGCCTTCAGCTGATGAATGTTTTTCATGTTTTTATCAAATCTATTCGTTTTATCCGAAAGCCTATATTTCAGTATTGAATTGAAGCCGTTAAGTTTTACAGCAAACAACAACTACTGATGCTTAGTACTCTTTCAGTGCAGTCCTAGCCTGTTTGGAATATGATTCGTATAAAAAAGGGTGAACGGGATCTGATGTCATTTTAGGCATTACAGAAAATCATATCAAACAATTGTTGTCTGTTTTTCAAACAGTTAGAAACTGACTGATATTATGATAAAATGCCTGTTTGAAGCGATATTTTCAATTGTACAAAGTTATTTTATTGCATATGTGTTAGATTGCTTTGTAAATTGCTTTTTTATAGAAAATATATGGGAATTAAGCTAATGAAGGCCTAAACCTCGTTTTCGAATAAATATTTTTGCTTTGGGTTAACGCTTTGATTCCACTTTCATCGGTCATTTCCACTTCCAAACAAGTTATACTTTCTGAATAACAAGATTTTAGCCTCGTACAACAGCCTTTCTTGAAGAAAATAGTTTTTGCCGCTCACTGCTTGAATGCGAAAAAAATCAGTTCTCTCTTAATTCAACTAATAACGACGATATCTGTGCTGTTCTTTGTACATTCACAAGATAAAAACGTCAATCACAAATTGCTTTATAATTGGCCTAAGACTAACTGTTCTTCAAATATCCACCAATCAAGGGCGCTAGGGCAAAAATTGGTGTTTTCTTTAGCCGTTAGACTCTGTTATATTGGTGTTTTTTAAACGTTAGAAACTGTTTAAACTGTTACGCATCTATACTGCTATGTGCTGGCTTGATTTGTTCAGTTTTCCCGTCTATATACGCCAAAAATATTGCTGTGACCAACGGTTCAATACTACATAACGAACTACTGTATCCTATACCTGCTTCGTGACCGCTTACGTAAGCGTACGCGTCGGTTAATAAGTTAATAAGTTTATTCAAATCCCCTAGAATAACCAAGAATGCACCAATTTGTCTAACCATTTGCAGATGTAATTACAAAGACACTTTCTCGACCTCAGTTATTTAGAAACCCTGAACCTTCCAAACTTTCTGGCAGTATACAGTTTTTTAATAACTAAGCCGTGAGGTGAAGTAGTAACTTAATGCACGAGACACTAGATTGATTAGATATTTTATATTAATGAGACGAGACATTGATTTGATATTTATAGGAATGATTAATGAGTTGATACATGGTTGATAATATCTTACCTTCACAACCAAGGGCGCTAGGGCAAAAATTGGTGTTTTCTTAAGCCGTTAGACTCTGTTATATTGGTGTTTTTTAAACGTTAGAAACTGTTTAAACTGATACGCTATCTATACTGCTATGTGCTGGCTTGATTTGTTCAGTTTTCCCGTCTATATACGCCAAAAATATTGCTGTGACCAACGGTTCAATACGTACATAACGAACTACTGTATCCTATACCGGTACCCCTATACCTGTCTCGTGACCGCTTACGTAAGCGTACGCGTCGGTTAATAAGTTAATAAGTTAATCCAAATCCCCTAGAATAACCAAGAATGAACAGCAATATTTTTGGCGTATATAGACGGGAAAACTGAACAAATCAAGCCAGCACATAGCAGTATAGATGCGTAACAGTTTAAACAGTTTCTAACGTTTAAAAAACACCAATATAACAGAGTCTAACGGCTAAAGAAAACACCAATTTTTGCCCTAGCGCCCTTGTCACAACTAATGTTCAGTCAACTCAGTCCATCTATATAGCACTGCAGGACAACACTGTGTTTAATAGGATGAAAACTATTAGCCACAGTTTATATATGGCTGTTTTCTCTACCTTTCATTTTTGAAACTCTTCATTGTTTCAGTTGTAAACCACGTGTTTCTCTTTGAATCCTTAGCATTTTATCTCTTCCTGCTTTCATTTCTGTTTATGCTGTTTGTTTGCAGACGTTCTTTCTGATACGTTACTTGCTTTAAATCAGGATGGAAGTCAAACTTAGAATAATAAACTGAATCTTTGAACCTTAATAGGAACGCATGAACTGGTTGGACTGTAAAGTAAAATCATGACAAACATTCAATTAATTAAACATTAATAATCATTCCAATCATTCACTTTTTGACGATCTATAAGTCTTATTGTTTCTTTAGTATGACCCCCACTTTCAGTCTAACCAGATTTTGCATTAATGAAATAAACCATTGTAATTTTGAATTCACAGATTCGTTCAAAGGTATTATTTTTACAGTTGTAGCCACCATTTAAAAGTTATTTGTGTGATGTATTGTTTTGTTCAAAAGTCCTTTCATAAATAAACATTTTGATGTTTTTAGATAAAGGCCGGATCAGTGGATGACGACTCAAAATTGAAACGAATATGATCCGAATACAACTTTTAGTTTCTGTAATTCGAAAATTCTCAAACATTAAGGGATTAAGAGCGACTGTCTGTAAAAATCAAACATACGGCGGAAAGGCTCAAATTTTCGAATTCGCTCTACTTTTGGATTTTAGTAGTGTATGATGAAGTAAGAAACGCTGTGTGGTTAGTTTTGAAAAATACTTTTTTGTTTTCGAGAAATAGGGAAAATTCGGTTTGAGCTCCAAGGACGATTTTCGCTGCCAAAAGATGGCTGAAAATTGCTTACTTTCGCTTGGTCCGTGTATCAAAACTATTGATCCAAATAGCCTTCTAATACTTTCTACCAAAAGTATAACTCTTATTTGCTAAATTAAGGGTAGTTTCATAAAAATCGAACAACTCTGAATTATTTTACACAATAAAAAGCAAAGGACACTGAGTTACAATGCTAGTCAGTGCATCTCGAAAACTGCGAGATTCCCTATGTGCCATCCTTCCAATTCTTATGAGATTACAGTCAATAACTATTGGGAAACTGCTCTTTTGAAATATGTATTTTTTATTTTGGGGAAATAATTGTGCGCTTTTTGCGAGAGCTTTAATTTTGACTCATTAAATATGCAGAAATCATTGTTGGGCGATTGCGTGACTAAAGACTTCTCGAAATAAATTCCCTTGAAATATCATTGTTTTCAAATCTAGTCTATACAAATGAAAGAAAACATTAATATACTAACCTTCGACACGAAAAGGTCTTTTCCGTTGCTCCACTCTTCTGAGTTATCAAGAAATTAGAATTGGCAACCGTGGCGTTGGCTTGTTTTATGCAACCGATTTCCGAAAATACTATCTATCAGTAACTTGTCAGATTTCAATGACAAATATACAAAACAGTATAAGGCCAGGGATCCACCTTAGGCTATTTCTTCCAAGAACTACTAGTCAGTAGCGCGTTGATAAATTGGTCTGTAATATTTAACAGTTCGATCGGCAATTGTTTGCGAGTGACTGTCATAAACTTATACCGAGACAGCATTCCAGCTTGCAGATCGTGTTGTGGGACCATAGTGCACCGACCACTGTTCTTTAACGGAGGAGAAAGAAAGAAAACAGGAATTTGTCTTGCAACAAGCTGGCTTCTTAAAGAGAAATCTAGTGCAGGGACTAATCACAGGAAACAAAATTATCTAATGAAATATATCAAAACGGAGCAGTATGGCATAGTAGTTCGCACAGGTGCCCCTAGCCGGCTCCACCATAATCTATTGAGAGAACCACTCTTAAAATTGCTCACAAAAAGGCTTTTAATGTTAAAATGGCATAATAATGTATATCTCGACTCTTTTTTTTGCCAAGGATAATACATAAAATTCCAAGACCACTAGGGTATGGACAGAACCGGAAGAAACTACGGTACGGTCTTTTCCCGCGCCCACTGTGACTTTTCCGACAATATGCAAATTAGAGACACTAAGCAACTTGCCAGTGAAGCTAGAATAACCTACTGACTCTGTAGGAATCTAATTTAGTATACTATTCTGTATATTTCTTATTGAAATCTGACTAGTTGTTTGTAAAGAAACACGAACTGTGCATGTCGACTGGTACTGATAGATGGTATTTTCGGAAATCGGTTGCATAAAACAAGCCAACGCCACGGTTGCCAATTCTAATTTCTTGATAACCCCGATGAATGGAGCAACAGAAAAGACCTTTGAAGGTTAGTATATTAATGTTTTCTTTTATTTGTATAGACTAGATTTGAAAACAATGATGTTTCAAGGGAATTTATTTCGAGAAGTCTTTAGTCACGCAATCGCCAAACAATGATTTCTGCATATTTAATGAGTCAAAATTAAAGCTCTCGCAAAAAGCGCACAGATATTTCCCCAAAATAAAAATTGCATATTTCAAAAGAGTAGTTTCCCAATAGTTGTTGACTGTAATCTCATAAGATTTGGAAGGATGGCACATAGGGAAACTCGCAGTTTTCGAGATGCACTGACTAGCATTGTAACTCAATGTCCTTTGCTCTTTATTGTGTAAAATAATTCAGAGTTGTTCGATTTTTATGAAGCTACTCTTAATTTAGCAAATAAGAGTTGTACTTTTGGTAGAAAGTATTAGAAGGCTATTTGGCTCAATAGTTTTGATACACGGACCAAGCGAAAGTAAGCAATTTTCAGCCATCTTTTGGCAGCGAAAATCGTCCTTGGAGCTCAAACCGATTTTTCCCTATTTCTCGAAAACAAAAAAGTATTTTTCAAAACTAACCACACAGCGTTTCTTACTTCATCATACACTACTAAAATCCAAAAGTAGAGCGAATTCGAAAATTTGAGCCTTTCCACATATTTCCGATTTTGTTTGATTTTTACAGACAGTCGCTCTTAAAACCTTCGTATCAAATAACATTAAGATTATCATTGTATAATATATTCTTGCTAAGGGTATTGATATTGGTCTCACCCATAATAATATTTTTCTTTGATAAAATAATTTTATGTAGACACTCTTTAAATTTGACTAAAAAATTAGTTAGATTGGTTTTATGACGGTTTGTAGATAAGACCAATAGACCCTTCCACTTTTTTCCAACTTTTTATATGGACAAGTTAGCACATAGCCATGGAATTAAGTCAGGAAATGTTACAGGTTTAGTGTATGGTCGGGCGGCACAAACTTGTTCAAAAGTCTTTTAATAAATAAAAATTTCGATGTTTTGAAGTAACGGTCGGATATGGATGACGACTCAAAATTGAAACGAATATGCTACTTTTAGTTTCTGTGATTCGAAAATTCTCAAAACTTAAGAGATTAAAACCCTCATTGCGAATAAGATTAAGATAATCATTGTATAATATATTCTTGCTAAGGGTATTGATATTGATCTTACCCATAATAATATTTTTCTTTGATAAAATAATTTTATGTAGACATTCTTTAAATTTGTCTAAGAAATAAGAATTTGATTGGTTTCATGGCGGTTTGTAGATAAGGCCATAGACCCACAGCTTCAGAATTGCAATACTCTAAAGTGTTGAACTAGACATTTTGCTGTGGACTTCCAAAAACATTCACCAAAAAACAATGCCGTTTTTTATCGACAAAATTTAAAGTTTATGAATTACCATGACTTATATTTAATGTATTTGTATTTACTTGACTTTGTATTTTCTATAAGAATAAGCTCCATACCTTTATTATTCAGTTTCCACAAGTTATGAATTATTTTCTATAATGGTTGGTTTTACGTTTTTTTCTTCGAAAACTTGTGTGTAAAGAGTTTAAACTTGACATATCTCGAAAATAATCGAGTGAAGGTTACCCTATTTTCAGTAAGATAAGCTTCGTTTTACGTTTTGTTTTGAAGACCACTTTACATAAGGATGTAAGGATACAGTGGATTATTAATATTGATTTCATCTGAATCGTGGAATAAAATTAGTAGAACAAAAAGGAAGTATAGACACCTACTTCTTTTTTAGTGAATACATAACGAGAAGTAGTAGTATTTAGGTAACATTTATTTTGAAGTCTAGTCCCACAATACAACATTGAATCTATTCTTATCCAAATAAAATGAACCCAGTTTACAATATTAAATATATTTTCCACAGAACGCTGATTTACCCATTAATACGTTACCAGAATTAATCACTTTATCAATCAATTCATTGCTGTATTAGTTTTGCAAGATTTCTTGAAGTGCCCTCAATCTCCTTTTAATGTCATATAATGATTTTGCATAATGTAAAGGTCGTTTAAAATCTGGAAGAAAACACTAAAATTGGCACAGGGTTCGCTCATGTCAATTCCATGTCAGGGGGTAAATTTATCTTGGATGGGGAGAGGTGCGTCGTCATACATGCAAGTCTTCCATAGCATTCTTTGTTATTACCATTCAGAAATTCGAATGAAAAAACCCCTCCTTCCGACAGCAGATTTCGTGGCACCCCTCCTAAATTTGGTCAACAAGGTCTAAGTTAACCAAATTTCATGCTTTCTTCCTGTCTTTAACAATATTGGCAATCGAACGAAATTGACCTTACGCCACCTCACTAACTTAGGTGTGTACTAAAACCTATCGAAATACTATAGTACTACACGTGATCGAAATGAAAACCTCTTATTAAACAAACTACAGTTCCTGGGTAAACGACACAACCTAAACTTGGATGTGACCAATTAACAGTCAGCAATTTCAACATAAATCGTTGATTAGAGGCATTTAAGATTTAGTACAAACGTAAAAGGTTACTGCAATGTGATGCAAGGTGAGTAAATGAATGTAATGTTGGACAAAGAAAACTTGCAATCTACTTATATACGCAACATTTATATCATACCCTCACACTGAATTAACAAATTATTAAATACGAGTATACCAGTCATCAGGTCCGTTCCATTTTTCAGTTCCATTTTCGTTATCCTGTATCGCCTGAAGCATCTAGTTTTGCTTTAACTGTTTCTTGATATCTTTACTGATGGTTACTTGTTGGATTTTTTGTGACGAATGCAACACGGTTTAATGGAAGGAGTATTGGTATGCACCAAAGAGGGGGAACTGTTGCTGATCTTCTCATTGCTTCACGATACTGATTTTCTGATTTTCTGTCAGGGTTTACTCCCTTAGCCTTAGTCTCTCCCGAGACACCCACAAGGCAGTGGGGTTGTTCTCGTATCCCTGAGAAGGGGCCCTTACCGGGTACTGTCTGCCGGAGCCAGCTGAGCCCGGGTCTCGCGTAGGCAGGAACGACACACCCTGAAGTAACACCACTTGACAGGTGCTACCCACTACCTGGCAGGTTTACATGTTGTCTATCGGACGATGATGTTCCAACTCTCGGAACTGCATTGCGATTTGTCGTCATTTGTTATGGAATCGCCAGGACACGTTCGGGTTTTGATGACACCATCATCTTCGCTTAACCACCACGAATAGCCATTCTTAATAGAATACTGTATGAAGACGGTATCGCCCTTGTGGATGGGTTTGTTACTGCCACGGTCTGGTGTATATATCCAGAACATCTCTCCACGACAGTTCGTATCAAAATGATAAGTGAACGCGCCAGGACAACTCCTTGTTCGACAATTATTACCACTTCCCCAGCAGCTTAGCCAATGCTTAGATGCATAATAAAAAGCAACACCATCACCGTTTCGAATAGCTCTGCCAGATTCACTGTTGTAAGTCAAAACTATGTAATACGTTTCACCGTCGCATGTTGACCAATCTCCCGGATCCATAGTAGAACCAGGACAACTTCGAAGTTCACATTTTTCTACACCGCAGTTAACAGTGCAATAACAGCTTACCCAGCTACTACCTCTTGCGTTACTTTTTAGAGCTATTGTGTCCCCCGAACGAAGGTAGGATGGACAACGCGATCGGCTTTCGTCATCGTTGTTACCACAATCATTATCCCCGTCACAGATCCAATTCTTATTGATGCATTTGCCATTGGAGCACCTGAACTTCCCAAAGCCAGCAGAGCAGCAGTCTACAGTATTACAAGCTGTAGTCCTGTAATCCAATCCACCTTGATCTCGCTTGCAGTCATCGACATTGTTCGTCCCCAAGCAAGGCCTGTAATTCGTCTTAAACCCACCACCACAATTTGTAGAACAGTGAGTCCAATCGTGGCGCCAATTCCCCCAAACAAATTTGCACTTGGGCTGAGAGTCCCATTTCAAAACGCCGTTGATCTTTCTGCACTTTACTGTTCTTGGAGTAGGTTGTCTCTGCTTGTCACAATTTACAGTCATCGTCATCCCTTCGAAGGACAGCTGATGTTTGCAGGAAATTGTCGTACCTTCAACACCAAGAGTACCACAGCTGTACTTGTTCCAGTATTGGTTAAAGGCTTCCTGACGGCCTTTGAAAACATTTTCTATTTCTTCGGCCTCTCTCTTGTACTGTGATCGGAGGGCGTCAGTCGTACCTTTTGTCTCCAGCAACCATTTCTTATGTAGTAACAACGCTTCTCCGAGTGTCTGATCCAAGTAGGCCAAATCGTCTCTGAATCCTTTAATGTCTGCATTGTAACTTCCAGAACAGCCTCCGCCATTGTGACTCAAGTAATCAAGCTTGTATGAATTGTAAATGTCTTTTCCTGGTGTGTCCAATGTACCTTGACCAAGGATCATTTTCTTGAGTCTATTCTGCAATTGAAAAGCAGTGATCGCGGTCTTCAAATAGTCGTCCATTTTCTGACCAAACCTATCGAAACCCAGTTCGTTCTTTTGAAGCTTTGCATAAAGGTCAGCGATGTCTTCAACGTTGTAGATGATTCTCGAGTGTTGTATGATGTTGTTCGTGTGAGCAAAAGAAGCCTTGATCTTTTGCAGAACAAGGTCGAGCTTTTGTGACAGAGACCGTATAGAAAAATAAATGTCAACAGCAGTAGGAACACCGTTCACAACATTAAATGTCTTGCGCAGTTGGGCCATTAACCTCTCGGTGGTATCATCAAATTCAATTCGTTTTTCACAGGAGTCTCCACCATAACGGCTTACGCAAATGCACTGATGGGTCTTCGTAAAAGGAATCTGCTTGCATTGACCATGACCACTGCATTTCTCACTTGTAGTGCACGGGTTGTAGTTGGTGTTAACATCAGTAGCAAGAAATCCCATTTTGTTGATTTGGTTTTCCAATGACCTTAGGCAGAGCATCTGCTGATTATGATCTGTTAATTTGCATTCGGTTTGAAAGTCAACAAGTGTTTTTAAATTTGTTGACCCGCACATTTTGTGCGACAGGATGTTGTCAGCCGCGTAGATATAATCAGAATTGCATCCGTCACATCCTTTAAAAACCAACAAGGTTTTGGCTTGTCTGATTTCACTGCAGCTGGCCAGTGATTTTGTATCTTCGTAGACTATGTAGTACTCTTTGACGTTTCCGGGATCCGAGTCGTCTTTAACCTTGAAGTACCTACTGCCTTTCCACTCTAGCCCGTTGATCTTTGTACGGTAATCTTTAATCGCTGCCACGCCCCAAGTATACCAAGGGTATTTGACTTTAAGTTCCTCAAAGATGGCTTTAACCTTGCTTTCCTGGCTAGACCCTTTTGACTTCGTTAAAATCTTGTGGGCATCCTTTTTTGCGTGGTTAACAGACTCTCTTCTGCAGTTCCAGACTCGATCGTCAAAGGCTCGACGTATCTGAAAGAAGTACTTCTGAACGTCGTTGAAACCCTTAGTGGCTCTGCCTTTGTCACCCTTGAGGTAGTAGTAAGTCAATTTCTGTTGAGCAGCACTTGTCATTATGCCTTTTATAAGCATCATTAGCTCGGTCAGTTGAGTAATATCGCAACCATATTCGGCAATAAATCTGTCAAAGAGGTTACGTTGAGTTATCCCCTCTGGAAGAGCCGCCATTCTGTAGAGGTTGAGAAGGTTTCCGTCCAAGTTGTTGTTTTCGTAGTAATTGACGTATTCTTCAGCGAGCTTCACTTGGTCTATTCTTCGGGTTTTAGTACCCATTGCCTTGCGAATATCCGATAGTTTCTTTGCACCATTTTTTGACTTGTACTCCCATTTTATCCAGGCAGATAAGAAAGTATTAAATGCACTGTTTGCCTTGATGGACGCTTCCATTTCGTCAAGTTTCTGGTCAAGTCGATCAAGCTTCGCATTGACTTCGTTAAACCGTTGATTTATCAGCGACGTGATAACCTCCAAATCACTTGGCATGAAGAAGGTGAATACAAAGCTGGCAATAGCGGAGGCAGCCTGGATAGCCTTAAGTGCACGCCCAACCATCTTACCAACTTTAAGTAACTTCGATTGTTTCTTGAGAAGTTCTGCACTCTTCAAGGTTGCTGAAGCCGCAATTGCTTCTTTGAGGGCCTTTTGTTCTCCCTTAATGTCGCCTGCGAGTTGGTCAAGTACAAACTGAGTAGTATCAAGTGCTGTAGATACTTTGGCCTGCTCACCAGGGTCTAATTCAGCAGCTGTACAGCCCAAATAGGACAGCAACAACAGGAGCCAAAGTACACACCTCATGCTGAATAGCAAGCGATGATATCACTGAAAAAACATGATGAATTCCTTCGTAAGCACATACTTGTATTACAAACGTTTTCAAAATTAAATAGAATTGACGGAAAACTCGAAAACGAACTTGAATGAGAGTATTTGTTGAATGTCATTTAAACTTTGCAGTATTGTTGTATTCAAAATATAAAAAACATTGCTATGCCAGCACACTGGTGTCTAGGCCCCTAGCTACGATTTCAGCTTTTCAGCAATTACTTCGCTAATTTTTAACTTGAGCAGAAAACAGTTTGACTAAATTTGTGTCTAAGACCATAACAGATATCTTAAAGAGCTATATATGTTATAGTGAACCCCAACGGATAATACTGAACTCGTAATATTTCACCCGAGCTCATGGAGTTGTCTGCGCTCAGGTTGGGAATTTATTCCCGGTTTTTTTAAAGAATTAAACAGTTTTGGTCAGTGTGGTAACATTTCAGTGATTATTAAACTCTTTTAATGAATGGTTGTGAAAAAATCCTCGTACGATTTACCCAATAATACTATGACTTTCAAGCCGGCTTACTGACATGGACAATCACATTATTATGATTCTGTTGCTACCATAGAATTCTTCGTAGATTTTTTACTTGAATTTCCTACAATAGACGATCGTTTTATCTTCAAAAATAGGCATGGCTAGATACTATGAGACAGGATAGAAAACTGATAGAATAGGAAATGTTATGTTCGACTATGAAGTGAAACCATGCTGACCTGCAGAGTCACAGAACCCTCAAATCGATGATGATACGAAGTGTCACGCACCCTTAGTTCCTCGGCTGAACTACTTCAATATAAATATATAATACAATTCATTTTTAGCTTTTGAAACTCTGTTAAGCGACGAAGACATCTACATTGAAAACGATTTTATGAACTACCTGGAGTTATTTAATTGTTTGTGTTGTTTATATTTGATGTTTCTGACTTGGATTCGACCTGGAAGAATTTTGGAGTAGAGGTTAGCACGTACCACCTATATCTGGTTGACGGCATCTCCTGGCCCCAAACTGCCCAAACGCATCTGGTGACCATAAGTCCGGTACGAAGCATGTTATGGCACAGGGAACCCGGCTATATTTATTTTACTTCTTTTAGAAAAATAAAATTTTCTAAAAGAAGTAAAACAATATAGCCGGGTTCCCTGTGGTTATGGTAACGAAACTTGGTTGCATTGGTGAGACTTATGCTGTCAATCATCTGACCACATGATATGGCATGACGTTGAATATCACGTGTCTTACGAACAAAACACTATCGCCGATTTTCGCCAATGGGTCATTACAATAAATGGTAACGAAACTTGGTACATTGCAGTTCATCAAATTAAATTTTACTTATTTTAAAGAAACTCGCTTGCACATACCTCTAGTGGCCCCATCGTACCCGAAGCAAGGACTACTTTCAACATCTCAAAATTTGAACATTTTGTTCCGTCTAGAAAAGACCTGAGCATTGTAATCTCTATACCTCGCATGACTACTGGTTTTGTCCACAACTTTGGTGCTGCAACAATGAAAGCACGATCACCGTATCTAATTGTTCTTGAGGGGGGAACTTTCTCGAGCCTTCAGCGAATAATTGTTAAATGAATTTTAATTTTATTTCTAATCACTTCCGGGGCGCAAGTTTTGCTCCAAAAGCTCGCTCGTAGGCTTTCATTAAATGCTGATTATCTCAAAAACAAGCTCAGGGCATCCAATCTTTCTTTCCAGATTTCGAATCAGCATTTCATTTCAATTCGGAAAATAAATGTTTTTTAAGGAGTTAAATTGTTTTCCAAAAGTACGCAGTCACCTTAATAGTACTACGCCACTTCCTCCCAAGAAATCTTCTCTTTCTCTTAGCCTGCAAAATATCAGGAGTAAACCATGGTGAATATGGACGAGAACTGAGTTTCGAATGCTTTTACGGACCGAGTTTCACAGTTCCACTCCCCTGGTTTGGGTATTTAAAAAGACTATATATTTGAAGAATATCATCATTAATGGAGAGATCGAAAACTTCAGAAAGGTTAGCGAAAAACAAATAACCATTGTCGCTTATTTGGCCATGTACGACGAGTCTTAGTCAGGTCAAAGGTTATTGTGTAATTCAAGATGGAGAATACTGTATAGCTTAGTTATCCCAGTCGGTAAAGCAACGTTGTTTTCTCCGTCTACATAACCCCATCAGTAGTGTTAGGAAGTTCTAGACAAAAGTACACCTAAAATGTTCCAAAGTACTCCCTACCCTCAAATAGCGGTACATCACAAAGATTAGATGTTAAATAAGCTTCAGCATCCCAGCACCCTGGGCAACCCAGTTCACGGTCCAAGAGAGTCTTATCGTGCAATCTCTTGATATAAAATAAGGGTAGATAAAAAAGCACAAAATACTTGCTAGTAATATTACCGTGATATCGTTTCTCTTCACTGAGTTGGGTTTATGCGTTTACATCGATTGTGAACTATTTCTATTAATTTTAAAGTTAATGTTATTTAGGCTTAACCTACTTTGCGGAACGAAACGAAACGAAATAAAATCTTTCTTACACATACTTTTAAGTGTAGCGTCTTTTTTTTGTTTTTGTTTTTGTTTTGTTTGTTTCACGTAGCGGTAAAAGATTGGATTAATTGAATTAAACTGTATACAATTTTAATAGCTATATTAACATTTAGTGATTTATATAGATTTCAACGTTTCGGTTTGAATTCATAAAATGTTTGGATTTTTATGATTTTCAGCCGTTTTCAGTTTCAGGTTTTTATTACGACCCCTCTAAGTTGTTGGGTAGAAATATAGGTTTTATGTATGTTTTTATAATTTTTGACTTGATCTTTAAAGTTTGCCGTACTTTTTTTGAATATTTATAACATTCCATCCGTGCACATCGGACGATTGAAAACCAGCTGACTAATGCGGGAACTTTTTAAAGTCCCATCAATTTTGAATCAAAAAAATTGCAATGGCAATGGTAGTACATATATGATTCCAGCAACCTTAAATATTTAATCAAGATCTTACCTTTACAAACAGTTAAGATGTTATGTAGAGTTCTATGTTCCAGGGTCTGCTCTTGTTAACACGCGGAACAGTGTTATAAGAGGTAATGAGGGCGGCAAGCCCTGACTCGCTACATATACGTTGGGTCACGTGAGAAATTGAACCTATAGCATTCAATCATTAAAGTGGGCGTATCTTTCAATCTCATAAGGGACTTAAGGTTACTGGAAACCTTCGTGGGTAACTCCCCCCCCCCCCACCCCCCCCCCCAAAAAAAGAATAAAATAATATAAAAGCTTGCGGGCTGACCATTCATTGTCAACAATTTTTTTAGATATTAAATATTTCTCGTTTTATCAAAAAAAAAAAAAAAAAAAAAAGAAGAAAAACACGATTTGAAGAATAAGTAATTCTATAAGGAGAGTACAAGACTTTTTTGTTCCAGGACCAACGTGTACATTATAACATTACAACAGGGGACAAACATATTCAGTTGCTATGGACTACGCACAGCTGAAACGCAAAGCTGTGTGCAACAAGGTAAGACCATGGGTCTTATATCAACAGGCCTGTGAACATATTCAGTTGCTATGGACTACGCACAGCTGAAATGCAAAGCTGTGTGCAACTATAATAAGTACTCACAGGCTTTGTAGATTTTTCTCGATGCTTAAGATCTTAAACCTCTCATATTCATGTCATTTTAAAAGACACGATGTGGAATTGTGATATAACTGTTGTTTTGTAGAAATAATTACAATTCTTGATTCGGTTTAAGAGCACTATTACAGTAAACTTTCAAAACATGACCGCCATTTTGCAAAATTTGGCACAAACCCGTTCCATCGAAGAGTATTTATTGATCTCGTGCAAAGTTAATTCATTCGTATGCGTGTCATTCCGACAGTTCAGTGTCTTGTCCACATTTCACTCCAAATATAACTCCAAAAATCAAAAGATTTCTTTCGGTTTCACAATCCTCGACTTAAGCTATACTTCATATAAAGCACTTTTCGGCTGCAAAGACAAGTAAGGATTTAGAAAAGTGCGATACATTTTATCATATCATTTTATCAGCTAAGCTGTTTTGAATGGGGTAGAAGTAATGAATAATGAAGAGAGTTTACTCTATAAAAACAGTGAATTTTAATTTCGGATGGATTCGGCCAAACCATTCCAAGCGACAGCGGATGACGGGAAAAACGCTTTTTCAAATTTTCATCTTTTCTCAATAAAAATCTCTATATTTCATACACCTTAGATGGTAATATTTTGTACAAATATACTTTGGCGTAATTTAAACCAAAAAGTTCAACTTATGAATAGTGTTAGAAAAATGCTTGCTAGAAAACAATAGATTTAGTTGTCTTTGCATACAAAATTACTTGCCATTTGTATAATACCCAAACAGCTATCTTTTGAATGTCACTGCGAAAGCATGAAGCAAGTGGGGTTTCAACAACCTCAAGGAGAGGAGTATTAACCAATTGTCCTCTCTCCACAAAACACATGCTAAATTCCAATTCGATATGTGAGTTAGCCAAGCCCTGACTTAGATCAGCCCAGAGGTTTGTAGCAATGCAATGTTACACAACGTCTTGGAGACTTTATTATAGGACAAACTATTCTATTGCCCTTGCAAATATTATTTTTAATAGCTTTTTAGGAATGTTATTTTCTATTTTCTAAAAACCATCATATTATGTACACTTCTTTACAAAATTATAAATTTGCAATTATAATGATTATTTCATTCTAGTTATTTTATTCATTCCACAAGAAATCTTTTAAATGATGTGTAAAATTTTTCGTGAATTAGATTATTTCATAATCTTATTGATCTTATTGTGAATTTTCGACACTGTCATGGTTAATGTTGAGTGATGCTGGGCTGTTTTTCTTTGGTGCTTAATACTGGACTGGATTTCGTACTATCTGTCCCCTCAGCTGGTGTTGCCATAGCAACAGAGTCTAGCTTCATACAGTGGCATGGACATGATGTAACAGGACACTCTGAATGTTCCCTGTAACAACAAATTGCATTACTTGATTGCAAATAGATATTTATTTATGCAGAAACTTTAGTATCTAATACTCATGATTCAATTGAAAGTGTACTTGGCTGTGGGATGATTTTGAATAATAAATTGTGCTCTCCTGTCTCAGTATCTTTCCATTACTGTGATGTTATCCTATTTTGATTAACCTGCACCTTGCACAAGTTTATTGTTAAGTGGTTGACAAGTGATATACTGCACCTCATATGGCAATTATACACTCCCTTTCCCACTCCCTTAGCCTATTCAAGTTACTATCTGGACATTAACCTGAATACCCAGAATCTCTAGCAATGGGAGTCTGAGAACCTGATAACAGTATCAAAATTGATAATTTAATATTGTCTTTTATGGTTAATGTACCTAAACCAGTCTATAATATGGTTGGCATGTCCTCCATGACGACACGACTGGCACCAAGTAAACCAGTTGGAAAACTGATTAATGCTTCTGACAGTCTTTGGTTTTTCAGCATTCAGGTCTAAGCAAGTAAGTAAGAAAATCCTTGAAATAAGGCTTCTTTTATACAAATAACAACTAAAATAGACAAATCTATTGAATTATTTTATTACAAATCATAATCAGGGTTCTTTCTTCCTTCTCCTTACAAAATTCAAGGATTTTGTAAGCACTTTTCTAGCACAAAAATTCGATGTTCAAGGGCAACGTTTTTTGTATTAGAACATGGTTTTAAACATTGTTTCATTGTTAAAGTGCAGGTAATTCAGCCGGTGCCACAATGTTAGATAAGAAACGAGCATGACATGCAAACAACCATTAGACAAGCAACCAGAAACTCTTCTAGCAATTTTAATCGTTATTTATTTTAACAGGAAAGTTAGAAATAACATTCAGTTTGTACTAAATTCAAGGAGCAATTCCAGGAGTTTTGGCGTTTTCCCCTATTTTCAAGGGCTTTTCAAGCGCCCTTGGAAACGTGTTTTCAATTAGAGGAGTTTTCAAGGATTCCAAGGAGTAGCACGAACCCTGAATAATGAATGATTTATGAATATTGAAATTTTGCAATATACATACAGAAAAAAAAACTGAAATTGGGCTGCCTTTGAACTAGTTAGGACCAAAATTAATATTGGTAAACCTTTGTGATAGACATTAGAGAGACAGTATTTTCAAGATTATTTTCCACCCTGCGCTAAAGCAACAATGTGCAACTCACCAATATTTGGAGGTTTCTGGGGTAGAGTTGATGGTGTACCCATGTGAACTAAACAAAGAGAACATCTCGGAAGTGGCTTGCGACACCCAGGGCAGCCCATTACCTAAACATTCAAACAAAAGTAGGGAAAATCTGTTTAAAGATAAATTATATTGAAAATATTGCATTAGTTGTAACTGACAATGGCAGTAGACACTGATGAAAGATGTTTTGCAAATTAAAGGTATCAGTTTGCTGTTTAGGAGACCATCCAAAAATGTGATTCATTGTCAAGGACCACAAATCAAACAAAGCACTTTATCAGCTTAAAGTGTACCCATTCATGTTATAGACTGACAAGGTCTGTTACCTTTGGTCTGTTGGAAGGATTATTATACTGTGCAATTTTTCTTGGTCTTGAATCTGTGCAATTAAAGTGTAATCAGTCATACTGCACAGCAACAAGCTTTGGATGAAAGAAGATAGAAGGAAAGGAAAATGAAGGGAGGGAAAAGAAGAAAAGAGAGAAGAAAGGAAGTAAGCGAAAACAAAGGAAAAATCAAGTAAAAAGAAAAAAAAGACAAATAAATTAATTTTGTAATCAAGAAAAATGAAGAAAGAAAAAATCACCAACCTGAAGGACCAGAAGAAGAGAGAATAGAATTTCCACAGAAATTACAAGTAACAAAGACTTGTTGTGGAGGCTTGAGAGAATTATCCCTTAATGAGTAGTGAATATCTAGTTTTGCTCTGTGGTGGAAACAAATTTAAGAACACAGCTACTTCAATTTGTTTGCAAAATCAAATAGTCTTTTTGTTCAAATGTTAATGTCAATGTACCTCTGATGCCACAGTCGCCACATGTCCAACAAATTTCCATAGCTGTAATGCAAATAATATTTCAGGAATGTGACATCATATGAGAGGCTCTAATATTCAATACCATTGGATTTCTTTATTTCACATTTCATGTCAAAATGTGACTTGATCAAATGTCAGAATGAGGTCAACAACAAAGTCAGAATGTAACATGATAACTTTTGTCCCAAGATAAAAAGCTTCAGATCAAAATTTAATGGGCAAAACCTTTTTCATCTTAACATCATTTTCGGATAGTTTTATCGAGACGTTCTTGCTTAAACACATATCAAGCACATGCAAGCAAAAACAATAGGTGATAACAAAGATTGGACAGAATGTGAAATCCTTTTGTTTTCAAAAATAATTAAAGCAAGCATGTTAAACTTCTTCTTTCCCTCTGTCCTTAAAGCAAGTAAAGCAAATGAAGCATTGTATGACAAAAGAATAGTGTTAATGCGGTTCCCAGTCACACTCAACCAAATGAGACCAAAATCACAAATGGTTTCTTAAAACATGTCTAAGGATTCTGACACAGGGAGCCCAATTTAGATTAAAGTGAATGGTGAAAATTAAATTGAAAAAATTTTAAAAATTATTATTTTTTAAATTTGAGATCAAAAATAATATCAATGAAAAATGCACTAGAACATAGACGTTATATTTCCCTCTTGTCTGTATACAAGCCATTTTGACACCATTATCATTTTATATCATTCATTATCATTTTATCATATCAACAGAGCAAAAACAATTGAACTGTGAAATAGAATCAAACTAGATACTAACAAATAGTCGCTATTTAGATACTAATAGTTGTTATCACTGAGAACAGAACAGTTTATGACACAACAAGAAATACACAAGAGACCAATACAAATATGATTTTGATAGATGTACACAAATATGATTTTATCCAGTTTTATTTCAAGCAAATTTATTAGATTAATTAGGACTCACACAAAGGAATACACAAGAGACCATCAATTCTAAAGTGATAACGACTATTAGTATCTAAATAGTGACTATTTGTTAGTAACTAGTTTGATTCTATTTCACAGTTCAAGTGTTTTTGCGCTATTGAGCATTAATAATAAACTTAAACAAATGCTGCAGTATAAAAGCTGGATTCAGTTTGTATCCCTTTGTATGTACCTACCTTTGTATCCAAATCTTAACCCTTGAATCTTTTGCTACGTCAGGTGGAATATTTGGTGATGAGTTGATTATAATTAGGCTTGCAGTCTGTATATCTGTTGTCTAAGGAGGAAATGGTGCTCAGTCAACAACTTCCTTATACATGTACATTGCCTCTAGAATAATCTACATCTAAAGTACTGTTTCTCACCTTCAGCTGCAAAATCTGCCCTGTACACTGACGCTCACATAACCCTGCAACCACATTTTGCTTGTGACCCACATTTTTACAATTTTTTACATTTTAATTGATCTCTCTGTGCCCTTTGCTACAACTTTGCCCCTTTTCTACCAATGAACCACACCCTGAATCCTTTGCCCCCTTGTAGAAACCTGTAGACCAAACCCTGTATTCATTCCTCCCTACCACCTTTAAACCAGACTCTGAATCCTTTGCTCCCCACCACCTGTAAACCACACCCTGTATTCATTGTCCCACTACCACCTGTGAACCACACCCTGAATCCTTCACCCCCTTCCATCTTTAAACCAGCTGATACAAGGATGTTTACATGAAATTATGAATCAGACGGTAGTCACTTACTCTATTGACATATTTCTCTAACAGATCAACACAATCCTGAGTCATACCTAAAATAATTGCAACAATATAATATCAATAAAGTGTGAAGGTTTGAATATTAATCAAAAGTCAGAATAAAGATATGGAACAAACCAGTTAAGAGTATCCCATTCAGATCTCCTTTTTCAATCATTTTAGCAGTCAAATTATTGATGTAGCTTGCCAGCTGTAACAACACAATAAAATACCATTATGTATGACATAGCTATATTTAAACACAAAGGTTATTGAATCCTGTTTTCAAACTGGCCATTTAATTTTGTCTAGAATTACCTTGTTATCTGGGAGGAATTTAGCATGCAAAGGCAACCCTGTCTTCAACTTCTATCCTGGATTCATTCTGTTCAAAGAACATTACATTAGGTACATGCAGTTGATTTCTATGGTTTGAGGAAAGCAAGAGAAGTCAGAGACAAAGGAAAAAGACTAACAAACAGCAGGGGAAAGACAACTTATTGAGCACAGCTCTCCTCTCCCCAAAGCCCCCAAAGCGACGTTATGCAAACTACACCACAATGATAGAAGGGAGGTGATGAAATGTAGTAACAGTACTGCTTATTATGACTATTTTCACAAAATAGATAACAATAAATAGAAAATGCTTTCTATTTCTTGCATGGTTACATTTTATACCAATGCATTCACACTCACTAAAATGTTGTCAAAATTTCCATCTTCTGTTGTTAAGAATGTAAATGCAGCTCGAAGGTAAGGACTTTCAATCTAGAACAAATCATATATTATTTTCATATCAAAAGATAACTATGATCTAACATGCTTATTTTGGTATGTTTATAATTAATATCAATATTGTATTATTTCACTTGTCATCATTTATGGTCTTATGTGGAATGTTATCAGCTAAACTACAATTTTGTATAGAATTCTTTCTGGCTGACAGCTCATGTTGTTATTATCTGATCACCATTTGGAGCTGATAATGAAATTCAAAGACTTTTATCTTGTATATCTTTATGTGCATTTCTAAAATAATTAGGTTTTGCAAATAAATTAACAGCTAACCTCACTTGCATAGTTTCCTACACATCTGCCTCCATAAAGTCTCTTTTTCAACTGTGTATCCTGACAGTGCCATGGCAACCATGTTAAACACCATCCCTGGAACTAACCGAATGACATGTGATACCACACAGTGGGAATGACGGAAGGAAGAAAGTAAGGAAAGAAAGGAAGCTGAAATAGGAAAGTGTGAAGGAAGGAGGGAAGTAATGACAAGAGAGGGAAAGAAAGGCAGAAGTAAATAGAGAAGGAGGGAAAAAGGGAAGGAGGGAAAAAAAGGGAAGGAGGGAAAAAAGGGAAGGAGGGAATGGGGGAATGAAGAAGGGGAGGAATAAAGAGGGAGAATGGAAGGGAAAAAAGGAAGAAGAAAAGTAATAAAAGAACATCAAACTACCTTTTGAGTCATGGTTTGCATCAGTGGTAGCAGCTTTTGAAGCTGCACTTAAGATATCAATGGCTTGTCTAATGTCATTGTTAAATAATGCTATTGTTGCTGCTCTCTCGTACATGCCCTTCATTTGAAGCCTGGTAAGAACAAACCAAAATAGTTTATAGTCTTGTATACTTACATAGAGACACAAAAGCTTGAGCTCCTCCTATTTATTATTAGATAAAATATATTCTCTTGGTTAGAATATCAATACTTACTGTTTTAAAAAGTCAGCCAGGGTTCCATTTCCCTTACTGAAGTCCCAGCCACAAAGGGATAGGGCAGTTTGCCTGAAATGTCAAGCAGAAAATGTTTTAGCTTTTTTTACTGGGCTGCTTATACCATGGTAGACATAGGAACTTTTCTGGACTAGCTTGGGTTAAGTAGTTATAAGGGCCAGAAGATTACAAGATATTAATTATTATACAGTTTTGGACAATTGTTTTAGCAGCAAAGGGAACAAAGTTACCAATGAAATGAGTCAAATGACAACATTTGCACATATTATTATGTACACCCCACCTCTCTTCACTGCAGTATACTTTTGTTCTGAGCCGTTGTTCCTGATAGGACTGTTCAATCTTACTCTTAGAGCATACCCCTACAGTCCAGATAAAATAATAGTATTAGAAATTAGGTATGATGTTGTTTTAATAAGTATTTTATGAAAAGCAGAAGGGCATATCTAGGATTTCCCAATAGGGTGGGGTTCACTCCCTTGAACCTGAAACAAAAATCCTCCCTCCTCCCCTCGCAGGTGCATTATATGAAATTCATGGTCCAGACTCGCCTTAGTTACCATTGCTATACCCAACAAGCTCAACAAATTCGCTAGAATATCCCAGAATTTAAAACTCTGATCGTGGAAAATTGATCATAAATTGAATTCCACTGACAGTGTAAAAATTGTGCTAACAGTGATTGATTTACTATTGTCTGAGATGGAACCATATCTCTCATCAATAGGTGAAAATTAAAACTAAATCTTAGGCCTAGGGCAAACGTCGAACTTTCCATGCACCAAACTCATTAAAAAACAATGGATATCAGGTCATAATGAGGTGTCATTCTTTGATGTAATTAAGTTCGGTGCATAGAAAGTTCGACGTTAGTCCTGGGCCTTAAATGACTAGAACAGCTTTGATTATACCTCCTTGACTTGTCTCTCCTGAAATTACTGTCTTGATACCATAAAAATTAAAACCTTTCCTCTTTCCTGTTGAATATCCAAAACAATTAAGCATCAAATAAAAAAATCTGATTTTTTAAAATCAAGTTTAATTCTATATCGTCTCTTATGGCGAGATTGACATCAAGAAGTTTGACAGTAGACTAGTCTCCCTCCACCATCCCTACTCTTAGTTTTATATTTTCATCTTTCTCTATATGACTAAGGAAGGATAGTTACAGATAATAGTATTACCTTGGTTTCTTATTCTTTCAACTTCTAGAGAGGCGTTAAGAATTATACTCCCATAAAAAGACATGAATATAAACTAAAATTAATGTTTGTGAATAAAGAGATGGAATAAAGAAAAATAATAAAATGGAAATAAATAGGAAAAAAAGACATAGAAATAAGTAATAATGCATTAAGTGAACTAAATGATGGATAATGATTTAAACAAATCAGCCTTGGCTAAAAATATTGGTAGACATGATTACTGGACATGATGAATTACGGTCTTTTCGCTACCTTGCACTTTCGCTACTGCACTTCACTACTAGAAGTCGATTCGCTACTTCATAGAAGTCGATTCGCTACTTTGAGGTAGCACTATCGCTACTTTATCTCAAGATGCCTATAAACCTCCTCTATAACATTTTAGATGGCAGCATAGGGCCAGTTTCTCCTTCCCCTTCTAGTCACCCACTGCCTGCTACACAGGTTATTTAAGGCAGGAAAATGATTAAGCATGTAGGTCTACTAAAAAAGTCAAAGTTTATAGGATATGATGATACCAGCTCCAAAGCTTCAGAACTTTGGGATCTTGAATGACATTAGAGATTTCATCAAGCTGAAATACAAAGCCACACATTAATATATACTTGTTGGTCATGATTTGGAGGAGAAGAAGCAGCATGCGACAAAAAATTAATATTAAGAGAAGCGGTAACCTGTATTAAATCTACTCCATATCCTGCAATGGCTCTCTTTTTCATCAGGAAAGAGATATCTTCCTCATCTGATAGAGGTTCTGGTGGCTAAAATCATTTAGAAAATAGCTTTGTTAAAAATAAAGGAGATGAGACAGTACAATGGTGGAAACAACAGCAGACTAAGGAACAAACAAAAATAGTACATGGGAGTTAAGAACATTGGGAAACATGTATTGTAACTTCTCTTTTGACTTACATCCTGAGTGCAGTCAAGTAAATGCTTTCCACAGCCAAAAGTGAGTTGAGAACTGGGAGACCATGCCTTTCAAAATGAATTCAAGAGAAACATTCTATCAAAATAACAGTGATATATAACAGCTAACAGTTGGTTAAGTCAACAGTTCTTTGTGTTTTAATAAAATGTTACTATTGGTTCAGTCAGTCTTCCCTGCCAGTGGAGTCTCTCTTGTTGGAGGTTCTTTCTCTGCCAAGAATCACCATTGAGAGAGACTCTGCTAGCATGGAACAGTCAGTCTGATTAAAAGCTAACTTTTGATGGGTTGTTGATTGCTGTTTGAACAAAAAATAAACTTGCTGCCCTAGGTTCATTTTTACCACAATTCAAATTATTAAAGTAAATTATAACATTTTAAAATCATAAGCAGTCTCATTTAAATTCCCAGATCCCCTTGTCACAATGGCCATTGCAAAATAATGTTCAATCAGTTTTCTTACCACTGAAATCCTCTCAAAAATAGTGAAGTCTGAAAGAGAACCTAATGAATAAAATTGTTTTGTGATCAATATACAGTACTTCTAGGATGCAAGTGTCAGGTTCATTTATTATTACTTAAAATTTTCCCAGACAATATTAAAATCTTCGAGGCAAAAAGCAAATGAATATACTTGGTAAATTGTTTATCATAAAGCATAATCATGTTACCATTAGATGATATAGTCAGCATTCTATTCTCATGTGTTGGATGCCATGAAAAAGATGAAATGTCAGTCTTGGGAGCTAGAGAAAAAGAGGATCGAGACTAAAATGAATATGTAGGACACACTTGGTAATTCTCTAAGTGTTACAAAAATTACAAGTGCTCAATTTGTTATGGGGGGAGGGAGAGGGGTGAGTGTACTGGTCAAAGGTGCAGGGGAACAGTCATAAGAAAGCGTATTTATGAGAGGGGAATCAAATATAAACAAGGGGAAGGTACTTTTTATAAAAGTAGGAAGTGACAAATCAAATTTTTGTTTCTAAGGCCATAGAGATTCCACTACACATGAAGACTTTAGTGGTAAAACTTAATTAATGCACCTCTCCTCCCCAAAAAATGAATGGTTTCTAATGTTTTTGGACCTACACTTTGCACTTCTTTCAATTACTGCGGCATCCAACTCATAGCTGTTATATGCTGATGAACCTAGAATTCAATGAGAACATAGACATACATTTGCATGATTATGTCATCCTAAGCCTCATTTGGATGCACAGGAAAAAAAAGAGCCTAAATGAGCCCAATGTTTTGTTGCATCACCGTGAGGCTTGAGATGACATCTGTACAAATGTACATGATTATTTAACAAAATTATTTGCCAAAGGTGAAGTAATTATGGTCTCCGAATCACTGGCCACTAAACCAATAGATTACAGCAAGAGAAACTCTATATTCAAGTCTAAAATCATAATGAAATAATAGAAGAATAGAAAACAATGCAAACAATTCTTATTTCCTTTTAAATATGATTAGACACAAATTAAAATAAAAACGAAATATTGAGATTAGCCTTGAGCAACAGATAAGACTACTGTAGTAAGAGTACAAGGAATCCTGATCCAACATACCTAATTGTGTATGTTGAATATCATACAGCTGTACTACAGAACTATCCCTTGCAATGGTAGAGAGCAGTCCAAACCTTGTGGGACTCCAGGCAAGGTTAGTTATGATATTACTAGGCTGTGCTAGGGTCATCAAGTGATCATCAGTTAAGGATTGTCAGTCACAGGGCAGGGCTGTCAACCCCGAGATATCTGGAAAATTGATAGGGAAGGGAAATGATGTCACAGAGCGTCATAAAGTGTGTGAAAAGACATCTCTCGCTTTGTAACATCCGAGGTGTTTGGTTTATTTCTGATCAATCAGATTATCACTATATTACAATGGCCTGCTTGCAAGAACAGTTAATGAGGAATGTTTTGATTTTGTTAGCGATGTAAAATAACACAAACAACATAAAATAATTGGAATTTTATGGTTGTGAAAGTCGAGTCTCACAAGAAATGGTCAGCTTCGGGGATTATCTGGGAGATTTGAGACTCTAATCAGGAGACCGGGAGATACAGCCCAAAATCTGGAGACTCCCAGTTTATCCAGGAGAGTTGACAGTCCTGCAGGATTCCACTGTCTCACAAACTATCTACAACATACTATTAACCATGTAACACCAAAAGTAAACGATGTAGTTTATAAACCAAAAGCAGATGAAGCTGCCTCTGTCCCATCAATACTGCTCTATATAGTTAGCTCGAAATAACAAAGATTGGGTTGAAGAAGAAACGAAAATAACTGAAGGCCAGAAAAAAGCCTCCAGCCTCAACATAAACACTCCTCCAAAAAGGATATTGGTTTTTCAAAATTCCTGATGTCCCAAATACAGACTATTCCTGGAGGACCCTACAAACAGTGGAAGAGAAAATATAAAAATAAAAACCTTTTTGCTGCATTGCATGTTCTAACAAAGGGTTTATTCATTTGGTTGTACTTTTTTCTCATTTTATATCACATTTCATTCTCTTGATAATATCCTTTTGTTTAGAGTTGTATCCATAGGAATGTGTTCAACACAACTGTTAAACAAAGAAATGGTACTCTAGGGAATGACAAGAGGTCTAGAATAGGGGGAAAACACAAAAAAAACCAAGGTAAATGAGGTCTATTGAGCAGGGTTTTGATTAAGGGTCAGGGATCAGAGAATGCTTTGGTAAGTGTGCAAAATGTTTCAGACCCTTAAACTGCCATTAATATAAACTGCCATTAATAGCTTAGTAATTTATAAAATGTTCACTTGGTCCTCAAGAGACTTAACCACTCCAGCAGGTATTGTTTTTTTCCTATTATTTTAATAGAAAACAGAGAAAGACCTACTCAAACCTACCTCTGAGAAAGAAGCAACTCTGTGCTCAATGTGTGGATCAACTGAAACTCCATAGACAGCCTTTGTAACAGCAGCACTGTGGGGTTTGCTTGTGTCTAATAAATTAACAAGAAATATCAGTGTTATAACTACTTATTATATCATGGTCTAATTGCCACACACATTCTGATTGGTTGATAACTGTGCTACTGCATATTATTCTATAAAGCATGTGGCATGTAGCCTGCAAAACAGCCATGTCATCTCTAAGTAAGAGCACTAAACAAAGGACTTATGACTTATGATGAGAAATCATTATTTGACTAGAATCTAAACAAAGCACCAGGTTTTCTTACCTCTGAGATCAAATACTCGTAGATACTTTTGTGCTTGTCCAGCAATCAAGCAATTATGCTCTCGAGGAAACCAAGCCAAGGAAAGGGTTGGCTCTGAAGTAGCTGTTGACAAAAGAAAAGAAAAATCATATGACAATATACCATGTAAATGTAAGGAATATTCTGAGTGGAATTGGTTGGGTCTTTCTCTCTTTCCAGGGTTCTTCTTTGGATTCTACAGTTTTCTTCCCTTTCACAAAACTCAACTCAGGATTTTCAGAATGCTTTAGAGTATGTAGTTACAAGTGTGAAGTAGCTGGCTATGATCCTATACGAGGAACTGAAGATATTTAAGAGAAAAGAAAAAAATGCTTGCACTTAATTTCAAAGCAACTGCAGAAGCTCCTGCAGATGCCAGCTTATTTTGAAAGCCCTGTATCTTTGTGTGTCCTGTATCTAAGCCCTGAATCAGATCAGAAAAGCAGTTAGTGACTGACACTGATATTTGTTTGTTGACCATACCTAGTTCAGCAAGAGGTCTGTTTCCTATAGTAGTAGATTCAGATATACCAGGTCCCATGATTGGTGACTGTTTGCCACTTTGTACTGTTGAATGTCGACTGCTATAACAGACAAAGATCAATGAATGGTGGAATTGTATAGAATTGTATAAAATATCCTTATATTATTTATGTATTTACTGAAGTCTGCTTTCACTAGGCTGCAGCCCAAGGAGCTCTACTATAATAATAATATAATTAATGTTACCTTGGTTTTTCTTGTCCTGATATATCCCTAACAGCTGAAGAATTAAGATTGATCATATTTTATATCATTTTGATCAATCATTTATATATATAGAGATATATACCACTTTGCACTCTTAATGCATTAACACCAGGTATTGATACTTTACCATTAGCACAGTACTGACTTTCATTGAAATTAATGAACGATAGGGTTGCATTATATCTTACTACTTACTGAGTTGTACATTTATATCCCACACCATCAGAGATACGTCATTTCTTACTTTATCTAGACCAGCTGCAAGCTAAAAATGGAAAGGAAATGAAATAAATGAAAGTATAATAGGTTTCCCCATTGCTCTGCTCAAAATTATAATTACCAGGTTGCTTGCTACTGGATTCCATGCAAGACTATTACATTGTCTGGAATGCCTTGGCACTACAAAAAAATAAGCATTGGTAAATAGTACTGATTGCTGATACCCTTTGGTGAAGATTCCACAGGGATCCTATCAAAATGTTAATGAATGAAATTTAGGCCAAGTTAAAACTGAATCTGGGTAGTTCAATGGTTTCCTACAATTCTGTCTGCTATGTGGATCACAGACGTTACTAAAGGCTTCATTTTCAGGTTTGGTAGCATTTTTTTTTTTTTTAACACTCCCACTTCCTCAAGATTCAGAATATAATATGGTAGGAGGTGAAATTTTCCACTAGCTTGGTCAGTGCACAGTTAATGTGAGGGGTGCCAGGTGGCTTTGGTCCAGTTGCCATGGTTACCTTTGTAGAAAGGTGTGGTCAGGCACAACCAGTACAAAGGTTTCAAAGGTTTCAAAGGTTTTTTATTTTTCCACACACGAAAGCAAAAAATTACAAATAGAACTTAGAAAGAAGTGGAAAGGTGCAGGATGAACAACCCAAAATGGGTTAACTAAGAAAGATCCTGCACCAATGTAAACAATTTTAAAGAAATAGTGGATGGCGGAATATTATACTTACAATAAAATAGTAAAATAGAAATCAAGCAATTTTAAAGTGAAAACAGTTATGGATTTACATTTACGAGTTAAATATAAGAACTTGTAGTTTACTGAGAAATGAGGTATTTTTTGAAATTTGTACGGAAACTTTTGATAAACTATTTTTGATTTCAAGAGGAACATCGTTCCAGTTTGCAACGGCTGCATATTTTACACCAAACTGGCCATAATTTAAGTTTTGGTGAGGCAAATATAAATTCCTTTTCGTACTCACTGGCAGTGAATTCTAATAAATAATCAATAAGGTCTGAAATGTATTTCTTACCAAATTCTCTTCTTAACCCACAATCAGATTCAATATTTTCATTAACAAAACTATAAAAGAAACCAATGAAAAAATGTTACTTTTTTATTAACTTCAAGTTTTTTAATTGCTAAGAAACAGATAGAAATAAAGTACACTGACCTTGTGACTATGACTCTACCATTCGACTGACCAATAGCAAGCAAGTCGTCAGGCTCAGTGTGTGGATACCAAGCAATACACTAAGAAATAAGATTGATAGAAATTAAATCTATGAAGAGGGTAATAAGAGATCTAATTGACTCTTCATACCTTGAGTAGCTGGACATCATTAATGACAGATAACAGCAAAGCATGGCTTTTATCTGACAACTGTAGTACTAATAGCAATATAAAAAATGTATATTAATAAGATATCTGAATGATTTCAATATTAGATTTCTTAAAATGAAAGATTAAATCAAAGATATACATTTTGCATGAAATATGTACCTTGTCCACGAGAATTATCCTGTCAGGAAAAATAATAAACAAATAAATAATTGAATACACAATCTAAGTACAAAAAACGACAATGGTAGGTACATACTGTAAGAATAAGAATCACACTAGCAAAAACAGCTCAATAAAAGAGGAAGTCTGAAAAAGGGGAAGGAGGAATTGTACGGTACCGAGTGTCCAGGAAAAAACATCTGAATATTCCATCCAATAACTAATGTCCTAGGTCAGTAAAAAGATAGTGCAATCTTATGTCATCCCACCCTAAATTTCTTATTTTATTCCAGGAATTTGCCTGCCAGTCATGACACACCTCCCCCTATTTGTTACGTGTATTTATCCTAACTTCAAAGACTACACGTTTTGAGATTAAAAGGATCGCATATCAGAATAAACGTTTTTCGGTATTGTTAGTCTTTCTAGTAGAAGAGATGATTGTCGTACCTGACTAGTTACAGACTTGTACAGACGTATATCGTTGCCAAACGTGATGAACCTGTCTGGAGAATGTGGCGACCAAAGAACTTGCGGCTTCATTTTTGGGCCTCTGATGAGAGAAGTTGATCTTTAGTCCCCAAAAATGATTGATTATTTAAATTCCCTATAATATTTTAGCCCAAAACCTCCTTAATTAGACCTTATTTTGAAAATCGAGGCCTCAAAACAATGGTATTTTTAGAGGTACCATCTTCATTCCGTCCGCCATTTTGTTTTTTGTACTCCTAGAGCGCATGTTCAATACATCCCACCGCTGGTCTAATTTATTTATCTAATCGCTGATTGGTCGATGTTTTTCTCGGCGCGGAAAACGAAGCAACAAAGCCGTTCTTTATGCGTGGTTTGTAAATAGAAATACCAGAAAAATGGCTGAAGAAGAACTGCAAAAGCTGGAAGTTAGCCTTAAACAGGTCCAAGATAAATTCATTGGTGAATGGAAAGGACATTTTGAGACAAAACTTGTTAAGAAAGCGGAGAAACATAAGGAAATGTTAGAGTCAGGAAAAGGTACTTCTTTTTCTCTGGCTGGACCGTTGACAAATATGTTTTCTCGTTGAAGTTCTCTATTTCATTATGTATGGTGTTTTAAAGCATTCGCTTGTATTAGTATTGAATTTATTCAAAGCTAAAGAGCTTCTGTTGTTTGAAAATTAATAGAAACCATTGCTCACCTCGAAGAACAATTAAAGAAGTACAACGAAGACTCGAACAAGAAGCTGGAAAGTTAGTAGTGTACCTTTGAAAGTAGTGTACCCGTGAAACTTTAGTAACACTAAATATCACAATTTCATGCAAATTCCATTGTTGTCTATTGTTTAATGAGCACTATTTTGTACTATTTAGTAATTAGTGTTTCACGGATTAATTGTTTGCACTCTAACTTACGTACTTCACTAGTTCTAAGCTGATATTGATGAATGCAAATCGAGTTTAAACGCTCGAAGCAAAAGTGTACTAGCTGACATGTAGGCAAAACATTAGTCATTGGGGCTAGGAAAGAGGGAAAATCTAGATTTAGAGTCCCCTTGTTTTATGTAAGTGTATAATATACCAAAAATTAACTCACTTGTTTGTTGTAAATATGGGAAATGGGAAAGTGGATGGGATAAAAAATGGGAAACCAGTTTTGAAATATTGATGATATTCTAGTTGGGTTTGAAGTTCCAACTTACTTGAAAGATGTGTAAAATCCTTTTATTTTGTTTCTGGTTTGCAAAAGTTTTACAGCAGCAGGCTGAAGAGGTAGCTTCTCTGGAAAGAGAACTTCGAGAGCTACAGATTTGTGCAACCACTCTATTGGAACAGAAGGAACAAGAAGAGAAGATTTTGAATGAAAAAGAAGAGCATCTAGCAAAGGAAAAGCAAGGTGAATATGAACCCACAAGAGATGTTGGTCCAAAAACAGGTCTAAAATAATATATACTATTTTTCCTATCTTCAGAAATAAGTGCTATAGAAGATGCCACAAATTTTAAGCTTAAACAGTTCATTAAAGGCACTGAGTATTTTGAAGACAGGCTTGCTTTGACTTTCAAGAAAGTAGATGGTGAGTATGAGGTCCACAGATTAATCTCTCTGGTATTATAATTTATCAGAATGAAAAGTCTTGATTTGGGATAAGACTAAGGCATTAATTGTCACAATCATGGAGTTTTCTTGCTGTGATTTTGAATCATTAAGGGCTTGGTCCCCAATAAGCATGAAACTGAAACCATGTATTTTTTACCATGTTCTATTGAAAGATTTCTATTTTTGTGTCATTTGTCTTACACAGAGGACGATCTCCAGTTTGTGTTCAAGTGTATTGATCCAAATGACTGGGAAAGGGCATTCTTCTTTACTGTCTCAGTCAGCAGCGATAAGCAATATTCAGGTGAGGAACTAGTTATGATAGAGGGTTTTCATGTGATGTCATGCTGTAGAGAAATTTGCTTTTATCTGAAAAAGTTGATATAAAAGTAGTCATACAGATGCTAGTATATTTTCCCCTTTCATTTTTATTCAAATTGGAAGTCCCTGTGGTTTCTACTCACCTGTGGTGTCTGCAGAAGAAAATGTATCATCATTTAAACTTCTGAGGTATCCTGTATTTACAATCTCAATACAAATAGTAGAGGGGTAGCGTGGGTGGCGTTCGCCGCTAATGTGTCGTCTTTCACTGCTTTGAGTCCAACGGGTTGGGTCACTGGTTCGAGCCCTGCGGTCGCCACATTTGAATTGAGTTTGTTTGATGTGTTGTTCTCTCCTATGCTACAAAGGATATCTCCGGTTTCCTCCCTCCGTAAAAACCAACATGTGAGTTGAGTGTTGTGTGCATAGAATATTGGATGCAGTGGTAGTGCGTGTGAGCGAAAAGTGTCCAAAATTAGTGCTAAAGTGCTAGAACGACTAGACACTTAAATTAAGTGATTTATTATTTGTTTAAATATCTGATGGTAGTTTGTGATATTTTAACAACAAGTATTTTTATTACGAATTACGTATGTATATATACATATATATATATACATCAAATTATGCTTAATAACAACAGTATTATTTAGCCAAGATTCATTTAATAACTGCACAGTAGAGCAAACTTATCAAGCTGAGCAGCTGTTAACTGTTTTTTTTCCCCCACATATTTTAATAAGGTCGCCTTAACTATAGCCAAACTCAGCTGAGCAGCTGTTAACTGTTTTATTATTTCCCCCACATATTTTAATAAGGTCGCCTTAACTATAGGCAAACTCAGTTAAAGGATTTGTTATTGTAATTAGCATGGCAATTGAAATGGAAGTAGAAGTAGGGGGGAAATATATGAATAAATCTTTGACTATACTGGATGATTGGATTGAATACATATTGTAAAATATAGAATACTCTTAAAAGCCAGCAACAATAGGTCATTGTTGATAGCTATCAAGTAGTATGCTTTTGATTTTACGTTTAAATGAATGAAAAGGTAAGAGCTTTAGGGTTTCATGATTATTTTTGATTATTAGTTAAAGACTGTGTACCTGAGGTTGACGATCTGGAGTCCATGGTCCAAGAACTCAACAAGACCGACAACTTTTCCAAATTTGTTATAAGTATGAGAAAGAAGTTCAAGGGAACACTCTAGAGCAGAAGCCTGGAGAGACCATCTTTTACATAGCGGCAGGTAATTTGTATATAATACTTAGCAAAAACTTTAGCTAGATTTTTTAGTATTTTATGCTATTAGTGAAAGTGGGTGAAATAGTGTACAGGCAGACCAAGCTAAACTAAAGATTAATCACCATTGATTTTAATTTCTGAAAGATTTTATTTCTTGTATAATTTCTATCAGTGAGAGCACATAATTCAAAACAAATTTATTGACTTGTGTTCCTTCTCCTTTATTACATAATTTATCTAAAGTAAACTAAGAAAAAAAAGTACTTCACCTGGAAGGGAAAATACTGTTAAATGCCAAAATACATTCTTTTACAGCAAAGACTTTTTTTAAGGACGACACCCTTCTTTATTGTTTGATGTGGGCTTTGGATTTCAATGGAAAATCTAAATTTAACCTTTGTCCAAAGCTGGGGGCAACATTGATATTAACAAGGGAGAGCGGGGCTGAATTAAGACCAGGGACAGGTTTTCCATTGAAATTGGATTGGTTGGTTTTTAAACCAGTTAAAACGCACACAGGCCTGCGTGCATGCCTGAGACCCATGGTCTAGTATCTTAAGCTTTATGTAAATTTTCATCGACATTAATGTTATAACTCATTAAAATATTTTTCATCTGTAACCAAGTTATTAACAATTATTTTCCAAGCACATTATTTTAAACCTAATTTTTTATAATATTTTCATGGCTCTTAATTAAAATCTATTTACTTGCACCTATCAAAACCAATTTACTATGGAAATCACTAGAATGGTAAGACATCTGTTGGAATGCATGTCTTGCGGCTATAGATTACTGCACTCAAAAAAGTGGATGTGTTGCCTGTTTTAACTTTTTTATCGTAAGTAGGTATGCTTTCTATCCCAAATGCTTTTATAATAATATTATTGCACAACTCTAACATCTGGGAATCTGGTGATTCCCCATGACAATTCAAAAATACAGGACTGTATATAATTTCCCTGAAACTTTTCTAAACATGCCTGGTTGCCTTGCGTATCAAACAGCCCTTGAACACCACTCAATGACCATGTTACGTGGCTATATGCTTTGTTACTACATGTGTTTATTAAAAGCTTGAGATTGCTTCTGCCACAACCCTACTTTAAAAAGAGCTGAAAGTGATTTTTGTCCTCTTAGTGGCTAAGCCCCAACATCAACTTACTATTAGGTTCCTGACCATAAAGATAAGATTTGTTTTATTTTTTTTTGGTATAATATAATTGTTACCATATAAATAGGTTGCTATTAAATTTGTTCCACATAAGATTCAGGAAAGAAGCCTTTCATGTTATGGACTTCTCCTCTCCACCAGCCATCATTCATCTTTTCTGTAACGTTAATAATCTCTCCTGGTCTAATGGTCAGCTGATCACTTTGTTCACCAATGAATTCATACAGAACTCTACATTGACACAGAACTGGCGTAAAAAAAACACATATCATTATTTTATAAATCTATTTTTTCTGCTTAGGATTTCTATGTGATAAAGGACCCTAGAGGGGTTGGGGAGAGAGTAGGCCTTTTTTGAAGCTATACAAGTGTACAGTCAATTCAATGTAAATTATTGCAAAGAGTTACGCCTGCATTCAGATATTGTTTGTTTATAGTTTTTAATAATAAATAAATGATGATCAGTACATACCAGTCTCTGCTGCAAATTCATCATCAAATTCATCATCTGCAGTTAATGAAACAAAGTCATTAGAGGGTCATCAATTAAGGGGTGAGACGCTCTTATTTGCATGGGTAATGAAAGAGAGTTACTAAAAGAAAACGGGAATTTTTTCCAGTGTCAAAAAAGATGTTTTGAATAGCTTGTTCATTCTATATATTTACAACCAGCAAACCCACTTCAAAATAAAACTAAAACTGGGATTTAGACCCTCTTTGTCCTATAGAATCCTACTATATTGGCATACATGCCTATAGTAAACAAGATGATTTCAGAAGTCATATATTGTACCTGTTATGTGGATATCATCAGAATGACCAGCAACGTATGGATCATGGGAATGACCAGCAACTCTATCCAAAGGAATCCCGTAGTACACTTTGTACAACGCCCTACAAGAGACAACACAAAAACAATACATTAGAGTGAAGTTGTTAAACCATGGTTATTAGATTAATACATATTAAGAGATCCTAATTCCATTGTTGTCTTAACGCTTTGTTGGAAATTGTCCTGACAGTCAATTCGATATGTGATATTTACCTGCTTGTCTCTTGTTGTAGTGATATAATCCATAAATTGATGGGTAGGTTTGTCATGGCCACAGACATTTGCTAATGCACACTGTAGCTTAAACAGACTGGCTTGTAAACTATCAATCACAGCAGTAGCCTAGAAAAAATGATGATTATAGTAGCAGTTTAAATCATTCATAAGATCCAAGCTAATGATACTTTCTACTTATCCTTTTGAAACATGTCTTCACCGCCACTCTTAATTTTCTAATTTAATTATTTTTTGACATTTCGTAAAAAATCAGGGAGTAATTGCTCAATCTCCTGGGCCAGAGACTTGTTCAAGCTTTTATCTACAATTTGATATCGTGCTAAGATTCCTTTCTTTTAACTATTTCTTTCATTCACTCTCTACGTTTATCCCATTTCAAAAGTACTGCCAACTTTCCCTCTAACTCTTTGGTACTCTTGTTTAAGTCCCAGGTGTGGAGCTTAGTATGCAAGTGGAGTTTGTTCAATGTATTGTGCTCTCCAGTATGCTATGAGGGTTTTTCACTGGGTCCTCTTCCTTCCTTCCTAAAAATCATCAATTCTAATTCACTCTTTGTGGTTAATAGGTATTTACCTTCTCTAAAATAACAGTTATTAAAATAGATGTTTATATTGTCTTACATGTTTAAATTGTGTAGCAACATCTTGTTGACCCTCTTGGTGAGTATATTCAGGATTATCAGTATAGGTTTCCAATAGGGTCTTGATTCCTTAATGTAACATCCATTACGTCATAATTAGGTATATTTATAGATTATTTGAAGACATGGGGAGATGGGTGAAAAAAGACCTTATTAATAATTTGTTTAAGTCATTTCATTCTCTTGAGAATAAGATTCTTTATTTGAGCTGCAATCCATATTGATTTCATGTTTCTTCTCATGCACAACCGTCAATCAAGGAAATGATACTCACTGAAAAACACAGGAAACTTTTTAAGACAGGGTGCACATTTATTATCAGGGCCCTCACAAACTCAAGCACCAACAACACAGTAGATATCAGCTTATCTGGGGGGGGGAGGGAGGGAGGGAGTTAGGGATGGAGGGAGGGAGGTAGATAGATCCACTCCCTAGATCCACCCCTGTAGTATTACCTTCTTTAGCATTCTTTTCTTTTTCCAGTTCTGCTGTCATGACTCTTATTTTGTTTTCCAATACTTCTTTTCTTCTATCAAAGTTTATTTTATTTTCTAAGTCCTCCTCCTGAATTAAAAAACTCTGTTAACTTACATGTAAGCTTTTTTTTTAGTTTTTAAAAGCTTTTCAAGTTTTAAAAATATTTAATATGCTATTTTGATGATAGCCATGTTAAAAAATGAAATGGATGGAAAAAGATTGCTCTTAATTCTAAAACTCATGAATATTTAATGAGGAGGAAACAAAGCAAATCACTACTGTGATGGTGGTTTGGAAACGTGTTCTTAATTTGCATTAAATTTCATAAACTATTTCTTTTCTTTTCTTCAAGAAATATTTATGAGTTTGAAACACTTGAGAGAGTTCTTCCTTTGATTTCCAAACACCTCAAAGTCAGTTAAAACAACTCAACTGCACCTTGATTTTTCAACTCACTTTTCATTGTTTGGAAATCAAAGGAAGAACTCTCTTGCGTGTTTGAAATATTACTTAATGGCTTGCATTGCTTTTCTAAACATCAAAAAATATACAGAGGAACTTACAAAGCATTCATAAAGTGTCTGTTCTGCTGGTTCTCTTGGCGTTCCCTTTGTATCTGCCATCAATATTACATCTTCTACTGGTTGAATTTTTGATGATTCTTGTTGAATGTTTTCATAAATCTTGATGAGAAAGAAAAACTATTATAATACACTCTATTAAGATTACAATCTAGGTGCCATTCTTTTTACAATTCATGGCACATGTATTCCCATGAGCATTTTTCTATTTTGGGTCTATATCAGGTACACTGTAGCTGATATAAGTTTTACAAAATCCACTTACTACTGCAAAACATCGTAACAAAAAACCTATTACTACAATAAATGCTTTCTTTTTTGACAAATTTTAAGCGGATACTCTTTCAATACCTGATGGAGCTGTGGTGTAACTGCAGCGAGCATGTTTGAATACAAACAAATAATTTCTTTAAGATGATCAATTCTTTCTTCCTCTAACTTTTGACAAGTCTGTTGAGACAGAAAGCAACAACAACAAACTGCATTAAAAAAACAGGACTTATTAGAGCAATGCAGGAATCAAGGGCGCTGTAGCAGTAGTGCTAACTCACCTCTCATCTCTGGACTATTTGGTTTGATTCCCAAATCCAGCATCACATGATAGAGTTTTATAAGGTCTCACCCTTGATTCAAGGGGTTTTCCAGCTTCTCTGGCTTTCCTCCCTCCACAAAAACTTACATGTATGTTAAATTCCAATTTGATCTGTGGATAACCATGCCCTGACTTTGACCAGATTTGATTCTTTCAGGGTACCGATAAATGTTGAAGATTTTTTTTGTTGAGTATTACGAAGTTTAGTCATTGGTGTCACAACATACCTGGCAACATTTACTCATACTTGCTTCCCACTCTAGCCTGGTCCTCTCTGTTTTCTTATAGATATCTCTATACTCTTTATCTATCCGGATGAAAAATGACCATATTAGTGATTATTATAAGACCTGTATCTACCCGGGGGGCGTGCTCTTAGAACCTTTGTGAAATTGACATGTGCAGGGTTGTACAGCTTTGAGCAAGCAGGGCTGTACAAATCTGTACAGCCCTGCTTGAATCTGCGTGCTTTCTTTTTTTAAATTATTTTTCTTTTCGTGAGGGTTATGATAAAATGCTTATTGACTGAGTTAGCTCGGGCCGTATAAGTACATATTAATATGATTTTTTAAATATTGATAGTAAGAAATGTCTTAAGGCATTTCAAGAGGTGATTTAAACTCCTAAAATGAACCTTCCCAAATTTGCTTGATGTTAGTAATGAAACAATAGCTTGAAGTTAAGGTCAGACTTGTTAAAATACCATAATGTATAAACAAATCAATTCCAAGCTCTAATATTGAAGCCATCACTTATTTAAATAAGCAAATTCAGGAAAAATCTATTTTTATTTTGTACTTTTATCATTAAACAAGATAATTTACCAGTTTTGGAAGATGTTTCTTTTGCTTTCTTTATCTTTCCTTCAAGCTACAATAGGAAATATAATTAATACATCAGTTTGAAAACCAATCATTATGTTCCTAATATTTTTTCTTTTTTAAAAAAAGATTACAGTGAGGACACCCAAACCATTTCAGGTTATTATTTCCTGAACTTTTTATTGTTTCAAACACTCTAAAAATAAGCATCGAGTTCAAATAAACCAAGACAGTGATCCAAATAAATCTTATTTCCAAACCAACAAAAACTCAAAGTTTAAACTGTTGGAGTGTCATCACTGTAACACAAGTTAGTGTTCAATGATCCATATTTGATAACTTTTTGTACTATTTGACTGTGTGTAGATGTGTCAAATTCTGGTGATCTGATAAAACATAGTTAATCAGAATGGAGAAAATTTCCAAAACTGAGATGTAACTTTTCCTCTTCAAATTAATAATTATGGATTTCCAGGCCACCAAACGAAGAGGAAATGAATCAACTTTGCTAATAATAAATTTAGTGTTTGATAACAGTGATGCAATAACTAACGTGTTTTATATTTTTATTGCAATGGTTGACAAATTTTTTATTTTTTGCTGGTTATTTTTTACAGGTTCATTGCCTCAGTTTTGCAGTGATGTCATTTCTACGTCACTATTTCAGATCAGCTGGATAAGAGAAAAACAAAATTGTGTTTATAGTTACTCTAATTTTCTTTAAGAATATGAACTTTCATCTAATATCTACCTAAACACCACCAACTCAAATGAGCACATTTTTAGTGGTTAGATATGAAAAAATACCTTAATCGTTCAATCTACTACTTACCTTCACAACATCCTTCTCTGAGATGGGTTTACCTCTCCCCAGACGAAATTCCTCTAGCTGTTCATATAAAGTTTCTACCTCTTTTGCTTTGGAATGAGAATTCTTTTTAGCCTGTGTGGCAGAAATATAAAAAGATATAACCAAATAATATTTTAAACACATTTTAAAATTTTATTGGCAAACTGTATTCAACCTTTAAATTTTATTCACATACCCTTAAAACAACCTTTGGGTTGATCAAAGTTACGGCACAGCTAACCCATAAATCAAATCAATCTTCTTAATTTTAAAGCTAGTTTATGCAGATTGGTCCATTTTTGGAAGGAATGTTCTGCTTAAGTAAGCAGACATTCATGGGGAGAGAAACATTGCATGACAGACCCTAAGGACGGCTATGTAAGAGGGTAGGTTTTTAAAAGATGTCTTGGTTGTAATTTGTAATACTACAGAAAATACCAGACCATCGCAACTCAGAAAAATTAACTTTAGACCCCACCCTTGCACCACAAACACCCATAAGAAATACTCATCACTATAAATTGCAATTGGATCTTAGGAGATATTGTCCATATTGTTAACCTCTTATATCTCCATCCACACTATAACTTGAATAATTTTTTTATTTTTGTATTATTTTTTCTTTAAGTATCTTTTCACATGCTATCACTGTGAAAGGAATAAGAAAGCTCTGTCTGAATTAACCACAAAGAAGAACTTTATCTTACAACATACCCTAACAGACTCATTTATTTTGTCATTAAAAGCTTTAAATGATTTTTCAACTGCAGCTTCAACCTAGAGAATGAAAGGAACTAACCATAGTAAGTATCATGTGCAGTAAAGTAGGAAATACAAATCAAGGAATAAATCCTGTTTGTAGCGAATGAATTGTAGCACTGTCATAAAATTTCTTATATATTATTAAGCCTAATTTTTCAGGAGAGTAGAGCATTCAAATGGATACGTACTAAACTTTACACACAACTTGCTTCCTGAAAGATTTTGCCAAATAATCAGGCTGATAAATTACAGCTGCATGTAGATAGGCCTTGGCATGTCTTTATGGGTTATAGCACATCTAAACTTATTTGAAAGTCCCTTTAAGATGCTTCAATAATAAAGTTGCATGAAATTTTTTTTACTAATCACACCAATGAAAATACAGCCAATCATAATGCAGGAATAGTGTTGTATATTTTATTTTGGCAGTTTTTTAAATTTTCGTAAGTCACAGTGGTTCAGGATTAAATACTTATACAATGCTCTCAAGTGGAACACTATTGAATATTACACTTGTCAATTTTATTTTCTTAGTAAACACTCCTACCTTAAGGAATTTGGGTGTAGACACTGATAGTGACACATGCGATATTCTATGGCTCCACAAACAAAAGTATCAATAGTACTTTAGGCTATTGCTATACTTACAGTCTTTCTAGTTTTACTTTGACCTTCCACAAATGCCTTCATTTGTTTATAGCCTTCATTATGTAATTGATTTCCTAGGGTTCTGCAAGGGTATATAGGTAGATACTAGACACAAAACTCATTTAATAGATTGAAGGCATTAATTAAGCCCATAAAATATAAATTATTAGTCAACGTGTTATAGTCTAATAGACACTAAAGAAAACAATGGAATTAGGGTCTACTAGGGTCTACTAATGTCTACTAATATCTATTGCACGAGTTTAGTGACTTCACTCTAGTCAAATAGACACAAAAGAAAACAATGGAATTAAGGTCTACTAATGTGTATTAGTCTAATATCTATTTATTTATTGTTATTTAATTGATGATCATTTTTATCAAACCCTAAAACAAACTCTGGGCTGATATGAGTCACAAAAGCATTACACTTTAATTTGATTTGTTATATGAAGGACAAGAGTTTGAGAGCTTTGATTCCAACGTAGCCAGTAACCGCTGAAAAATGAAACTATGCAAACACCAATCTTGTTCTCAATTAAATCCTTACTTGTGAACTTCTGCTTCATTTTCCATTTCTTTAGAAAGCTTCTCCCATGTTGCCTGTAGAGTTCTGTAAAATGAAATCAAACAATCAACTATAACACCCTTTGGTCCTCTCAGTGCATAAGAAGTAACTTAGTATTTACTAGACTTTTAATACTTACCCAGAAAGATCTTTTCCACCAAGCTTGCTTGCCTTATTGGATAACTTTGTAAGCTGATCAGCATGATTTTGCTCAATCTTTGATCTGAAAATGGGATAATATACAAATTAGAACTATGGAAGTAAGTCATTAAATGAAAACTCCAGTTCTGATTTCTCTTTCACTCAGGGTGAGCCTTGATATTGCATAGAATATTCACATTTTCTGGTAAAATTTCAAAGTGTTTGTATGTTAAAGTTGTGCATTTTGATGCTTGAATCAGAGAATAGCCTTCAGAAAATGAAAATTGTTCACATGAAGGTTTTATTTTTCTTCCCACTTTCCTCTCTCTTTTCCTTTTTCCATTTCCCCTCTTCTTTCCCTTTCTCCTCAAATCCTCCACAGCCTGCTTCAAACTGTTATTTAACAGATCAAAAACAGTTTTCCATTTTTGATACTCTGATCAAAACACGCGGGATGTTGAGAGAACACAAGAGGAGTGGTTTCCAGTTTCTTGAGTGCTCTCTCTCATTCTGTGAAAGTATCAAACATGGAAAACTGTTTTTGATTTGTCTTACAAAATAACAAATGCGAGAAGAGATTGAAAAAAAAGTGTTAGTAAAAAACAAGCGTAAGTAAATTCTCCCTACATGCTGTCTTATTCAAACTGACCAATGAGAAGGCACAATATAGTAAATCTGACAGTTGTAATACTCATGCACGCTAATGAGGATACTCTCGTCAAACGTGGTTTTCGACCAATCATAATGTGCATAGTATCCCAATTATTATATAAATAGGCTATAAATAGACTATAAATAGAATCTCTTCAATTTTCTTACTGTCTTCTCTCTTCCAAATTTCCATGTTCTCATGGAAATGAGAACATGGTGCTTACTCATCAGACTCATAAATATCTCAATTTTTTGCAATCGTATATGTATATATCTCTGAATAATCATCAACACAACTATCCATACCAAATATTGCAATATAAGATATATATGCTGAAAGACCTGAGCTTTGTCAAGTGTCTAGTTTTGGCTGCTATATATTATTCTTCCTGTTTTTGATGGGTACATTTTCTTGTAATTTTACTGATGCCTGGATTTGTCCCTGCCTGTCGACACATATGTCACAAAATGCCATCATGGTTGCCATTATCATTGTGCATGAATTAGCTATCACTTACAGTCAAGTAACTTAACTTAAAAACAAACAGGAACATGGCAAATATTTGTTGATTTTAAAAGAATTGAGACAAAGTTTGATGTTATTTACATGTAAACGTCATTAAATGCTATAAGGAGAAGAAATACATTTATTAGTAATACAAAGCCATAAATACCACAGATAAACTTTGAAAGCTTTGGTAACACATGTTTTTAAATATTCCCCAATCCAAAGTGTACAATGGTATCAGGTTTTTCCATGTTATTCTCAAGTGATCAAAAGCATTATAAGTAGCTTAAGAAAAAAATTTAAATTGCAAAAGATTATCTAACTTTTGTTGATTAACGTTGAATCATTGTGAAAGGAAGAAATGCACTTCAATGTAAGTTTTTTTGGGCATTTCCCTTTGAAATACAAAAACAGCACTTGGACAAAGAAAAAGCTCTGGAATTAAGGCTACGTTGCATTATTTTTCTCATAATGTGTACAAATATTCCATTCTTTAGCTCCTTCAACGTTAATTCCTCCAAACGTTTACCGTAAACAATTCATTTTAATACACGATGCAAAAAAAAACAAAAGTTGTTTTCTTGTAAGCTTAATATTTCTCTGTAAACCTTGAGGTAAGAAACTCCAAATAACGCAATTCAACAAATATGTGAAGTAGAAAAAGGAGTATAAATGTTGTATTAGCTGAACAGACGAATGAAATCACACAAAAAGATGTATAACTATTATGCACGAGAATAACTAATGATTATAAATATTGCTGAACAACCAAAGATAAACTAAGTACCTTTCATTCAGGATATTAGCAACTTCCTTGCAGAAGTCGCTACCTTGACGGCAGAGTTTACGAAGCTCATCGTAGCCCTTTTGTTCCTAGAAAAATACAGAGGAAGCAAAAACTTTGTTTATGATATTTGTTCGCACTCGAAAAACGATGAACTTTCAAAATTCAAGGCATTAGGAGTTTTTATGACTCATTTAACTTGTTTATAGCTTCGACAGGTATGCACTGACTTTGACTTACCCAAAAATACTGCTCAAACTTGGCCATATTCTTAATTTTGCAAGCTTTTAACAGGGCACAGGAAAGACCTCTGAAAGCTACTTCCGTTCGTTCAGTTCCGCCATTTTGTACTTTGATTCTCAGGATAATTTATGCAGATCATTCTCGCTTCACAGCCGCAGAAATAAATTACGTCATAATTAGTCAAGATTAATTTCTTTATTTATTAATTGTTCGGATATTTTCAATCGATTTCTTTATGTGATGTGCTGTCTTTTACACTAAAGGTCGACTTTGAGAAGTAAAATTGAAACTTTTGAAATTTTTATAAAGGTTCTGATTGTGAATATTTAACAAAAGAATATTTAACAAAACGGTGGATTTGCAAGGGGGTACGATTTTCAAAATTATTTTTGAAATTGGGGGTACATTGTTGTAATTGTAATTAGATACAAGGGGTACAGTTTTACTGTTTGTTTTTCAATACAGGTGACTATTAATTTGAGCTATTGTGAGCATGCATTTTATAAATGATGTTAAAGAAGGGGGTACGTTTTTTAAACTTTACTCATTTCCCAGCAGTAAGTTGAAGAGTAATATGGTACAAGGAACAGAATTTTACCCCTGGGTTACTGAGAAAGTCCCCCCTTCCCCCACAACGTAATAAGCAATTATTGGATGAGGTTATTAACTTATTATTATGCTTAAAGCATACTATCATAAATTATCAAGACAGAGGCTGTGTTAATATTCTCTTGAAGCCGTAAGCTGACTCAGATGACACAGCTGAGGTCTTGATAATTTATGATATTATGCGATAACCAAATTCAATAATTGCTTTATTATACATTTTGTATACTGAAAATACATGAACATGAACATTAAATTATAGAGACAAGAATTATGCCATGATGTTGCATGAAAAATGCAAAATTCTTAATTCAGAAATATTTCAAGGATTCTTCATAAAATATATGAAAATAAGTTAAGGATTCCTTAAATAACTGCTTTTTTACATAGTTCTGGAAATAAATGCACATAATGAATAAAAACAAAGCACAGTATGACTTTAAATTAACTTGACATGATAAATGTATTATCTGTAGGAAAACTTACATATAATACATTTATCATGTCGAATTCACACAATATCAGGGATTGGCTGAGGGCTCTCAACCAATCAGAATTGAGATACTTAGTAAAATGTATAATAATATACCATCAGTCTCTTAGATGTGGTTGTCAACCATCAATACCTTCTTTTCAATTCTTGTTTTTATCCCAATATTTTTATTCTAACAGGAATAAAAAAATGTCATTTTAAATGGGAAGTAGTAATTATTGAAATAGGATTTTTCCTCAATTTTTTATTCCTGGATCTGAGATTTTTTCCAAAATTTAGGATGGCAAATGGAAGACTGGTATCCTTCCTTGCTTCTTCAAAGCCCTGCTGTTAAAGGAAATAGACAAACAACAATATTCATTCCAAGATTTTACATACAAAGTTTATTCTAAAAAGACTTAGGGAAGTAAAGTATGATCTAATAGTACTCATTTAAGCTTTAAATGAGAGGATGCTCTAACCAATTTTCTATCAATCTAAAATAGCTATCAGTCATGCTATTACTTAAATCAATTTGAGCATAAAATTCCACATTCATTTAAATACTGATTATTTCAGTAATACTTATTATTTTCAACATCTCAGGATGTCAGGGGTCAAGCTTGAAAGTCAGAAAATATTTACAGGTTATCCAATATTATTGCAACAAAATAAAAATGGAATTGACTAATAATAATTGCAATTTATGATATCTTTAAATACTAATCTCATTTCTGTTAAATTTCTTACTACACATTACAGTAATGTTTCGGATATCATTTCTGACACTTCTAGCCTGGATCTCTAATCATAAAATGCATCTATTGAATTTGATGCTGCAAAAGTATGAAGTCTGAACTGGAGCTTAGCTCTATGTCTAGTTTTATTGCTTTATAAGTGATGTGAATAACCTGGCCTTATGTTAATTACCATTGGACAAGAACTATTTAAAACTTCGTGAATTGAATGAATTTACAAGCTCTTTTGCAGAAAATACAAGACCAAAACCACCACATACCAAACCAAATATAATCACAAAACACCTCAACAAAACATCATACCAATGCAACTTTTTCCACTTCAACTTGAGGTGAAAGACACAAGGGAATACAAATGACAGGCAGGTTCCAGTGAAACTACCAACAAATCCCATGAGAAGACCAAAATGAGGGACGACAATGGCAAGAAACAAAGCAAAAGTTACCAACAACAATCTAGTAACAAGCAGCCAAAACCAGTGAAAATTGCTTTCTGGTTGAAGATGAGGGAATAATGGCAACATCTTGGTATCCCAGGTCTCCAAAACTACAAACATGCAGAGTGGAAATGCTAGGAATACATTAGCAATAACAAAAGCATTAGCAAGATAGTTGAAGGCGGGACTGTTGACATTGACTGTGATGACTTGTTCTGTGTTAGCACCAAACCTCAAGACAGCCAACAAACCCAATAAACACTTCATGACAGCAGCCAACAGAAAGGAGTAATTCATCATGTTACCAAACTTCTTTGGCTCTTTCATGCTTCCCTCTACTCCTGGGAATACAGCATGTGCACAGTAACTGAACACAATGACTCCAAAACCAATTGGAAATGTTTCGGCATTGAAAACAGGAATCTTCTTGAAAGACATTTGCTTGTACTCTGTGATGCAGTAGATGATCAGCGTCCCAAGACCACACATGAGGGAGAAGACTGAGAACATACTTATCCAGGCAATCACTGATACCCTGCGGATGAAGATTCCAGGAAATGCCACATATGCACAGATGACTGCCCATGTGTAGATATCAAGGTTGCTGACAGTCTGTAACATGTCATGAAAGACCGTTGCAAGTAGTACAATGTACATGATGATGCCGCCATACATCTCACAGACTTGAACAATGCTCACTATCCTGTTACCCCATCTTGGACAGACAGCCTCTCCAACATCAGGGTAATTGGTCCTTACGCGCTTTCGTTGGCCAGTTCGTTTGGATTCCTCGTACAGGCAGTCGACAAGTAGCTTCCCTGTAAAGCAGCAAATCCACGCAATGACCAAGATTGCTACTACTCCAGCCCAGCCACCCATTTTCACAGCATAGGGAACTCCAAGTATACCAGTTCCTTGGATCAGATTACTCACGTTCCAACCAGCCATGAACGCAGATGCGCGGCGGTCCTCGGACGGCTTCTCCAGCAGGGAAACAGTCATAGTCGATGCACGAAAACGTCTTAAACTTTCAGTTACCCCACCACGATGGGAGTAACTTAGTAACCGACTTCTACTGCTCTGTTCCACATCATGGCTAAGCAAGCGAGACCCTTCGTTTACTCTACCATGCTTCTGGCTCTTCGTTAAGGCAATATCCTCATCACCCATGTGTCCGGTTTCGAGATCGCCAGTAGTAGCCATTTCCAAATTATCTTGTTTGTTTGGGGCAATTCCAGAAATCCACTGTTCTTTCGTAACGCTTTCATATAAATGTTGTGAAATCTTCTTCACTTCTAGTTCTAAACTTGTTTATGTCAATTCACGTGGAGCCCATTATACTCACTGCTGAGTATCCATATTTAGACAAAGATTCATATCCTTAGCCAATCACGTACCCGTAACTATAGAAGCATTTCGAGTCGCGCGCGTTGCGTAAGTATAGAAGAACTGAGTCAACATACTAACAAGTCAGTACTTTACATAAGCGTGCTTTTTCACGGATACTCTTTTCGGGTCTTTTGTTTGGTCTTTGGTCTTTATCGGATGACGCAACATTTACATGTGGGACCGACTTCGATAGCCACTTCCAAATTATCAATCAAGTAATCAATCATTAACTACAAAGATAAAGTTTAATAGAAAAGCAAGAAGAAACACGCGAGTAAATAGACTTCGAGCAGAAGTTCTTGCGATTTTCATTTATTAAAAAGACCATTTAGCCAGAAGAGAAAGGAGTTTTCCCTGACCAATAAAATGGCGGATGATGGATATTCCGAAAAGGACATTCGACTCAACTTATCGTCGTCTTCGAATGCGGATAGACTTGGGACTTATGGAAAAGAAACACTTAACACAAATAATACTTCTTCTTTGGTAAATACGCCGTATCCTGAAACCGACGACGAGAGAATTCCATTGATTAAAAGTGGAAGTCGAAGTGTTGGAAAAGTAGACTTTTCTCAATCGAGCCCTTGGAAGGACAATTTCAAGAGGTTTCGATCAATGACGGTATCCATGACTGTATCCCTAATAGAGAAGGAGTCCACTGATAGACAAGCATCTGCATTACTGGCAGGATGGAATGTGACGAACCTAATTCAGGGGATGGGTATACTTGGCATACCCTATGCAGTTAAAGAAGGTGGATGGGCTGCAGCCGGCTGCATCTTAATTGTGGCTTTATTCTGTGACGTAACGGGGATACTACTGGTGGATTGCCTTTATGAGATATCACCTCGCAGTCAAAGAAAGAAGAGGGTTCGCACCAACTATCCAGAAGTAGGAGAGGCAGTGTGGCCAGGAGTTGGTGGTACAGTCGTAAACATTGTCCAGACAATAGAACTGTACTCTGCTGCAATGCTTTACTTGATCCTACTAACGACAATGTTCTCACAGATTACTGAAAAGTATGTCTCCTTAACTGTAAATGAATGGGCTGTGATATGTGCAGCAGCAGTATTGCCAAGTGTGTTCATCAGACGGCTGTCCCTCATTGCATGGATGAGCATGATTGCTGTTTTTGCCCTGATGTCATCTATTGCAGTCACCTTGGCTTATTGCATAGTACACTATGATAAATGGTCACTTGACAACATACCAAGCTTCAATGGCAAGAAGTTCCCTATTGGTTTTGGCATTGTAACCTTTAGCTACTGTGCTCATGCTGTGTTTCCTGGAATTGAAGGTAGTATGAAGAAACCAGAGCACTTCAACTGCATGATGCACACTTCCTTTATAATATCAGGCATTGTGAAGACATTGTTTGGATTGATCGCTGTCCTCACATTTGGAATTGCCACCAACCAAGTAGTAACAGTTAATTTAGCTGATAATTTAGCTTTTAACTTTGCAGTCACAATTCTCGTTGGCTTGAATGTGTTTTTCTCTTTCCCATTGCCTTTATTTGTTGTTGTTGAGAGTTTTGACAACTTATTATTGAGACACTTCCCTCACTTGGGTCCCAACACAAACTACCATTGGTTTTGGTTACTTATAACTAGAACACTGCTAGTTGCATTTGCTCTCTTCATTTCCCTGATTGTCCCACATTTTGGTCTTCTTATGGGCTTTGTGGGTAGCTTCACTGGTACATGTTTATCCTTTGGTTTTCCTTGCATTGCCCACTTGAAGCTTAAATGGAGATACTTAAGATGGTATCACATTGTTGGTGAGCTTATTCTTATTGTATTTGGAGTGATTGCTGGTGTTTTTGGCTTAATATATTCTGGTAAAGCCCTGATTGACTCCTTTAAGGCCAATCCATTTTAGATTTGAATGTAAAATTTGTTATTTAATGAAATTACAGTACAAGGATCTAGCATTTTATTATTAACAATTTTAGAAGGAAGCATATTGTTTTAACATTTCAAAAGTTGAGTCTTACCAGTTGGGTTACAAACTAAATTTTGCTAAATTTCCCAAATTTCCTACAGATTCTTGCAAACAACCCTATTTCTGGCAAACAACCCTAAATTTCTGTGGATGTCACAGGTAAATGGAGTTTGTTTCCCTTTTCCCATGAGTATTTTGGCCTATTAATATTATTAATAATTAAATTTGTAATCGATTACGAAGTTGTGTAACAGTTAGGAAAGCTATTTAATAATCGTTACAACAATATCTAATGCTTATGCAACTGAACACACATTTTCATGTCTTTGGCATCTTTGATTGTAACAGTTAACTTGCTGTTAGATAATAACTACAAAAAGTCCTCATTGAATGTTTAACTATACTCACAACTGATGAATTGTTTTATTATAAATATCAAACTATATCAAATCTAATATGTATTGCTATTGTTGTGATGCCAGTTCCAGCTTCTCTAATATTGTTTAGTTATTATACCCACCCAACAGAGGAATTTGAAATTTCTGAAAGGTGGGAGGGGGGGGGGGGGGGGGGGGAAACAAAAATTACAGAGTTTGTTTGTAAAAAAATAGGAATTTACAGGGTAGAAGTGGGACTTTTAAAAAAAATCCTCCATAAGTGGGTTTGGATAATTTCTAGAACTAAACATAATTTAATTTCATAATATAACCCATTATATAATTAACACAGTTTGTTTTTCTTTGATTGAACCATAGTTATTAGATATTAAATAGTATATCATTTATTGCATATATGTTGTCATACTCTGGGTTGTAAGTCTAGCAAACTCAGTGGTTGCTATTTGGGTTTTTTTTTGCTGTCTCCTTGACAACACCAAAAATAGAAATTTTATCCTGCAACATTGACAAATGTTATATTATTTTTAAGCAAACTTAATTATGTGGATTGAATATGAAACATTATCTTTTAGGTGTATTGATAGTTTACTACAAAACTGGAAGAAGGGCTTGCTTAAGATACGAGACTGTTTTTGCTTTTACAGTCTAAGGTACCATTTATTTGATAAGCTATAACGTTATATTTTATTTTACGGCGGTATCCGCGTTTTCGCAATGCCGCTGCTAGTGTGACTAAACGGTTGAATTACGAACTGTCCGCTTGACGAAATCCGTTTGAACGAATCACATCGCGCGAAGCTGCTGTTTATCAAATCGGAATGCTCGAATACGATAGCATGACACGTCCTTACCTTGAACACGTGATCACAACGTGATCCTATCACACAAAGTAAACAGTACAGTGGGTAAGCAATAAATGAGCAAGACATTTTTTGCTGGAATCAATGACTCAGAGCAAGTATTTTAGTGACACTGTCTTAGTGAAAACAGCTTATAGTTTATTGTTAGTATATAAAGCTTGAAACGTTGCGCTTGGTCGAGTTTGGCCTTAGAAACAAGGAACCAAGCCAGACGGAATCGCATTAATAGAACCGACCGGCTTGAATTATAGCGCCATTAAATACATATATTTTCGTTTTAATCTTAGTCAAATGAACAGTTTCTTGAAGTACTTAAAATGGATGCTTGTTTTACTTCTCATAACAACTTTTATTACGATATTGTTTGTTTACGAGGCTGCAAGAGAACAAGTCTTTTACCTCGCAGAGAAACTCGATTTGGTGAAGCCATCTTGGATGTCATGGATGGCACCTTTGAGCAATGTTACAGGTGATTATAAAATCATACTATTCTATACTCCGTACTTCAGAAGTATGCCATGGCCTCAGACTAGAGGCAAGGAAAAGCGACTGACGGATCCTTACGGTAGGAAATGTAAAGTATCTTCTTGCTATGTTACCTATTCAAGGCAAGACTTCTCAAAAAGTAATGCTGTAATTTTCCACACTTCTGCCATGCCTAGTTTGTCAAGAATGGAGTCATTGTTGTGGAGGAAAACCAAAGGACAGAAATGGATTTGGTACGGGCAAGAGAATCCAGAGAACATGCCTTTTTCAGCAAAAACGTATAACAATATGTTTGATTGGACTATCACGTATCGTACAGATTCAAACGTACTCGATGGTTACGGATTTTACGTCCCTATTACGAGCAACGATAAAGATGAGTTTACTAAGAAGAACTTTACTGCAGGAAAAGATCGATTGATTCTGTGGTTGGCCAGTAATTGTGTGTCCTTTAGACTAAGTGTCGTCAAAGAAATCTCCAAGTATCTCCACGTTGATGTTTATGGCAAATGTCAACGCTATTTCGATCACCAACCCAAAGGCAGCTGTACTCGAGGCAGTGGAGACTGCGACAAGATGGCTAGAAAGTACAAGTTTTACTTGGCTTTGGAAAACTTTAATTGCAGGGACTATGTAACCGAGAAGTATTGGAGGAATGCTCTAGCTCACGACGTTGTTCCAGTTTTGGTTGCAGGAACTTACAACAACGACGTCTTAATCCCTGGTTCGTACATAGACATCCTTGACTTCCCAAACGCTAAGTCATTAGCCAGATACCTCAAGTATCTAGATTCCAACGACACTGCCTATAACAGATACTTCGAGTGGAAGAAAAATTATACATCCGTCACGACAACCAATTGGTTGTGTGATTTGTGCGAATTATTACACAGAAATGATTCTGATCAAGAGAAAGAACCCTTGGATATGGGTACATTTTGGGGCACCGGAAACTGTCATGCTGACGATGCGTACATCAGGAATGTCTGGCTGAAGTCAGATGCACGAGGCAGAGATTCATTGGGACTGTCGTTTATCATTTCTTTATCCAATCTTGCTACTAGGTTTCCATGTTATAGAAGCTTTAAGAAGCCTGTGATCAACTTTTGCCTTCCTACCGCCACCCCACTCTCCCCCACAATTTCATTGGTAAATCTTGTTATTAAATTCCCAAAATCTGAAAAGAAAAACACACAACATAATAGACGACTTGCACTAACAGGTCACGTGACCCCTCATTTCCTTTCTGTTTTTTATTCTCACAAAACTGCTCGTTTTAAGTATGAGTCAATTCCAAAGTTCCAATTATCTATTCCTTGTTATATAGTTAAACTTTATTTGGAGTCATATCGATGTACCACATGTGTAAAAGATAACACCAATAAACATTACTTACTTCCTCAAGTACAGTCACGCTATTTCGTTATCCAAAAAAACAAAAGAATTCCCTGTATGATAATGATTTTATAGAGAGAAGGAAACATCTGATGCGCGAAAAATCTTCGTTACGAATCGTGTCATGTAACCATAGTTAATTAACTATGGTGTAACCCCACTCCTAACAAATCTCTAGGACCTCTAGCTCTATCGGTATCTTTGGAAGCTTTTAAGCTTAAAACAGCTTTTTTCTTCTTCTTGAAATCCCGTGAGAATAAAGCGCAAGAGGTAGCAATAAAAGCGGTTTTATTCATCACCATCACCATCACCATCACCATCACCGTCACCATCACCATCACCATCACATCACCATCACCACCACCATCACCATCACCATCACCATCACCGTCACCATCACCACCACCATCACCATCACCACCATCACCACCATCACCATCACCACCACCACCATCACCACCACCATCACCATCACCATCACCATCACCATCACCACCACCATCAACATCACCATCACCATCACCATCATTATTATTATTATGGACATTTTTATTTAATTTGTGATAAGTTACACTTTACAACTTTGCGGGCTAACCTAGGCTAAGTTGCTATCAAAGTCTTTCGTAATATCTTATCGTCATTCCTTATCATTCTAGAGTGAGGTCGACACTAAAACCGTGAAAAAGATATTACACTAATATAACACACTTTAATTACATCGTTTTCTTTTGTGTCTATTTGACTATTACACGTTGACTAGTATTTTTTATTTCACGGGTTAAATACCTTCACTCTATTACACGTTGACTAGTATTTTTTATTTCACGGGTTAAATACCTTCACTCTATTACACGTTGACTAGTATTTTTATTTCATGGGTTAAATACTTTCACTCTATTACACGTTGACTAGTATTTTTTATTTCACGGGTTAAATACCTTCACTCTGTTACACGTTGACTAGTATTTTTTATTTCACGGGTTAAATACCTTCACTCTATTACACGTTGACTAGTATTTTTTATTCCATGGGTTAAATGCCTTCACTCTATTACACGTTGACTAGTATTTTTTATTTCACGGGTTAAATGCCTTCACTCTATTACACGTTGACTAGTATTTTTATTTCATGGGTTAAATACTTTCACTCTATTACACGTTGACTAGTATTTTTTATTTCACGGGTTAAATACCTTCACTCTGTTACACGTTGACTGGTATTTTTTATTTCACGGGTTAAATACCTTCACTCTATTACACGTTGACTAGTATTTTGTATTTCACGGGTTAAATACCTTCACTCTGTTACACGTTGACTAGTATTTTGTATTTCACAGGTTAAATACCTTCACTCTATTACACGTTGACTAGTATTTTTTATTTCACGGGTTAAATACCTTCACTCTGTTACACGTTGACTAGTATTTTGTATTTCACAGGTTAAATGCCTTCACTCTATTACACGTTGACTAGTATTTTTTATTCCATGGGTTAAATGCCTTCACTCTATTACACGTTGACTAATAATTTTTATTTCACGGGTTAAATATCCTCGCTCTAACAATTACACAATTATTATTATTATCATCATTATTGTTATTGTGTTAAATAGATTAACAAATGAAAGAAGATTGGAATAACCTCTGACTCAGAAAAATCTGAGCCCCAGACTTAGGCCCCGTCCACACGTATCCGCAAATTTTTGTATCAGCAAATTATTTTTTGCGGATACGAAAATGTTCGCGTCCACACGCAGCGTATTCGAATCGAATCGTTTCCACCGTCCACACGTATCCGGAAATTTTTTGATTCCGCCCTTGCACGCTAGTGCCTAGTCCCTTTGACAGATAGTTTTCCTTATTGAGCATGCGCAAAATCGTGTTTACGTTAGCGTACTCAAACTTACGGATACGACCGTCCACACGTATCCGTATTCAGAGCGTATCCGAAAATTTCCGGATACGGATACAAAATTTTCCGGATACGTGTGGACGGGGCCTTATTGTTATTATCTATTTATAAGAGATTGGCAAGTCTTTTCTTCTCTTTCTATAGTTTTAGTTTCATCTAGATTTCCTTGAAAGTGAATCAGCAAACCTTTACATGTAACTGTTTTCAATTTGATCATGCTTTAAGGTTTTAAGAACTTTAATTTATGCAGAAAGAGGAAGGCTGAATAAATGCTGGAACAATCTCATTCCTTGTAAGTGAAACTCTTGGGTCTCTACGTGTATAGTACTTCAATAACTAAGTAAAATTTTCCATGACATGAACACCCAGTAGCAAGATTGGATAAAGAAATGATAAACGACACAGTCCCAATGAATCTCTGCCTCGTGCATCTGACTTCAGCCAGACATTCCTGATGTACGCATCGTCCACGCGACAATTTTCCGTGCGGCCCCAAAATGTACCCATATCCAAGGGTTCTTTCTCTTGATCAGAATCATTTCTGTGTAATAATTCGCACAAATCACACAACCAATTGGTTGTCGTGACGGATGTATAATTTTTCTTCCACTCGAAGTATCTGTTATAGGCAGTGTCGTTGGAATCTAGATACTTGAGGTATCTGGCTAATGACTTAGCGTTTGGGAAGTCAAGGATGTCTATGTACGAACCAGGGATTAAGACGTCGTTGTTGTAAGTTCCTGCAACCAAAACTGGAACAACGTCGTGAGCTAGAGCATTCCTCCAATACTTCTCGGTTACATAGTCCCTGCAATTAAAGTTTTCCAAAGCCAAGTAAAACTTGTACTTTCTAGCCATCTTGTCGCAGTCTCCACTGCCTCGAGTACAGCTGCCTTTGGGTTGGTGATCGAAATAGCGTTGACATTTGCCATAAACATCAACGTGGAGATACTTGGAGATTTCTTTGACGACACTTAGTCTAAAGGACACACAATTACTGGCCAACCACAGAATCAATCGATCTTTTCCTGCAGTAAAGTTCTTCTTAGTAAACTCATCTTTATCGTTGCTCGTAATAGGGACGTAAAATCCGTAACCATCGAGTACGTTTGAATCTGTACGATACGTGATAGTCCAATCAAACATATTGTTATAACTTTTGACTGAAAAGGACGTTTTCATTGGATTCTCTTGCCCATACCAAACCCACTTCTGCGCTTTAGGTTTTCTCCATAAAATTGAGTGCATCCTTTTCAAATTTGGCATGGCAGAAGTGTGGAAAACTACAGCATTACTTTTTGAGAAGTCTTGCCTTGAATAGGTAACATAGCAAGAAGATACTTTGCATTCTCTACCGTAAGGATCTGTCAGTCGCTTTTCCTTGCCTCTAGTCTGAGGCCATGGCATAGTTCTAAAGTACGGAGTATAGAATAGTATGATTTTATAATCACCTGTAACATTGCTCAAAGGCGCCATCCATGACATCCAATATGGCTTCACCAAATCGAGTTTCTCTGCGAGGTAAAAGACTTGTTCTCTTGCAGCCTCGTAAACAAACAATATCGTAATAAAAGTTGTTATGAGAAGTAAAACAAGAATCCATTTTAAGTACTTCAATAAATTGCTCATTTGTTGAAGATTAAGGAATTTATAAACAAATGGATAAAAATGTGTGGCTCCCCGGATTAAATATGTGATGCTTGCTGATGCTGGTTGACGGATTTAGCTTTTGTCTTTCACTACAAATTCGACCAAGAGGAAATTTGAGGCTTTACAGGATCGACGTGTATTACTACAGCTCTATTCAAAGTCCATTTGAATTGCTAACTAATGCCTAGAGGAATAATGGATAAATGTTTAAAATAATATGTCTTATTCCAATGCACTTGGCTTTAGTCTCTGTCACCCTAGTCTCCCTCGCATCCGTTTTATTTGTCGGAAGTCACGCAACGCTCCAAGGATTTGAATTCGTAATATTGTATTGTGCTGGTCAACCTTGAGCGATACCCCATATCTTATTTACATATTATATGAATATCAATACCCAGGGCTGAATATTACAATGCTTTCTTTCTCAAAGTCAACTCGCAGTTCCGGACTGCTATATATTCATTTAAAATTATTCACTATTGGTCTCAAACGATTTTACTGGTTTGAGTTTTCTAATCGTAAACTGATATTTACCCTCAACTAAACAAAATCCTAGATCCTAACGTATTTAGTACTGTTACGCTCTATAACTCCTTTGTTTTCTATTGTTTGAATCTGGCTTTTACTATCTAATAAGTAACTTTTGTTTCACTAGTTAAGCTGGTTTTCACTAGCGACGGAAGCAGAAGCGGATGCAGAAGCGGAAGCAGAAGCAGAAGACGTCTTATGTTCCTATGAAAATCAAAATACCGAGACGTAAGCAGAAGCAGAACATCGACGGAAGCATAAGCAGAAGAAACGGAGGTTTCCTTTTTCTTCTGCTTCTGCTTCTGCTTCCGTCCTTATGTCGCTAGTGAAAACCAGATTCTTATGCTACCGTCTTTAACATACAGAAGCACAAGGTGGTAAGCCAATCACATCCTCGTACTCAGTCCCCTGCACGGGAAACTTCCTATTGTTTCTCTAGTGCTTCCGTCACCTTGATTTACACTAGAACATAACGATGTTATGCTTATGCTCATGCTCATGCTTCTGCTTCCGTCGCTTATGTCGCTAGTGAAAACCAGCGTTAAATGAAAACCACTCTACTACACTTTACGTTTGAGTGTCTGAACTCAGTTCAATAATACTGAGAGGATATCACACAATCTCTAAGTGCTAGGCATGCACCAGTCAAACAAGATTCTCAATATAGACTATTGGGCCGTCCCGGGCGCAATATATAGCTAATGTTAAGCTTGATGATATATTTTTCCTTAAATATATTGCCTGTCATGATTACACACAACTGACTCCATCTTTGTTTTGTTATTTGTTAATTTGTTTTGCCTCCTGGACACCTAATAATACCTTACGATCCAAGATGGCGGCCGTATCGTCTAAGTAGTCCATATTGCCAATAATTCAATACAGACTTTGAGCAATTTAGAGACAAAAGCATTTGGAGAACGCCGCCTTGAAATTGTGCCTGTAAATGTCGTTAAAAATTAGAAAAACAAAGAAATTGTAAACCACGAACAAATGAAACAAATAATTCGAAATAAAACTAATTTTCGCTAAAGTGGAGATAGATAAATTGTCGAGACCTCCTTCTACGAACAACACCCAAAAGGTTTTATCAACTACCAAGCTAAAGAAGAGAAAGATCATGATGAACAAATGCATTTTTAAGATTTTCTTGTTTTGTATTTCCCTTCTCCGTCGAATCAAATCTGACAGTCCCTGAACGTCATGCTTATGGAGGGTGAACAGAGTCATGATATAAATGCCTACCACAGCAAAGAACGGCATACCATTTGTCAATAGGATAAGAATGTAGAAATAATAATACTTCGGCCAGGAAACTTGATCATTCTCTAACCAGTCTTCCATACAGTAAAATTGTTCGTTGTATTTGGCAAGATCGACGTTATACAGAGTAGGCAGACTTATAATTCCTGCAAAGATCCAGATCCCAGGGATGATGTACTTGAGTGTCGATCCGCTAAAGCGACCTCCTTCAAATGGATGAGCCACTGCGTAATAACGATCAATGGCAACGAAAAGACAACTGTAGACAGAAACAGCGAAACAGAGATCAACGTGAAAACACCCAAATTTACAAAGAACAACCCCAGCTTTGCCGCCAATCGCCCATTTATAACTGTTAATCGCAAAAACAGTTTGAACGGGTAGTTGTACCAAAGTTGCTAGAATATCACAGATAGCCACGTTGAAGGCCAAGATATTAACATTGGTTCTCAATCGCTTGTCTCTGTAAATTGCCGATAAGATAAGGATGTTACCAGCCATGGAAATTACAAACAAAAGACAGTACGCCAATGCCTTTGATATTTTTTCTGTAAGTAATTCCGCATCAAACTCATAAAAAGTACCATTTTCAGCAGTACTTTCCAACAGGATATCACTAAAGTCAATCGTGCTGTTCATTCCGACTTCACTCTAGTCCTGGCTAAATTTCCGACCCTTGTAGTTGTATAACGGCAAGCTGGCGATGATAACTGCTCTTCTACTAGTCCGCTCTGTGTAAGTAACCTTGTGGTTCTCTTCTTGGACTAAGCAATATGGTATTGATTATTGCAGTACAACCCTTATTAAACCATAGATTCAAGAAGTATCGTCTTTTTTGACCGGATTAACAATGCTTTTAGAAGAGATTAACTAAAGATGGTTAACTCGAAACGATGACTGTTCATTTCCAAGCTCGCGCTTTGAGTTAAATAATCAGCTGCTAGGCTGTAAACGGAAGGCTTTTAATTTCTATTTTGGATTCACCGACAGAAGTACAGCCAGCTGTTACACTAAGCTGCAGATATCAATCATATATATGGAAATTTGTTTTCAATTCCCGTTATGGGCGTCTAAAAGGTTTTGATGCATTTACTCTATACGTAGTCTCTGACATAAGTTAGTTTTTTAGACTTCACTGAGATTCCTGGACCAGCCTTTTACTCATCAGTCATGCTTTGAGAGGTTTTCTCCGGTTTTCTTCACCCTTTTCCCTTGTCCCCAAAACATTCCGTTTTTATTGGGCGCCTTTATCATGCTGAGTAACCATTAGCTCCCATTATGACTGACGTAATATATATTTTATACTCTAGTTTAGAGTTCTCTGTTGGAGGTTGTCTATGGTCTGAAGAATTAAAACGAGCCCACGCCTGAAGTGGTGCGATGCGGCACGCAAGCAGCTTTACTCGCACTTCTCGCACCAACTAAAAATAAAGGCGGCCTCAGTGACAAGTCTGAGTGATAGTTCTCTTGTTAGGTTCGTCATAGCATCACCCAGCAGCCGTTATTAGTGTGTGGGGGAGACTGGACTCGTCACTGTACACAGGTAGTGTTTAAATACGTTCTTATTAAGCCACCTACGTACTCATGCACAGGATATACGAGTGTACTCTAAATATCAAACTACGACCTTCTAATAAAGGGAGGGGTGAGTTAGGCCGGAATCAGAATTAGGCTGTAAACATTCATAGGTTTCAGTCGTCTTAAGTGAATGACGGTCATAATCGTGCATGAAATCCTTCCCCCCCCTAACATGTTATTTCCACGTGTGAAGATAACACCATTGTGATAGTGATATGATTGAAAATACACGGAAAGAATTGCCTGAAAAAGCTACAACATACTTCATTGATAATTATATAATAAACAGAATATTACATGGCCACTTGGAGATCTTTTCAACACTCGAAGATAAAATTCGTATCTCCGCGCGCACATGTAATATCCTCTTTTTCTTATATCTGTATCAGCTTTAAGATATTCTGCAATTCTTAAATTAATATTCGGTAGAGCCGGAGGAAAGTCAAAGAGATATTACTTTAAAAAAGATTTCAGTCAAAAAGTCAGAATCCACACTCAGAAAAAAATGATAAAGAAACCGCACATATTATGCTACACTATAGTCTGTTCGGAAGATGATGTCATTGCGTTCTATGATATACACCTAATTGAAAGAAAACCTTGTCGGGTTAAAAAAAGGGTTATATCATCAAAGCTAAGGCCGAAGGGGAGCATGGGAAGACAAACAATTATGCTAATTTAATGCGCATTGCAGTTTTCCCTTCCTGTGCACAAATTATGCATCATGGCTTTGGCATGTTGTTAATCTAGGTCGACCGGCTTTGCTCTATACTGTGCATCTTTACATGTCTATATGTAAATATAATACACATTTCGAAGTACCCAAAATCCTTTTCGGTCTTATCTTCGATGATAAGAACCTTCTCGAACCCGACTACGTTTTTTTCAATTAGGTGTATGCCCACTGAATGATGATTACTCTAACCTTTAAGATTGTTACAGTAAACAAAAGAACCTTTCGAAATGACCGAACAAAGGCCATCGATTTCGGAAAACAGAGGAGATGCAATAACGCCTCTAATTTTAAGAATGGCACTTTTTACTTTTTAATAAAGCATAGTTAATAGACTATGAATAAAGTTAATAATAATAGACTATGAATGAAGTTAATAATCACAAAAACACAATTCATAATCAAATATCATAACGATAATAAGAGAACCTGGCGGCGGCAGGACTACTTGGCTAATAATTGTAAACTGTTCGTTCTGTGAGAATAAATTCTCCTGGTGCTTCCTCGGATTGTCTTATCACTTTCGCATCTCTTTTGACTAGTTATTGTGAATTTTCCCCCCGTAACTCTTCTACTAACTTTGATATCGTCCCGTAAAACGTAAAGGCTTCCTGGACAGACTCAGACGGGCCTGAGAAGAGAAGGATGGAATAAAAGTCAAAGAATTAGACAAGACTCTAACACTGATCTGCTTTTTCTCGTGCTTATACTACAGTATAGTTAATTTAAATAATACGACATCTAGAAGCCCTGCAAGGTCTATATATATTTATTTCTGCAGGCTTCCAGAGAACAGCTCCATTTAACAACAGTTATATTTAACTTTCTCAAGCCCTAATCCCGAGGAACATAAATGGAAACCATCAAACCCATTATTATACTATAGTAGGGAAATAGTGCGAGATCTTTTAGAAAAAGACAGTCGTAATAAAAATGAACAGGTTTGATATGCAGGTGTAAAAACAAAGTTAATGTTCCGAGTTGGACAAATCTCAATCCCCTTGATAGAAAGAAATGTCGCAAAATCATGTATTGGTGAATCCGAAGCAAGTAGCTTAAGGGACTTGTCAGAAATTATCAGGGGGGAGGGGGGAGGTTGGAAACATGGGGAGGGTCATAACTTTTTAAGACCCTGAAAAAGGGAGGGTCAGGAAAAAATGGGGTGCTTAAAGGGGGGGGGTCGTTCAAATTTATTCTTGAGCTCATTCAGTTGTTGGTTCACAGTATAAACAGATAAGAAAAATCAGGGCTATATTTGGTTCAAATAACCACGACAACAACAAAGCCATATCGAATGTATAAACTGTGAAGTATTATTTAAATTAGTTTAACATGTATATAACAACAAAAAGCTGACGTCAACGAGCGCGCGCTCTTTCCGTTGGTTGTTTTGATCGCTAAAAATGAGAAGTTTTGATCGTTTTTGTTATTGTAAATTAACAAATTGACATCAGATTTTTATGTGTCTGTCCTCTTATTGACAATAAATTGCGTCATCACATTGTCAAAGTAGTGTGGATTCACGAGGCGCAGCCGAGCCAACCGAACCGAACCAACGGAAAGAGCGCGCGCTCGTTGACGTCAGCTTTATCTGTCTGTCCTCTTATTGATGATAAAAAATAGCCAATCAGCGCGCGAGAAATTTCTAAGTTATTGTAAAAAACACTATTTTAATCTCTCGACGTTCTGATCATTGGAAATTGACTAATAATGATGAGATGATAATAAGTATTTTACTGATAAAACGGATTAGGAACATTTGATTGGTCGAAGATCCATTTTCTCCCGATTTCCAGGTGTGTTAATTCTCAAAACAGCAAAGCATTGTGGGGAATGATTCTGCTGGCAAGAACGCGTCCCTTCCCCATGATTCATTGCAGGCAGTGGTGTATTGTGATCGCAGTGTGTTGTGGATATCAGTGACAAGCACGAAGGAACAACATGGCTGCATTTCACCAAGCCTTTCAAGAATGGTTTTGGTCCGAGAACTTTTGGCTCCCTGCAAACTACACATGGCAGGACATACATGAAAAGAAGAATCCAAAATTTATACAGTCGGGAGAGCTGTACCTTTGTCTGCCTGTGGCAGTTGCCCTGATTATTCTACGAGTTTGTTTTGAAAGGTTGGTTGTAAAGACTATTACTTTGTATTCATCTCCAACAGGAAAACTACAAACGGTTAGAAAACCGATGTCCGAGCCATACTTACTCTTCAGATATTTTTTAAAATAATGAGAAAATGTCTTAGTTTATTGACCCATAAACTTATAGTTTGTATTTTTTCTCATATTTTAGCATTGTCGACCCCTTTTCACCTTTTAAGTGTATTAAATTAGTCCGGTATATGACCCTGAAATACTTACATGAAAGAAGAGAACTGTAGTTCAACTTTTCAAATAAAATACTTTCTTAAATGTAGTTATGATGATTAGCGTCCCCAATCATCTTAGTGCGATATCGATCATGTGTTACTGTAGATCGTTCAACATGGTTGAACTGGTCAGTCAAATGTTTCATTAGCGCATTTGTGACTTAAATAATTTATTCACTACATTTGTATATTAGCAAGTTTTGCCTATTCGTGTTGCGTGTTTAGAAAAAAACCTCGTGGTGAAAACAAGTGAGCCGTTAAGGAAAGGATTGTCGGTATGTTTTGGCGTGAATAAGAATAAATACATTCTCCTGACTCACTTAGAGTTGAATAATGAATTCATGTTCTGTATATTTGTACTTTTGACAATTGTTATAGCTGCTGTAGTCATTCTTCTACCCATACTATCCATAACAAAAGCAAATCAAAACTTTGCAACTTACTGACAGTAATGTCAGTTATAATAATTATCATGATTGTTACTGAGAGTAGTATTTGTCCTTATTGTTTGAGTGGATTAGCATATTATTATAACCATAACATATATACCATATATTCTAGTTTACTTAAGGACATTTGCAGGCATTGTTCACACGCAGCCTTTCTATGCATAAGTTTAGTGCATGCAGGCTTTTTGTGATGATGTCATTCAAATGCTTTGATGGGCAAAACATCAAGAAAACTCATTTTTCACTTTACAACAAAATTCTCAGAAACCAATTTTGGGAACCCCATATTTCTTTGTCCTAAAATTAAGACACTACCATAATTTACAACGTATGTAAATCTAAGAAAAATTCCAATTTCAAGAGATAAGACTGATCATATGATTGACACCAAATTTACCAAAAAATCCACCTGTTAATGATTTCACATTTGACTGAAACCATTCGACTCCATTGAACAGATTGAAAGTTTCATAAATCCTAATCACTAACTCCATATCACTAACTTTTGATTCAGAAATATTAAAGAAAGTCATATTTGATAGCCATGAATTTATTTTGTGCATTTTTTTGATAGTTTTGATTTAAAAAAACTAGACACTATTGCAGTGTTAACTCGGGGCTTCGTTGAGTATGAACTACGTCATTTGTACCCCTAGATACAATATTAGAACAGATGCTGCAAAGGCCATAGTTTTGGCAGTCTTTTCGAGGTTTGTGCTCTCGAATATAGCTAATTTGTTACCTCGTGAGAACTAGTATGAATTTGGCTAGTAAGCTTACATGTTTTCAAATATTTCAACGCCTTTGATCCAAGCTATAAAGAAAAAGTCCGAAAAAGCCCTTTGTCCAAAGTTGTTCATACCGTGTCTGGATGCGTTGACTTGGAAACTTGCAGCAACAGAAGGACATGGCCTACAGTCTGTAGGAGGAGAGTATAAACTCACCAAAATCAAAGCAGTCTATGCAAACAAAGATCCTGGCATGAAAGTGGTGAGAGAGTTTGAAGAATGCTCTGCTAAAATGGGACACCAGTTGATGATAACAGAAGCCCAAAGGTGCTGCGAGGAATTAGGTCTAAAGTTAGAACTGGTTCATCCAGAACCAACAGTGTGTAAAGATAATGGAGGGGAGATGAATGTTACTAAGGCAAAGGGACTATTAAAGTCAAAGTTTGAAGAACAGCTGCTAAAGACGGTACATGATGAAGAATGGCAAGGAAAACTACATACAACAAGATGACACCCTTAATACTAAGGACTGCTTTGCATGGCTAAAATAGTGGACGACATGCCCAACTAATGTGGTGGCTGGAATGTATGAGCTTTGTGAACAGCTCCTACCTACAAAGATATCAAGTGAAATAGATTAAGACATCACAGTCAAGCAACGTGACCTGTCATGTGTAATAAGAAACCAGAGAGTATTGCTCACATGTTAGCGGGATGTTCAGCTCTTGCACAGAACAAGTACAGTAACAAGACACAATAATGCCCTGAAAGTCTTCATACTTTGAGCTGTTACGAGAACTACAGCTGATTGATAGTGTTCCAGCATGGTACTCTGACACCAATAAGACTGAAACCGGAGTATATTACCAATGACGTTCATGCACTCTGGGACATTTCAACTTATGGCCAACAGAATTGATGCTAAGATTGTAAATCACAAAAGCAAGCAGGTGGTGATTCTGAAGATGAGCTGCCCATGGGTGGAGAATAGAGAAAAGAAAGATGAAGAGAAGACAGTGAAGTACAGCATGCTGCTTTGGGAATTGCAAGATCAATATCCTGGGTACAAAGGACATCTGTACAATCTCATTAGGGACATGTTAGGAGGATGGTCAAGGAGTATGGAGGAAGATCTGTGAAAAAAGTTAATGGGAAAAAAGACCAAAGATGTGCTACAGAATATGCAGAAAGCAGTATTATCAGGAATATTAAATATAAATAAAATTTGTAAGGAATTTATGGTTGAGCATATCTAATTGTAAATAGTTTGAACACTCATAGGTTACATTTATGAGTGTCTTTGAATTGCAAAGAGTGATCCATATGTTAATAAACTGCATAATAATATAATGATAATAATAATAATAGTAATAATAATGATAATAATAGTAATAATAATGATCATAATCATAATCATAATAATAATAATATACTTAATTTCAATTGCCTCATTTCCACTTCTGTGCAATGTTGATTTACAATATGAACTAAAATCAATGCACAATTTATATCTGATATCTAAAATACCTAAAGCTAAATTGCTAAATTTCATATATCATAAGAAAAGAATACAAGAAAGACAATGATAAGCGCTAAATTATAATAAGTTCTCATAAAAATCATTGCTGAGTATCCAATTCTGTAATTATTTAAAGATATATATATTAATAAAAACTAACATTTAAAAGCTTTCCTAGAAAGATATGTTTTGGCTAATCGCTAAATTCACTAAGGCTACTACTGCATCTAATATTCAACTCATTCCATAGTTTGTATGTTACGATGATACCTTTGGCTTTGACCATCCACTTGGCTTGTTTGAGTCAGTAAGTCTGTTTTGAATGAGGTGATGAATTCAATATGAATTCAGGGTCTTGAAAAAGGCATTAAATATGCAAATGGTTAGACCCAAGTCTTCTAAGAGATAAGTATGCCGCACCAACTGCTAGTACTATTTGTGAGAGAGGGCTACTGTCAGCCATTAAAATGGTCTGGTCGCAGAGGAAAAAACACTATTAAAACAGGGCTATAAATAAATGCTGGTCAGTCTCTGGCTGTGTTTACTGGCCAAATTAGTATTACTGTAGCTCGTCATACCTCGTCCCTGGCTTAATATTGCTAGTCAAAATAACTAACAAGAAAAAGATTTGACCTGAAATTCCAAATGGAGAATTGGAGAATTGCTTGGAGAATGGTTGGGTTTCAATTGCTGTTTCATGCAGAATGTTCAGCAACTGAATCACAAGTATCATTAGAATTTTTACTTAGAGCATATGGTCCCTGTTTAATCTCCATTTAGAGCAAATAATGAGATTCAAATTAAAGACTGAAACATAGCAATTTCAGTTTGACATCCTTCAAAAACATCCTGTAGGATGACATGTGCTGCTTCCTCTCTATGAGGAAAAATTATATTTATCTATATACAACATCGTAAGTAATGAAATAATATTGATGATGATGATAATAATAACAACAATAATGACATATTTTTTTTGTACAGCCTACTGTTTAGTTGGTTACAGCCTTATATGCTGCCCGATTGATCGTATATGTTATTGACATCATGTGTATACTGCCATAATAATATTAAAATTTATATAAACCTAACATAATATTATTGGAAACATTGTTTGAAAAACAAATAATCCTCCAGTTTTGAGTCCTTTGTTGGTCAGGGTTAGCCTTAACTTTGTGCAGAATATTCAAGTGTTCCAGTGAAGGTCCATGGAATTTCAAAGTGTCTGTATTGTTGAAATTTTGATTCTTTACTTTACCGTTGCTATTTGTGAATATTTAGACACTGGAATGAGGCTAGGCCTGAGTAGATGGGTCTGTTACAAGGAACACAGCGTTAATTTGGAACTCAAAAATGGTCTATTATGAATTTCACAGTAGCTCTTGTTTTTATCTGTTTTAAATGTTATTGATTTTTCACAATTTCAGGGTCATAGCAGGTCCTTTTGTCCAGTATCTTGGAGTCAAGGAGAAAAAAGTTCACTTCATTGGTAATCCTTTCTGTGAGAAAGTGTATCAGACTATAAATAAATTTCCCAGTCAAGAAAGAATCGTAGGGCTTTCTAAACAACTTGGATGGCAAATACGAGAAGTAGAAAGGTGGTTTCGACACAGGCGCATGCAGGCTAAACCATCCCTTCTTAAAAAAGCAAAGGAAAGTAGGTATGTACCTACAATTATTGATCTCTTTACCTTTGGTATAATATTTTCCAATTTCTGACTATAAGTCATTCTGTGGAGAATAAGATCCTTGGTTTGAGTTATGTCCACATTCATTTGTTGCTGTAGAAATAAAGTTTGGTGATCCGTAGTGTGGCTAAGAGGTTTGAACAACTTATTCTGCAGCATTTATGGATGATATATTATGATATAATAATAATAGTAATAACAACAACAAAGATAGAACAAAACATCAAACATACTCAATTTACGTGGCATCCACAGGGCTTGAACCAGTGACCCAACCCGTTGGACTCACAGTGGTTAAAGACAACGCATTTAGCAGCATATGCCACCAATGCCATCACTGAATGGTGGAGTCGTTTGCTGTTGTTCTTGCTTGATTTTAATTATTTTCCTTTGTTTTTCTAGTTGGAGGTTTGTGTTCTACCTTAGTGCTACAATTTATGGATTTTTAATACTTCGTAAGGTATGGTATCAATTTTTTATCATAAATTACAGGGTAAAGAACCCTAGTTCTAATTGTCTCCTTCACAGTTCCCTTCGCCATCCTGAAAGGCAGATGTGCCTTTGAATCCAAGTGAGACAAAGGGTGAGCTTGCAATGATAGAGTTGTGAGTAATTGTCCAAGGTGTCAAAAATGGTCTCTGTCATTGCAAGCTCACCTTCCGTCTTGCTTGAATTCAAAGGCATGCCTACCTGCCAAGATGGGGCAGGGAACTGTGAAAGGGGTTATTGGCAAACTGGCATCTAGTTTGATTGACATACCTGTATATTGTTTTGAAATTATGTCCTTTGAGAGCAATACCGCCAACCGATTAGCTCAGTTGGTAAGAGCGTCGGTCTGTTGTGCGGGAGGTCGTGGTTCAAGCCTCGGCCGGACCAACACTCAGGGTCTTAAAATAACTGAGGAGAAGGTGCTGCCTTTGTAATTACATCTGCAAATGGTTAGACCTTCACGTGGCTCGGATGATCACGTTAATGGCGGTCCCGTCCCTAATTAACTAGAGACGTTAAAAGAGGACCACGAGTTTATCAGTTGAATTACTGTCAAGTGTTATCCTCTATAAACAAAGTTTATTATTATTATTTATTATTATTAATAAAATACTAACTAATAGTGTCTATTTAGTGACTAACAGTTGCTATCACTCAACCAGAACATTCATCATACAAAGACAAATACACAAGAGACCATTTGTGTCTTTTGTTTAATAAATGTTCTGGTTGAGTAATAGTGACTTAGTCACTAAATAGATACCATTTAGTTAGTATTAATAATTTGATTTTATTTCACGGTTTAATTGCATCTGCTCTATCTGGTTGTTCTGCCAGCAGTAATCTATTATTATATATTATTTTTATTATAACGGGCCTGATCTGTATACTTTAGCAATATTATAGCTAGACTTCTACTCTTCATTTTTCAGGAAAAATGGCTTTGGGATCCAAAATATTGTTTCATTGGCTTTCGCAAACAGGTGAAAGGTTTTAACAATTTTTAAAGTATTTTTAATTATTGTTTCAAAATGACAATATTGGCACTTTAGTAGCCAAATGCCTCTTTCACTGGTCATTAGTCCAATCACAGGGAGCCCTAGCTAAGTGAATGGTGAAAATAAAATCCAAAAAATTAAATAATTTTTTTCTAATTTGAGGTCAAGATAATGTCCTCCGTAATACAAAAAGTAAAAGAATTGATAAAAAATGCACTAGAACATTTTTTTGCACTCGCCTTTGTTTTTCTACATAATTCCCCTATGGTATCTGATGTTGATCTTATGTATATATACATATATATATGTATAGGAAAGTCCAGTCACCATCTTTGAAAAAACGTCTCACTTTCAACAACGATTTCATTGTCTTTTAAGCCTTGAAATCCACAAAACAATTGATCAAAATGTTCCCTACGATTGGGGATTCACTTATTTAAAACTCTTTTGGTTCTTCCTCCACAATTTTTATGACCGATATGTTATGCCAAGGTAGGACTCGGCTAAGAACAAATTTCGACCTTACTACTCTCCCGAACAGGATTTTTGTAATGTGTACATGACCCACCACCAGCCACCCCACAGGGCTAGTTTTTCTTTGGATGTCTTTCATTTGACTTGAAATTTTGGAGATTTCTGTGTACTTTTTCAGGACAAAACTAGTAAAGCAAAGTCTAAATTGGGCTCCCTTTCGTCCAATGTGGCCAGTTATCATTTCTTTGTTGAACAGATGTGCATGAGAAGAGACATGACTTAAACAAAACATCTTATTCTGACATGTGAAATGAGAATATAATTTTATTATCTGTAGGTTGTCTTGCAGATATTACATTAATTATAATAATTTTTATCATTTCAAGGTCACAGTGGCTCAGATTAAAATGTGTTTGCTATTTTTCCATTGCAGAATGAAATCATCGGTTTTAGTTTACAAAATGTACAGTGTACATGATAAAACAATCATTGAATTGAGTTTTTGCATGTTATATATTTTAAGTCATTCTGAATAGTGTCAGTCGGAATTCCATTTTCACATTAAATTGAAAATTATTAAGACCTTGGCCGTTTTATCCACCTCAGCCTACGGTTTCAGTAGATGTCACAGCCTTCAGCTTGATAACTTAAGATATCATGCACAACCTCCTCCAATAATGTTGTATATTATCATCCAAGTTGGTATTACTCGATCATACTTATTGAAATGTTTTCCTACAGATCATGTCTGAAGAGCTTTTTCTATACTACATTGTAGAATTGGGATTCTATGTGTCACTCACTATTTCCCAATTTGTAGATGTACAAAGAAAGGTATTGTGCCATGCTCCTTGTTATGTACTATACATCAGCAACATTTCATTAACAGTAACAGATATGGGGGGTTCAACTAGGGAAATATAATTCTGGCCAACCTGAGCCTTTGGTGCTTAGAACAGTGGAAATTTCCATAGACCTTTTGAGTGGTCTAGTTTAGAACTACAGAGACCATTGGTATAGGACCTAGGTACTGGAACAATTCACCTTTTCAGCGCTACCGGTCACATGGTATAAATTGTGTTGGATTGTGTTATGGTCACCAAGAAGTTCAGACATTGTTCTTGGATTTCCGTACAAATGTACTGACTTTAAATGAACTGTTTACTTGGTTTGTTTAGTTAGTTCTCTAAATACAAGTAAATGATCATTTTTCTAGATCGATTGAAGCTTTTCTTACTGCTATTAAGAGAGCTAACTGAAGAAATCTATCTAAATTTTCTCTTTAAGCTCAGTGAATTTGTAAGGGAATCCGAGAACGATGTCCAAACTTTTTGGTGACCATGACACAATCCAACAAAGTGTTTATGACATGACAGCTATCGTCGAAAAGGTGAATTAAAAAATGCTTAAAAGTCAAAACCAAAAGTTATTGGTTATTATTGGGATACATGCTACATCATAGCTGCCATGTTGGTGGACATTAAAAAAAAGCATTTGACATTCTCGTTAAATCAACCAACATGGTGATTGTTTCATTGTTATTTAGAATTATCTCATTACGGAATTTTGAGTCATGTGGTTGACTGTTTATTTACCTTGTGTGTGTCTTGTTGTTTTCTAGGACTTTTGGCAGATGCTGATTCATCATATAGTTACTATTCTCCTGTTAGGGTTTTCTTATGCCTCTTCGTTTTTTCGCATTGGTGCAGTGGTAGTATTGGTTCACGATATAGCAGATGTATTTTTAGAGGTAATGTGTTTTAAATACTTTTGAGCTACCAATAATATACCTTTACCATATAGACACTTGGTGCAGGCATCTCCTCGTCATGGGGAAACAAATGATACAACAGACTCGTTAGTTATGGAGGGCATTAGTAACAGTACACATTTCAGCCATGTTGTTTAAAGTTTTGAGTTAGCATTTCAATCAAAGGACATCAGTTTTTCTAAGATTGCATTATTCAGTTTAATATTGGATTTTGGAATGTGTTGAAATAAAAAAAAGGTTATTATTTTTTGAGACTACCCTTTAGCTAAAATTATCCCCTCTTATAGTTTCTTATAATTATAATTCTTTATCTGCTTAATATGTGTTTTTTTTTTAAATTCAAATCTCTTTTTCTTGGTGAATCCAGGCAGCCAAAGTGTTTAACTATGCAAAACTACAAAAGATTTGTGATTTTCTGTTCGCCGTCTTTGCTATCTCATTCTTTGTTTCTCGTTTGGTTCTTTATCCGTTCTGGTGGGTATCAAAATATCACAATGCTTTCTTCATCTATATCTCTACCTGTACTCATTTATCTAAATTTTGCCATATTTATATACAAGTTTACGTAATATATTAATAATAATATCATATAGTAATTTATGTACTGTTTAATTAATGAGCAGGAGGCTCAGATGCTCAGAAGCTCAATAGACCTCTTCGGCTCTGACGTAATGTTTTCCCATTTCAGACCTCATGTCATTTCCTAGAGTATCATTTCTTTGTTTAAGGTTTGCGCTCTGTTGCACATGAAAAGACATATGAATATGGATACAGCTCAAACAAAGAATGTTATTCTCAAGGGAATGGCATGTGGTCTGAAATGGGAAAACGTTACCCCAAGCCGAATAAGTCTATTTTTTTTCATGTGTTTTTGAAAGTATAAGGCAATACAGGGTTTACAGTGTAAATGCTATAACTGGGTCCACTTTGACAGAAGGAATCAATCAAACTTTGAGTAGCAGAAAACAAGCCTTTTAACATCTTATCAACACGAAAAAATGATGATGGCTATCTAGTTGTTTACACATGCAGTCATTTTCTGATTGATTTGACTACCCAAAGTTGGAATGCTTGTTTTCATTCTACATTTAAATTTGTTCTCTTATCTAATTGGTCTAATTGGCTATGGTTCCAGTAATAGCACTGTAAGATAATAGTCGGCCTTGATGAATTGCTAAACATTACTGATTGAAATGGCTGGCGAGAAAAATATTTAACCAGACAAGTTTAAATTCTGGCCAGACATTGTCTGTTTACTGGTCTTTATTTTAAGCCCTGCAATATAGCACGAGAAATGACAATCTATAATAAAACTTAAGAGTTGAAAAATCCTAGAATGGCTTGTAAAGGACCATTGCACCAACCCTGATTGTGCCCCATTTATCTTGTTACAGGGTTGTTGAAAGTGTTTGGAATAGCTGGGATTCAGTTGGATATTTTCGCTCCTGGTATCTCTTCATAACCTTGCTCCTCATGTTACAGGTATTCAGTGTTGCCATAAATGTTTTTATTATTATATACTCTTTGTTAGTGCACAGTGGTTACTGTGAGGATACCTTTCCCTTTGTATGTTACATACACATCCTTATGTATGAAATAGAGCAGATGCAATTAGACCATTATTGTGTCTTTTGTTTAATAAATGTTCTGGTTGAGTAATAGTGACTATTAGTCACTAAATAGATACCATTTAGTTAGTATTTTTAAATAAAATATTTTAAAAGTATTTTTAATTAAAATTTGATTTATTTCGTGGTTTAATTGCATCTGCTCTATCTATGTCACTAAAATACTTACACTTATTCTTGATGCTCCCATGAAACATCTTGGTATATGATAAAATATTATCTTGAAATATCTTATCTTGGTTACAAAACTCACACTTACCTAATGAAAACTTGTACTTCTCTTTAATCGAGGTGCTTCACGTTTTCTGGGGCTACAGCATTTTTGTTGTTATTGTTCGGATTTTCAGTGGAAAGGTTGGTGGATTAAAGTTTATTGAAATCTTTACACTATTTCTTATTACCCATTGTACAATCTGAAGCCTGTTATTGCAACTTACTGATTGGCTTCTAGATTGCATGTGGTGTATTTAGTGTTACGGCCACCAAAAAATTAAACATTGTCATTAACTTGTCATACAAATGTACAGTTTATCAATTATTTAACAATGATTATTTGCCAAAGGCGAAGTGAATATCAGGAAATATTTACCGAGACGCAGGACTTCGGGCGGCAAGTTAATTATTCTGTGATATTCACTGAGGCTGAGGAAAATAATTGTTTTAGTATAAATACAAAAGTGATTCTTTTAAAAAAAAGAAAAAAAGAAGATAAAAGACATTTCCCCCCGGTAACAGCAACAAAGCGGCTGGCCCCCATTTTGGATTATCACTGGAGGTGATTATCATGTGATAGTGTAAATTTCTCAACCAATCAGCGTGCAAGATTTAATAATTACCTGTGTATTCTTACTGAACGACAATATAGGATAAGCATCAAGGAATTAAGTCAAATGAAATTGATAAACTATGGAGGAGTTTCAGAATGTTTGTATGTTAATTCAACGACTATGTCCAAATATTTTGGTGCAAATAACATCAAGGACTCCATTTGTAATCTAGGGGATAATCAACAAATTAGTTTTTGGTTTGTTATAATAAAAGCAATTGCAGTTGCATAGATCTTTTACTGTACCTTTTGAATCTTTTAGCATAGTGCATTGTGGTCTAGCTCAGTACAAACACCTTTTGTTCATCATAATATGGTGTTGTTTATGTCCAAGCTAGACCACAATGCATCCTGTTTATCGAACACAGCAAAGGCTTATTGAAAGTCAGCAGACTGTATTTTTGGAATAATCATAGGTTGAGGCAAAAAACACCAGAATTTATTGACTGGTTTTTAAGACTGTGAAGTTCCAGAACTATTAGTTTTCCAGTGAAGAAAGGCCAATGTCAGATCCCCCCTCCTTCCCCAGAAACCTACCCTTTGTAGTGTGCTGTCCTTCTATAGGGGAGGAATGGATGTGGACTTTATGTGAAAATAACAAACCAGTACTTTATGAAATGAGGAATAATAGACCTTTGTAATTGATGTATAGAATGTCAAGGATGTGCGCAGTGATAATGAAAGTTCTTCTGGGGATGAAGAGGAAAAGCCGAAACAAGATGGCATTCCACATGAAAACAAGAAGAAACAGTAAACAGGAATGCATAATTACAATTGTGAACTGAAAATGGTACTCTATTACTTTCAATTATAGGAATGAGAAAGAAAATTACCAGGAAAAAATGATTGTAGGTTTGCCAGAGAGAGTGTGTAATATTAAATTTAGTATTGATCTTCTTATTTTTATTTTTGATATTTGCTGGTGAGACTAAATGGCAGTTAATGTAACAGCTAGAGCAAAGAACAGCAAGAACAACTGGTCATCATCTATAATACCATGATTAACAACAGAAAAAACAACAGAACAACACACTAAAAGCAACAACAACAAAAGCAGCGACAATATCAACAATGGGAGAAAACTCCATCATCATTAACAATGATAAACAAAATATAAAAAACAGACATAAGAAAAGCAACCACAATACTAGCACTAACAATAGGAGCAGCAACAACAATACTCTCAGTAACATTAATACCAGCACCAACGACCACACCAACACAATAGAAACAGTAACAACAATAACAGATAGAGTATGTATTTGATTCTATCAGTAACCCTAATGACAACATTCCTTACCTAAACTATCACAAATTGTTTCAAATTCTCTTTTCAAGTTCTGTTAAAATTCCTTTGAGAATACTAAGACAATAGTGATAATATTAGCATGACAACAAAAATACCAAAAGGATTTTGTAAGTGTAGGAGAGTTTAATTTTATTTTTTCTTTTGACTTGCAAGATTATCTCTTTGGAGATGGGGGGAAACATTACATGAGCCATTATTTATGATTTGATTGATTGTTTTGTGACCACTCTTTCTTCTGATGACCACCCCCTGAAAAATGGTTTCTTTCTCCAAGTTTTGAAAATCTGTGCTTTTCTATATGTTTGCTGGCTCGCGTTTTATTATTTATCTTTTTTTAAAGAACTAATCTTAATATTTTTTGATAGACACCCCTTCCTTGCAATAAGGCAAGGTGTGTTTGTTTTTACTGTAGACATTCTAAAGCACACGAAGTTTATTTTCCCATCCAGATTTAAAGAAGTGAAACTAAAATAAGATAAAGTCAAGGAATGACTTCTAACTTTCTTGCATTGTCAGTGACAAGTATCTGGTACAAGCCTGCTTGTAACCTAGCAACAAGGATCAGCTTATATATATGATTAAACTGATAGTAGAATGATAGTGTTGATTTAGTAATAATGCATAATATATCAAATAATGAAAAATACATGTACATTGACTTATCAAGTGTGTTGTTTCACCGAGTACAAGGGGGTGGGGAAGAATCTAGATGAACTTTTGTCGTGCAGAGAGTACTAGTTTTAGAAAGATCTTGATTTTTTTTTTTTAGGATAATTATTGTCTATATTTTACTGAGCAGCAAGTTCTCATTTAATAATCACATTCAGTCATTATAAACATTTTTCAAGTTCCAAATTGGAGCTATGTTCCTTGATTACAGATTCATTTACTCATAGTACTCATATTCATAGGGTTAGCCTCGTAGAATGCAAACAATCCGTGAAACAATAATTACTAAATAGTACAAAATAGTGCTAATTAACAATGGAATTTGCATGAAATTGTGCTATTTAGTATTACTAAAGTTTCACGGTTATATTGTTTGCACTCTATCAGTGTCTAAGTATTCACAAATAACGCTGGTAAAGTAAAGAATGCACAATGAATGCTTTGAAATTCCATGAACCTTCACTAGAACACATGAATATTCTAGACAAAATTGAGGCTAACCCTTAAAAACAGAACCCGAAACGTACTGTATATATTACTTAAAACCCCACCCACCCACACCTTTGCAGTGGAGATTTCTTTATATCTGCTGCACTGTTTGAAATACTTTTATTTCTTCCATAATCAATTTTGTTCAGGCATCAAGTATGTATATATCTAAAATATACAATCATGACCACAGTAGACAAAAATATCAAACAATAACATCTAAAGCTCAAATGGAATTGAAATGTCACAGATTAAGCACCTTCACTCTATCTATTCCTCAACTTTCTTATAAATAGTATATATAACTTTCAAGAAACGTAAACTAAGAAAAAAATCAATTGCCATATCCCATAATTTAATATTAGCTTTTTGTGTTTTCATTTTATGTAAGGCTTAAAAAAACAGCAGGTCATTGGACACTGTTTGGTTTTAATGCGGTTTTCCTTATTCTGCCAATTCAATTGTGAAAAATAATGTCAATTTCTTTTAAGTTCTTGACTGGTGGCAATTAACAACCAATTTCACAACAAGCCGTTGAAATGTCTGAGTTTGTGGAATATGGAAAACCGAAATAATTTTATTAGAACTTTTCTGGTCAAATCTTTGCCTTGATGGTCACTCGACTAGTAACAGTGAGCAAGAAATAAGCTATTACATAGGTAAAACTAATTCAACCAGTGAACATTGGGGCATATTACTGGCTGTTCTTTTAAACCCTTAATATGATATAGGTAATGAATATTTACTATAATCGTGTATATCTTTGTAAACATGGGATATGTAACTAATCAAAATACTATGTGAGATTCACACTCACACACACAATATTATAATCCAAGCGTCGTATATTGTGCATTCTTTGAAACCTTACGAGTCCTTCAAAGCAATAGAAGAGTAAACAAGTCCTAAGATGCCAGCAACAACACCAAAGACAACAACAGCTATTTCAGCTGCAATAGTATAACACCTGAGGTCTTTCCACTTGAGTTTCAAGTGAAACATACAAGGAAAGATGAATGACAAACAAGCACCTAAGACACTTCCAAAAATCCCCATCAATAACCCAAAGTTGGGAACTGCTATTGCAATAGCAAATGTAATGAACACCAAGACAGAACGGGAAGCTATCAGCCAGGCAATGTGACATCTCCTTCCCTTCTCACACATTGGGAGTTTTGGTAAGCAAAGTATGTCGAGGGTCTCTGTGGTTACAAACATGTTGAGAGGATAGGAGAAATAGACATTGATGATTACAAGCACAGCTGCAAAAATGCTCAACGCTGTGTTTTGGTTGAGGTTTAGTGTAACCAAGGGTTGGGTTGCTGTTCCATATAACAAACAACCAAAAAGACCAAGAATAAACTTACAGAATGTAACAATAGAAAAAGAAGTGTAAGTTACCTTATTGAATTTCTTTGGCTCCTGCATGGACCCCTCGATGCCTGGAAAAACAGAATGACCACAATACCCAAATACCACTATCCCAACTGCTACAGGTAGTTTCTCTAGGTTAAAATTAGGGATGTTGTGAAGACTCCAAGAGCTCCACTCGCCTATAGAATGCCCTATTATTACTAATATACAGATTATAAGGGCAAGAACAGCCAGCATACTTAACCATGCTAAGATATGTAGTTTTCTAATGAACACTAAAGGCAGCAATAAGCAAGTGCATATTAGACACCACTCGGTGATGTTCATGTGTACGACACCCTTAAATATACTCATTATACTACTACCTAACATCATGACTAGTAAAATGCTGGTACAATAACAAGTTGATACTATCATAAAGTCAACTAATTTGCCGCCAAAAGGACCCCACACGCTTGCCGCAATCTCTGCATAGCTTGTCCTCACTTTTTTGCGCAATCCTGTCTTGGCAGAGGTTTTGTAGAGACAGTCGATCAGAAGGACCCCAGTGAAATTGGTCATCAAACCAACGAGGAGAATGATAACTAAGAGCAGGAATCCCACCCAAGGAAATTGCGTAAGGTATTCCTAGTACTCCACCGCTACCTTGAATCATGTTGATTACATTCCAGAGAGTAAGAACAGCCGACGCTTGACCATCTTCGGTGATCCTAGCCAGTATTGACACTGAATAACTATAACCTGGAATCTCAGAATGTGCGCTATTGACGCTACCGCTGTGCTTGTCGATAAAAGAACCCTTGCGTGATTGGTGTGAGAAATCATGTCCCCTACTTGAATACAGAGAAAACTGCACCGAAGGAATGAAGAGAGAAGCTTGACTAGTAGTTAAACTATGGAAATCTGTACTTCGATTTGTTTCGGTCGAACGAATTAAAGGAGTTTGTTCTGACGGAGCTTCGTAAGATCTAGAGTCATCCAAGTTTTCTCTTCCTAAATCCTGTTCTTGTTCGAGTTGTTCTGTTGTTAGAGGTTTTCCCTCGAGGATCGTGACAAGATCGGGTTCTTTGAGAACGGGTTGTTGAAATGGTGTCGGTTGAAATGAAGAAATCGAGTCAACCACGACTTCAGGCACGTCTGAAGGGCTTTTTTCATCCATATTAGAACTGTATTTCAGTGACAATCCAAGATATACTGTCGATGACCTCGACGATCGTGACTGAATCAATACTAGTACACACCAATAGATTAGTATTGTTGCGACATCTCTTCCGGTCTTGTTTGACTGGTTCTTACAAACTAGTTTTCGTCCCCCAGGACACGTGCGTGTGAATGCCAAGTCCTTAATGAATTTATTGATAAAGTTCTTTCAATTCTAGAAGGATAAAATGATCAGATTTTTAATCTATTAAACCTTGAATCAGTGTTGGAACGAAACGCAACTTTATTATGAACCCTTTAAAAGGGAAAACCCGCCGCTGATCGGCGCACGTGCAATCACGGCGTGATCCCATACCTTTGATTCAGTTTTCTACGTTAGAGAAGCGGTATTAAAAGCACTGTAAACCATGAATAATTGACAACGAAAGAACAGAAATCTGTTTTTTTAGATCTAATCGTATACCTAGGATGCATTTTTACACGTATCACTAATAAACAAGCGCGACTGGTCTGGTGTAACTTGTACAACTCGTAATCTAAGAGCATGGCGTTACTCGGTAACGATATAAAGGATCAGGTGTCTAACCAGCTTTTCGTGCATTCATACTCTTATGAACTAATATTACACAATACCAGAAAACATACTAACGTGTTTACTTAACCAGCGAAATAGTTAGTAGACTAGTTGAATTCGGTAGATCTTTCAATATTTTCATTCTTTTCTTTTGTGTCAATGGGGAGTTTGCACTCCTTGCGTGACATTTTGTGGGGCTTTAAAAAATACTGCCGCTATCTCGTGCGTCTTTGTACAGTCATTTCCCACCCCTCCACCCAACGGGGAAAAACGGGGAAAGGGGCTGAAAGCGGCTGTACACGGGCTAAAAATTATCTGGCTGTAATACACAACTAGCCTTTATGTAAAGAAAATATATTAAGATAACTCTATGTATACATTTTAATGCAGCCTCCCATAGCAGTGGAAATAAATGAATCAATGAAAAAAAAATGGATATAATAGAAATATAAAATTGTAATTGAGAAAGTTCTAGCTTTTAACATTAAGTTTTTTAATGTTCCTATGCTATTAGCAGAGCACAGTGGTAAAGTGTTACACATTTTGTAGCACCAAGATTTGAGACTGTAGCTGGTAGACCAAAAGGTTATGAGATGCAGAGTGAGTGCAGACTACTGGTGGGTTAATTAATTAAATACTTGACAGGTATAGGTGTGGACAGGCAATGTGGCATCACCTGCAATGTTGCATGAAAAAGGCTGTTTTTTTTTGTGAGGTGTGGGGTGGCAGGTGGGGGTGTAACGATGTGTGATGTTACATGCAATGGGGTGTCTGTACCTAAAGTATATATCATTGATGCATAAGAATGTACTGCCAAGGCATATTTGAATTGATTTCCCTTCATCTTCAAGTTTAAAAAAAGCTTTCTCAGTATTTTATTACTTGATAATTGTTTAACTTCATCATCAAAAACTACAAAAAACCACTTCTAATCACGATTTTCTATTTCATTCATTTTTCTCTCTTATTTCTTCTCGAAGTTGATACTTTGCATCCTCTATAAGAAAACTGAAAAAAGGATAGAAAATAAAATTAACATTGCTTATAGATTTTTTCAAAACTTGCAATGTAATTTGAAACATTTCTGTATATTTTATTGGAGTATTGGAAATTCCAGAGTCAGGTTTGGGAAAGGTCTAAAAGGCTTGAAAAAGTCCATTTTTCTGTACCCATTCCTGTCCACTCATTCATGATAAGGATTGGACTTTCCAAGTGATGGAAAGCAGGGATGGATCCAAGGGGTGTTCTACAATGCAACAGACACCCCCCTAAGGCCGTAATTACCCATGCATTTTTGAAGCAAAAGAAACGTTTATGATGCACACTATCTCTATGTACCATTCTTCAATAAATTCCATAAATTTCTGGATCAACCCCAAACAAATTCCTGGAAAGAGTAGCAGGAGGATTATAGAACTTCCTGGTAAATCATTAGATGTGTGAATATTGAGGAGGCAAAGTATATGGATATTATTATATTAAAAATGTCCAATAATTGGTAGTCATACCTGTACCAGTAGTAGCAAAGAGGAATGGTTCCAAAATGCCACAAAGAATGAGCATCAAATGTCCACCAAATGGGAGGAAAGTCAAATACCTGTATTATTATATAAATAAAAAACAATATCTTATTATACCAGTTTTAAATTAGAACTGAAGGATATTATGCTATATACTCTCTCAACCCCCATCCACTTGTTGTTTCAGCTTGCTTTGGAAATAGATCTTTTTTTGAAGAGTGCATTTTCCTTTCACCTCTGTGGTTTTAGGTTTAATTTCTGACATCACATGCTGGTAGGGTTTGGTTGGGTCTGGAAGACTCCCTTGATTCCATGTTTTGCTCCAGAGAAATTCCAATTTGATCTGTGAGTGAGTGGTGATCTGACTTAGATCAACCTAGAGATCATTTTTAAGGGTTCAATCTGAGAGAAAGCTGTGCTATGTCTCACATCAGGCCAGGGGTTGTTTCCCTGGGGGGTATTCCCCTATATATGCGCTATACAAGTACGTGCCGCCAAACAGGGTATGGTTTTCAGCAATACTCTGGAACAGGGTATATAAAATCAGGTTCGCTCTGGAACAGGGTATATGAAATCATGCTCCCTCCTCTCTGGAACAGGGTAAGAATTTCAGTGATTTTTAGAAACAGGGTCAGGGTAAAGAGGGCTCAGCAGCCCATCCCCCCCCCCCCCCCCCCATTTTTTAACGGTATCTTAATCAGATTTGAAGGAGTGTTTCCAGGCTAGATCTTTTACATACCTCGAGGCCAATTAAAAAGAATACTGATGTTGTAAGAGCTGCAGCTTTCCAAACATAACGCTGTTTGTGATAATTCTAAAGCAGAAAAGGAATTATTTTTAATAGGATATGAAAGTCCAATGCAAATCTAGGATGGTAATCTTATGGGGAATCTAATCTAATCTAAGCAACATGAGATTGCACACTAAATCACAATATGTCGTTTAAATGGACTAACCTTGAAAGACCATATCAGCCATCCTAAAATATTGATAACTCCTGAAGAAACAAATGAATGTCACTTTGATTAGAAAGCTAACTTGCACTGAACAGAATCAGTACCATCCCACCTAAGGATTGCTGATTTCATCATCCGGTCCTGGCTTACTCACCTATTACGACATTCATCTTCATATTATAGCTGTAGTCAAACTTGACAAAACCAAGATAGTAGACATGGCAAGAGTACATGAGTAACAAGACAGAAGCAAATATCCCACACTTTAGTTTATTGTCTGGTCCAACAACCCTGGTAGAAATAATCAAATATTACAGTAGAAGCTGATCACAGAGGCAGTCTGAGATGAATTCAGAATAGAATATTAAACAGATAATTGACTGAGCATGAGGTCCAGAGAGATACACTCAATTGAATAATCGCTAATCTGGTTCAGAAACATAGAACATGTAAGCTGAGACCGAAATGGCACAAGGTTAATGACATAATTATATTATAATTTATTCATTTGCACCATCCATGCAGTTGGTTTTAGAATGCCAAACGCATATTAAAAACAGTGGATGATGCCACGAGTCGCCGGTCACAGCATGCAACTAATTAATGTACTTCCCATTTGCCATTCAGTCTCAGCTTTTATGTTCTTTGTTTCTGAACCCAACAACAATTCTTCAATTTGAGTGTATACAGTAGTATATTGAAGGACAAATTGATATCCCCATACTTGGTCAATAAAATGTTTATTCTGAATGACAGCTAGTACTCTTGACAACTGCACCTTATTACTCAAAGATTGATATTTCTGTTGGTTAGAGATATATTATCATGTAACGAGAATCAATAGATGTTGTAGCGATAGTACACTCACATTTCACATGGAGACTTGGGTTTGATTCCTGGCCTTGGCATCACATGTGAGTAAAACTTGTTAGCTCTCTATCGAGTTCCCTTGATTTAAACTTTTCTTTACACGTTCTCCAGTCTTCCTTCCACTGCAAATTGATATGTGATTCAGCCAAGTCCCAGATTTTAATCAGATGCTGTTAATGTATTCAGGGCATTGACAAATTTGAAGATTTTTGAAGATAATGCCTGGTTTGTTTATTATCTGTAATAATTAACCACTAGTTGAATTTATTACCTTATAAAAAAAGTAAATATGGAGAACAAGATAAGAGAAGTGGCACAAAAGTAATCCAATTTCTGAAATCAAAGTAAAGACAGTTTATAATTTTACAAAATTGATCTGACTACATTTTGACAACAACTAAATTTAGCTGTACCTCAGTCCAATTTAAATCTCTTGTGTGAAAAATGGTAGACCATGTCCAAGCATTGATGTTAACCTAAAATATAGTAATAAATGAACACAAAATTATTATTACATTGCTATTAAATTAAAACACTCTATAAAAATAATTTCATGCATTGTACAATTAAGTTTCCTCATCTGGGTATGTGCTGTCAAACAGGGTATGGTTTTCAGCAATTCTACAGTCTTGAACGGGGAATACAAAATTGTGCTCCCTCTGGGACAGGGTATATGAAAGCACGCTCTCTCCTCTCTAAAACAGGGTATCCATTTTTGCAATATTTACTGGAACAGGGTATGATTTTCAGTGATCTTGCTCTAGAACAGGGTATGAATTTCAATGATAATTACTCTGGAACAGGGTCAGGGTTCAGTGGGCTCAGCAGCACATCCCTACCGTAAATGGGCAAGAGCACTCCCCCAGGTATGTTAATGGTAAGTTGCCCAGCAGTGAGTCAAGGTAGGCTTGCCACAAAGGACAACCTCATGGTTCAAACCATTTAAGCCTATAATCAAAGATTCGATGCATGCCTGCATCCCTCCAGTCCTTATATTAGATTGTCCACACCCTTATTGTGTATATTACTTCTACAATATATATAATATTACAAACCATACCAACATGTAGGTCTTCCATACGTTGTACATTTGGTAATCTTGTGGTATAGACCTAACATACTTCTGCCACCCAGCCACATGTGCCACACCATTGAGTATTGAAAAGAGAGTCGAAGCTGGTTCTTGGATCCCAAGACACCTGATAAATGGCCACTAATAAATGAAAATTATTAATTAATTAATAATCAATGAGGAAAACACAATAGAAATCAGTCAAGTCTGTAAATAGAAAAAAATCCTCATTTGTATTCAATTTTATAGCATGGATTTTCACATCAAGACTCATTCCAGTGAGGTGCCTTCCCAAAATATATGTCTCAACTTGAACTCCAGACTTAAGCACTACTAAATGAAGCACTATTTTTAATCTCTATTTTCGGGGTGCATGTTACAGCTGCATGTTAGTTGATGATAACAAAATATTCCCCATTACTTTCTCTTGACAGCTGTTTTATATTTTTTATCTATATCTCAAGGATTTTGAGTTGTGTGGTTGAACCCAAGAATAGTGACTGTAACCTACCTTTCCATAAAACTGTTTGATACTCCTGTTGTTGGCAACATCATCAGCTGTAACCTTATGCATGCAATTATACTTGCATTCATCTAGACAATCCCAGCTAAACAGCCGGAGGTACCAAGGTAGATCTCTGGGGTATCCCTCAATATTACATGAAATCCATTCACAATCACTAACACAATTTAGAAACCTGTGTGACCTGTCGCCAGCAGAAGAGGATACTGGAGAAAAACAACACAGTGCAGCCAACACAAATTCAAGACCACCACAGATGAACCGCATTCTCATAATACTTGACTTAGTTATACTACAGTTCCTTTGAAAAAGAGAAAATCAGATTATCAAAAACTTCGTATTAATAGAGTATATAGTGAATTTGAGTGCATCAAGTATATATTGGTTCTATCTAGACCTCTTAATTTCCATTTCGTATCATTTCCTCTTATAGTTTTGTTTTGTTATGTTTACTGACAATACACACTAGAGTTTTAAGAGTCATCAATATGGATACAAGTCAAACGAAGACTTTTATTCTCAAGAGGAAGAATTTTTTTTTCAAAATTGTATCATTCGTTCTTTATGACCTTTTCCAAGTTCAACTGCAGGGCTTCCTGTGTGTATAGCAATGCCCTGGCCTTGGAAGTAAAATTAAAAAGACAATAAAATTTGACGATCTAAATAATAGGGACTGAATTAAAAAGTTAGGATTGTTTATATGTAGGATTTTTATTGTTTTCGCAAGAAACAATTATGACACCCTATAATAAAATATCACACTCACGCGATCACCATACATCATGTCGACAGTATATGATTAAAACCTCGCTAAACAATGATAGAAAAGTACCAGTGAAATGAAAGGAAAATGCTTACCAGAATTCATAGAAAGACCATTTCTATTTAACACGGAAAAACGGAAAACGGGTTCAACATTTCCAAACAAACAATACCAGACCACCACCCGCCATTTTAGAACCAAACTTGTCATCCCCAGGCTCTACTCATAACAACAAGGAACGCCTGGTAAAATATTTACTCCATTCTTCTTTAGTTCTTCAGCTTTGGTTTTGGTTTGAGATTTTTGTTATGTTTTAAAGAGATTTTGCTTGATGATGCGATTGCTGCGTTGTAAAAAGAAGTTGGATGTTTTAATTTCAAGAGGAACAAGGTTCAGGTGAGTACACAGGGCGAACAGGACGAAAGATTGACACCAGGACGTCGATAGAATTGCATAATATTTAAATAAGCAAAAAGACAAATGATTGGAGCACAGGAACGAAACTGAGTTAAATATTGACCTACATAATATGAATTCACGACTAAAAGTTTTATTTATATTTGATTCCTGAACCTGTCCAAAAGAAAGTATATTACGCGTCTCATATTTACCCTGTGGTCCAAGGCTATTTATTCTCGCTCCGGCTGTTTTTTTACAACGTGAAATAAGAACCTCTGCAGCACAGGGTAGTCCCTTATATACATGTGAAATATTTGCAGTCATAGAATCATGTCTACTCACCTGAAAAGAACAGAATCATCATCCAGAGATCAGGTAAAATGTCTTCACTTAAAGCTTTCCATAATATCACCTTAAGTTTGTACATGAAAGTTTTTATATTTTTATTTTAATGTACTTCGTTTTGAATTGATTCTGTTATAATAATGTTTGAAAAAGAAGTGGCTGCTAAATACCCCAGACTTTCATAATATACAAGGGGGGACAGAGATTTAAGAGCAAACATGTGCCCCTGGGTTGGAATTTGATAGCTTATAAATGCTTACTCTACATTTACTTATGATTGTATGACAATTTCATGGGATAAGGTAGAGCAATTTGATTGACAACTGCTTTCCAGCCCAGGGACATTTGAATTTTTCTTATGATTTTTTTTTAACCCACACCCCTTGGCTGGCTACCCCCAACCACTTCCCCTTCCCTTCACCAGGTGGGGGTTGTAACTTATGATTTTTACCTATATGAGGTACCAATTATCTATTATGATTAAGTGAAAGAAGTCGAATGAAGTTCCAAAAAGAAATATTCAATTACAGCTTTCCATATTGCTGTTATTAATATAACCTCAGGTATCTTATTACTTGACAAACACCCTAAGAGGTACTTTCCTTGTCATTTAAATTTTGTGTCACCCTAAGACAGCTAAAAATCACAGATTTTTGTTTATGGAGTACATACCCCAATATGTTTGAAGAATTTAAAATTAATTACTTTGAATTCCACTGGAAATATTTAGATTATAATTACAAAAAAAAACATTACGCCCAAACCGAGCAGGTACCTTCAGGTAAAAAATGGTAGCCCCCAAAACTGGTTATTAGTACAGGGAATGACTGCATGGTAATTTTAATAAAAGGATAGGCAGATAAATGGAGGGATGTGTAGGAAAACGGATGAAAGAACAGATGGACGGATGGACGGATGGACGGATGGACGGATGGACGGATGGACGGATGGACGGATGGACGGATGGACGGATGGACGGATGGACGGATGGACGGATGGACGGATGGACGGATGGACGGATGGACGGATGGACAGATGGACGGATGGACGGATGGACGGATGGACGGATGGACGGATGGACGGATGGACGGATAGATAGGTTGGTGGGTCAGTGGGATATCGAGTGGACAGACAGAAAAAAGATGGAGGGATTTATGGCATCATTTTGAACAGGGTGGCACAGAGGGGTTCTGCATTAGGTTGTACAAATCAATATTTCCAAATTTCACATGCATTTTGAGGCACATTTACAATTTACATTTGCATCACAAATGTTAGCTGAAACCAGAAATTCCTATATCATGCTCTATATTCATGTGTAACCAATGTGGCACCCTGTTTAAATAATAATGTTATATTTTAATTCTTGCATTATAACGTTATAACCATATGGTCTTTTAACTCAATACACAGAATGTTTTCTCTGCTGAAGTAACAAAGATAAATCCACTGTCAAAAAGTGTAAAACAATTGAATTTAAAAATAATTGACAATTCATTTCATTTCAAGCCAGGTCAATGGTAAGTATAGGTTTATTAAGTGGATTACTAGTGTACTTGCAACCCCCCCCCTCCCTTCCAAACCAACCCCCCTCGATCAGAGGAATGCCCCTAAACATGTGAAATAGTATTTCCAGAAACTAAAAATATAAAATTTTGAGTGAATCATTTACTTTCTGACCAAGGAAATTGTCTTGAAAATACTAAAAATAGCTAACATCTCCAAACATGTGAAATAAGAAAATTATGTCCTTAGGGACTATTTAATACCCCCTGCCCCAGGAAATTCGAATGAATTTTCTTTTATACAAACTCTGTAATTTCGTTCTTTCTTTGACCACCCCCCCTCCCTTCCCCACCCCCACCCATCAGAAATTCCAAATTCCCCTGTTGCAGAGGGTGGGGGGAGAGGTATGGATAATTTCTCAAAATACACATTTCTGGATCATATAATGATTTTAGTCGCCTGTTTTAGTGACTGTTCAACTGCAGTACTAAATCTGCTTGCAACTCAAAGCCTTGAATTTTTCTAGCCCTTAAAAGTCATTGTTGAAGTCTCCCAGTTGTTATACATTTTGTTTTATTTGACATTTTTAAAACTCAAAATTGTTGTTCTGTCTTTTGCATTCTAGATCTTACATTTTAAAATCTTCATGTTAGTTAAAATGTTCTTTCTATTGTTTAGGGTAGATTTCTTTATACCGGGGCTGTCCACAGTTGGAGGTTTTTCTATTTGTTCGAGTCCAAAGTGTCTGCAACAGAATAAACAACTTACTCTAGCTATCAAGTACAGTACACATCCTCCTGCTCACTGGGTCCATACACAGGTATTTTACAAAATATTTTTTTACAGACTAGATGTGTATGATCACATGATAGTATCTATATCATGTTGGATGTCAGGAACAATTCATGGTTCTGACCCACAAGCTAAGCCATGCAATAATAATATTAGCTTGTGAATATCTCTTGAATTAATAGGAAATTGCCTCATAATCCTTGTAGTTGTTTTTAAAGCAAATGTGTAGATTGTGAGACAAGATTTTAATTCTACTGCAAAAACTGCTGGGTTTTTACATTTTAATTTTTTGTTTTGTTAACAAGTGTAAAATGGGGGACAAAGTCCAGATTCGTGTTGGTGGAAACTTTTACTTAGAACTTTCCAAACCTTATGGTGAACAGTCTAGGGAAGATATTTTGCTCATCGCAGGAGGAGTTGGGATTAACCCTTTGTGGTCCATGATGCAGTATGTTGCTGATACTATCACAGAGTCTCCAACAGTTTCATTTGGAAGAACATCACTTCTTTACAGTGCAAGCACTAATGACGAGCTGCTCTTTAAGGTAAGGCAAAAGTATGTTATATATAAATGTTATCTGTTAACTGGCAAATTAGTGTGACTTGCTTTGTTGCTTAAAAGTGTTGCAGTTTTAATTCTGGTTGACATGTAATATATAATAATCGCCATGCCAACCAATGAAAAGTGCACCATAATCAGAAGAAAATGATAATAATATTATTAATAACTGAATCCAACTTCCAATGTCATTCCAAAGTGAAAACTTAATCATGCTCATTTTCTAACTTTCATTAAATGTTTGTAATTCATTCCCCAAATTAGTTGTAGTCTTCTCCACAGTAGTAGAGACTTTTCTCCAAGCAGTTAATTTACTGAATCTGACTAATATAAAATACTTCAATTCTTGATGTGCGACACTAGAAAGTATGACCACAATTAATGAAATGGCATACTTCTTATCCATGCATGCACACCTTGCTTTTTGCTGCGAAACAAGCTCTTACACACTTTATTTGATTCAGCACATCGCCCTATAAAGGATTGCATTAACTTGACAAGTAGTTTTTGTTTCATAATGCAGGATGCCATCATTGACACTTGTAATCAACATCCTCTCATGGACTGCAAGTTTTTTATAACATCAGATGAAATCACAGGTCAAAATCAGATTTTGTATAATGACAAATTTACTCAAGGTATGAAATATATATGGAAGCCTTATAATATAGTAACAAAACAATTTGGTTTTAATTAATATCCCATATTCCATTCTATTAGCCATTCCGGAGTTGCAGAACATTGGCATCCTGGTGCTGTTTTAGGGGACACTTGATTACTTACATGTTGTCTTTTTTGCTTGCTGATAGTGAAAACTGAAAGAAAAGTGATAGGAAACTTCTAAGTTAATTTAAAAATTGTTGTTATTTTTCAAATCAGAATTGAGAAAATTTGCAAAACTTAGGTGTCACTTTTTCTTTTGAAATAATAGAATTCCAGGCCACTAAATGAAAAAATTTAATAACATTAACATGATCAGCTTTATATTTTTATTCCAATGGCAGGCATGTTTTTATTTTTGGCTGCTCACTTTTCACAGGCTTCATGGCACCTCAGTTTTACAGTGACGTCATTTGTACGTCACTAATTTCAGATTAGCTGGAAGAGTTGTCAACATAACCTCCATTGCTAATTTCTTTCAAGGTTACCGAATAACAAAAGACACATTGAAGATAGCTTTATCTCAGCTGAACACTAGTAGAGTTAAAGTGTTCATTTGTGGACCACAGCCGATGATAGAATCCATGGTAGCTACTCTTCTAGAACTTGGTGTTAATATCAACAATATTCACTTTGAGAAATGGTGGTGATCAGAAAGCATCATGTTGCCATAGCTACTGCAGTCTTGGATACATGGCAATATTGGTCATGTTACACACAATGGTTATAATTAGGAATCTGGAAAATGATGCATGTTACATCTACTGGTAAGCATCAATAATTCCACGAGGTTCTGCAGGACATTCTCTATTTGAAACAAACTGAATTGCATCTTGCAGCAGCCTGAGGTGCTCCTTTTGTGGTTGGGGAGTCAGGGTCGGGAAATATTGGGTGCTAAATCTTGCAGTTGTTTCTAGTACAAAATTAGCAGAAAACCTTTCAATATTTCTCCCTTTTGATAGAACAATCTTTCCTCTCACCTAGTCCCCTTACATGGGTCCTGATACAGAAGGTGTACCCTTAAAATTAGGTCTGCCTTTTCCACCCAGGTATGGGCCTGACATATAACAACTGTAATGCTCAGTTTTTATTTAAAGATATACACAATCATCGTACATTTAATTTTTGAATTATTATGCTATTACAGTACTACTATATCAACCAAGGCCACCCAAGGCCACCCAAGGCCACCCAAATAAACTTTCAAAAATTTCAAAATTCAAATTTGCTGAATTGTATTTTGACCCTGAACAACAGGATATGGCAACACAAGTATAAAGTAAAATATTATTATGATTACAAAAAAAACCTGAACATTAGTGTAGTCATTCTTACTATTGTTTAAATATTAGATCGCTAATTTGTATGGAAATTTGTTAGTGTGGCCTTGATTGGTGTCACACTGTCAGTAGAAATTATTTATAGATCTGTATCATAAAAATATTTTACTAACAAATTGTTCTTTTTTTTAACGAGAAGACTTTCTTTTTTCAAATATCCTTTAAATTTAAACTCTTAAAGCTGTTATCATCATCTAAATATTGTATTAAAGGCATGATAAAAAATCATCATTCATTTAAGAAATGGTAAATGCTTAGCGTTTGTATATTCAGTTCTGGATGCATGCATGAGGTAAATATGACTCTAGCTTCCTAAAAGAAACTTAAAAGCAACACTCCAGCTCATCTAGAACTGGATATTTGCACAACCAAGCTTACGCCATTGCATTAAGGACTGCATAAAAAATTAAATTTTTGTTCTAACAAAATCTTTATTACATAGCATGTGCTACTCAATCATGTCAGCATGCACCATACATTTTTTGATGCAAGCTCATGAACTCTATTTAACCAATCAGAGGGTGTGCTACATCATGGCAATGTTATAATTAATGTTTCATTTAAAAAATATTCAAAAAATGTGGATGAAGTTTATGAATTATTTTTGTCTTTTTTGTTGAGAATGTGTTAAATAAAGTCAACACATTAGTGAATCAAAATATGTAATGTATTTTTTATTTTATTTTATCTTTAAATATACTTTATTCTCTCTGGCATTTGCTATTTTGATGGGAAGATGGGAGGAGAAATAACCATTCCTTTTGTTCCCTTGCTCAGTGTTTACAATCACAAGAAAGGAAAGAACTTCTGGAAACCATGGTATTAGTTAGATGTATAAATCATTTAACTCCTAATCATGGGTAAAAAGAGCGAAATTCTAAATGTACATAACTATGTTGGCAGTTTTAATGCACTGTGCATGTGTTCACTGAGTTTTACTTGATCTTCGAAGAAGCAAAAGGAAAGCCAATATGCGGAAGCCAACAAAGAGAGCCAGGAGGGCGTAGATGTCAATCATAAAGGTGTCCTGTAGACAAACAAAGTCAAATAGCATAAATTCAAGACATTTTTTAGGTCAAATTTCAGCGGCAGCTTGCAGAGTTCGCAGAATATTAAAAACCACTGCTGCAGTAAATATTGTTAATGATTTACCAGTGATTATGCTCGTATCACATAATCGTAATCTAATAGTTTTGATTTGGAGTGATAAGTTGATGTAGCGTGCCGAAGGATGTTAAACTAAGAAAGAAGCTCCTTAGAATATTAACCAATTTGCTATCCGGCCAAGTAGCACAGAGGTATGTAACTCATATTATATTTAGTTCTTCTACAAGAAATTATCAATATTATTATTCTTCAGCATAAACTGCCGATATTTGACTGAGCATTCATTTCTAAGTATCGCTAGACCACGTGTTGCATAAATCATTCCTTAATCAAGCACTTTGTTCTATTTGTAAGCGGTTTAACTAATACAGATATACCTTATTGTATTTTACCCAGTCTTTACGTGATTCTAATAAATGATGAATGATGAATGATGGAATCTCAGTAAGTGTTTGCTGTTCTAACACGGCCGACCCGGGGAAACTCGAAAGATTGCCCCAGCCGTAACAGTAAAGACTCTATGGCTACAGTGCATCTGAAGGTATGTCAAATTTTGATTTAAACACCGAGGAAATCGATGAAAACACGCAAAGAGAAAAGAAAATGACAGAGAAGGGCACAGCCTTTAAATTGGACTTGCTAGATCGTGATCGAATTACGGCCCAAAGAAATTGGCGCAAACAGTTTAATATTGTGAATGGATTGCTAGCAGACTCAGAGGATGTCAACCGGCTTCTTAGTGAAAGGGGTCTGTTGGAAGCAAAAATGGAGATTCTCGCCGGCGCGAATGAAAGGCTAGAAGAGGCTTTAGACGTAACAGAAAGACGCGTAGCGAGCGAGAAATTTGAGACGATCGACCAACAGCACTCTGACCTCCTAAAAGAAGTAAACAAAAGGTTAAGCGATTTAAAAAGGCTAAATGAAGACGAAAGATCTTCGATATCGGGCTCGTCTCGCAGCTCGAGATCAACTCGCTCTAGTAAATCCAGCAATTCCGCGTTTGCAAGAAAGGCCGAGATGGCTGGCATGATCGCGAGACTCGGCGCAGAGTTAAAATTTCAAGACTTAGAAGCACAAAGAGCCGACGCGCTAAGAAAACAAGAGGCTGAGATGACGAAGTTTCGAATTGCTAAGAATTTAGCGCTTGCGAAGGCCGAAATGAACGCGATTGCCAAGGTACATGAAGCAGAGCTAGGAATAGTCGACGGCGCATTTGATTTGCCTAAAGAAGATGACACAGAGAAAGATTTAAACAAATATTTGAGTATGCAACTTGACTCCGTCAATAAAGCCCCGCAACACGATCCTGTCATGCAATCTACGCATCATGCAGCTAACATATCAGAATCCCATATCCATGCAAGAGAATCTAAGTCGACTAAGTCGGAAAACCTTGGTTTCGAATCCAAATCTAAGTCAGAAAATCTTGATTTCGAGTCCAAGTATAAGATAGATCCAGAGCTAAAAAATTATTCGAAACCTTCGAACTCGTCTGTAAATCCTTTCACCTCAACTCGCGTCATAGGCACACCATTTGACAACTATCCGTCAACACATTTGAACACACGGAACCCATTTGATCCACCAACGGATTTATTTGACGATGTCGACGCATCGCAGTTCGTGTCTTACCGAGAAACAAACGTGCATAGTAGTACACCAAGCTCGAATAATGATAACGCCCTCGGCAGATTGGCAGATTTGTTGTCCGAAAGACGCAACATAGATAGTCTTCCACTTCCGGAACCGGAAATCTTCAGAGGCAGTATGTTCCATTATCCTAATTGGCTTAAATCCTTTGAGACTATAATAGAAAGCCGAATAGAAAGTCCAGCTCAACGGCTGTATTATCTTGGAAAATACACCGCGGGGGAAGCCAAAGAAGCGATTAGCGGTCTCCTATGTTTGGATAGCAAGGACGCGTACCTTCAGGCAAAGGGTATACTAGCATATCGGTACGGGAACCCCTTCCTTGTGGCTGACGCATACAGAAAGAAACTAAGTGATTGGCCGAAAATCCCTCCAAACGATGGGGTTAGTTTGCGGAAATTTTCCGATTTTTTATTCCATTGCTTGGCCGCAATGCAGAACGTTAAGTATCTAAAGGTGCTAAACGATCCGGAAGAAAACCAAAAAATGGCCAAGAAACTTCCAAGATACTTAGTAGATCGCTGGAGTCGAGAGGTAGATAGATGGATTAGCGGCGAACGAAGCGGCGTTTTGCTCCCCTTTGAAAGAGAGAATGAGATGGGATACCCACCATTCGCCGAGTTCTGCAATTTTATATCGCGCGAGGCAAGGATCGCATGCAATCCGGTAATCTCCAATAAAATCTTCAAAGAAGAAGAAAGTAAGAAAGAGGAAATAGCCAAACCTGTCAGAGTAGGAAGGATCTACAATCAGAGATCCCTCTTTACAGATTCCGCTGAAGTAAAGCGAGAAAATTCAGGATCCAAAAGGGACGACTCGAAGCAAGAAAGGTCAGTGCACTGTGCGTCGTGCAAGGGACCACATAACCTAGACGACTGCAAGGCGTTCCTAAAGCTGTCAGCTAAAGAGAGAGTAAGCTTCGTACGCGCGAAGGGACTCTGTCTCGGGTGCCTAAGATGGGGTCACATGCGAAAGGATTGCAGAAGGAGAGCAGTATGCAAGAGTTGCCACGGCTTCCATCCGACGTCTTTGCACGACGGTACGTTCGTTCCAAAGAAGGAATTGAAAGAGAACTCTGATCAAGAAATAGAGGTTAAGGAGGTTTCATTGAAATGTACGAAGATCAGTGACCAGAGACAAGACGACTGTGCCGCCCATTCCCTGATCGTTCCGGTATGGATACATCACAGCGACAATCCGTCCCAAGAAGTACTTGTATACGCTCTCTTAGACGACCAGTCAGACGGCTGTTTCATCAAGAATGACGTCGTTGAAAGAATGGCAGTGAAGGGAGTCCAAGTGAAGCTCAAATTGTCAACGGTACTTGCGGAACGTCTCATTGATTGTCAGAAGGTGAACGGTCTGGTGGTACGAGGCCTAAACGAAAGTGAGATCATCCCACTACCCGGAACGTATTCAAGAGAAATCATTCCAGCGAGAAGAGGACAGATTCCTCGACCAGAAACAGCTCGAAAGTGGCCACACCTGGAGCGTATAGCTGATCAACTGATGCCACACAGAAGCGACGTGGAAATCGGGTTGCTGATCGGTCTAAACTGCGCACGCGCAATCAAGCCAAGAGAAGTCATTCCGGGCAAGGACGATGAACCTTATGCGAAGAAGACTGCGCTAGGATGGGGAGTGATAGGCATAGTAGATCCTGACTGCAAGGATGTCCACGAGAAGTGCGGCTGCCATCGCATACTCGCCAGGGAGGTTGTAGGAGAGACCAAGAAACCACTTCACTTCTCCATGCGTACTCAAACAAAGGAAATAATGACACCATTTCAAGTTTCGAAGATGTTCGAACTTGACTTTGATGAATCACAAGACGAAGAGCGGACACTCTCTTACAATGACCGCAAGTTCATGCAAAGAATGAAAGATGGAATTAACCAAAGAGAGGATGGCCATTATGAAATTCCTCTACCCTTCAAAGATGATAGAATTAATCTGCCTAACAACAGAGAGTTAGCCGTAAGCCGTAATCAGACTGATGAGGTTGAAAGGGAGGCTTGAAAGGGACGAAACCTACCGCAAGCATTACCAAGAATTCATGAAGGAGATGCTCAGTAAAGGTTATGCAGAAAAAGTTCCCCAGTCAAAGGAGAGCGGCGATGATGGTCAAGTGTGGTACATCCCGCATCACGGCGTCTATCACCCCCAGAAGAAGGATAAAATCAGAGTTGTCTTTGATGGCAGTGCGGAATACAAGGGCGAGTCACTCAACAGACATCTGCTTCAGGGACCGGACCTCACGAACAACCTCTCAGGAGTTCTGTGCCGATTCAGGAAAGAACCGGTAGCACTAATGTGTGACATCGAAGGAATGTTCCACCAAGTGAAGGTAAACGTCGAACATAGAAACTTTCTTAGGTTCCTTTGGTGGGAGGACGGTGATACGAACAATCCTTTGACAGAGTACAGGATGACAGTCCACCTTTTCGGAGCGGTCTCCTCACCTGGCTGTTCGAATTTTGCCTTGAAATCAACAGCCGACGACTACGAGATCGAGTTTGGCAAGGAAGCAGCAGAGTTCATTAGGAACGATTTCTATGTAGACGATGGGTTAAAGTCCGTTCCAACCATTGCGCAAGCCATCGCTCTTATTGAGAACACGAAGGCACTCTGCCAGAGGGGTGGCTTCAACCTGCACAAGTTCCTATCGAACAGTAAAGCAGTTATAGAATCAATCCCAATTGAGGCACGCGCGAAAGGTTTAAAGAATCTTGACATAACCAAGGACCTGTTGCCCATCGAGAGAGCCCTGGGAGTGCAATGGTGTATAGAGTCGGATCAGCTGCAGTTCAAGATCGAACTGAAGGACAGGCCATTGACGAGAAGAGGAATATTAGCAACGGTAAGCTCTATTTACGACCCCCTGGGCATGGTAGCTCCCTTTGTTCTTGTGGGCAAAAGGATACTCCAAGACCTTACCAGAGACAATGTTGGATGGGACGATAAAGTACCAGAGTCAATCAGACCTCGTTGGGAGAAGTGGAGGAGCGAGCTGCATCGCCTGGCCGAATTAAAGATTCCTAGATGTTACAAACCTGAAGGCTTTGGAGAGTGCAAGACCGTCGAGATACACAACTTCTCCGATGCAAGCACCAACGGCTATGGCCAGTGCTCCTACCTTAGAATGGTGAACGATCGTGACGAGATACATTGCGCCCTGGTAATGGCAAAGGCTAGAGTGACACCACTCAGACCTATAACAGTGCCTCGCCTAGAACTCACGGCAGCATTGGTATCCGCCAAGGTGAGCGGCTTTCTGAAGAAAGAGTTGAAATACGAAGAAATAGCAGAAGTGTTCTGGACGGACAGTAAGGTCGTTCTTGGTTATATATCCAACAATGCAAGGCGTTTTCACACGTTCGTGGCAAACCGCGTTCAGCAAATTCGTGAACGCGCCTCGCCTCACCAATGGAAGTACGTGGAAACAAGCATGAATCCGGCTGACGACGCTTCCAGAGGCCTTAGTGCTCAAGAGCTGATCGAGAGCAAACGATGGTGGAATGGCCCAAGCTTCCTTTGGCACCCAATCAAAGAGTCCCAGACTTTATCAGAAACCTTCACAGTTATCAACCACAGCGATCCAGAAGTGAAGAAAGTCACAGCCTTAGCAACGCACTCAAAGGAATACCCAACAATTTTAGAGCGTGTCAAGTACTTTTCAGATTGGTATCGCGCCAAGAGAGCTATCGTGATATGCAAGAAATTTGTGCAGAAGCTAGCCTGGGCGATAAACGCACGCAAGGAAAGGGTGGATATCTATAAAAGTCGAAGAGACGGAACGTCAACAAGGGAAAGAATTCAGTTCGATGTGCAAGACCTACAACAAGCGGAAACTCTGATCCTGAAGGCTGTCCAGAGCCAATCCTTTCCTGAAGAAATGAGAGCTCTAAAGGCCCTGGGACGTCCAGCAGAAAAGATTGTGAAATCTAGCTCTCTTCTCCGTCTGAGTCCGTTTCTTGACGAAAACCAGGTCCTCCGCGTTGGTGGCAGAATCGGATTGGCCGACCTTCCCTTCTAAGTGAAACATCCCGTTATCCTCCCAAAGAAATGTCACGTGACAGGTCTAGTAATCCGCCACTATCATCAGAGAGCCCACCAAGGCAAGGCAAGAACACTAGCAGACATACGCGCTGCTGGCTTGTGGATTATTGATGGAAGCTCAGCAGTGGGACACTACATCTCCAAATGCGTCGCATGTCAAAGGCTGAGAGGCGCCACTCAGAAACAAAAAATGAGTGATCTTCCTAAAGACAGACTGGAAGAAGCTCCACCTTTCACATACAGTGCGGTGGACTACTTTGGCCCCTGGTACATAAAGGAAGGAAGACGTGAGCTGAAAAGGTACGGAGTCCTATTCACCTGCATGGCCTCACGTGCGGTTCACATAGAAACAGCAGCATCGCTGACAACAGATTCCTTCATCAACGCCTACCGAAGGTTTACCGGACGGCGTGGACCAGTGCGCCAATTAAGATCGGATCAAGGAACGAACTTTGTGGGTGCTAGAAATGAGCTTGACGCAGCCATGAAGAAAATGGACCAAGATGCCATAAAGAGAGAGCTGATAAAGACCAACTGCGATTGGATACAGTTTAAGATGAATGTCCCGCACGCAAGCCACATGGGCGGCGTGTGGGAAAGGCAGATTCGCAGCGTGAGAAGCGTGCTAACAGCTCTGCTACAGACTCATGGAAAGCAACTCGATGATGAATCCTTGAGGACACTGATGATCGAAGCAGAAGCTATAGTAAACAGCCGCCCCCTCACTACCAACGGTCTCACAGAACCAGATTCCTTAGAAGCATTAACGCCTAGTCACTTGCTGACCATGAAGACTACGATAGTAATGCCTCCACCGGGAGATTTCCAGAGGGCGGACCTATACTCAAGAAAAAGATGGCGCAGAGTCCAACACCTAACCAATGAATTCTGGCAACGTTGGAGAAGATGTTACTTACAGTCTCTACAAGAACGACAAAAGTGGTTGCGCCCCCGAAAGAATCTGTCAGTGGATGACATCGTCATACTGAAGGATGCGGACAACCCGAGATCTAAGTGGCAGCTCGCACGCATTGTAGAGCCATATAAAGACGAAGACGGCTACGTCCGCAAAGTCAAGATTGCTGTCTCCTCTCCTCACCTCGATTCCTCAGGAAGAAGAACCGGCTCCAAGATGACATACTTAGAAAGGCCGATCCACAAGCTTGTTCTGCTCCTGAGGAGCGATGACAACTAATAAATGAGAGACCAGGGAGTCCCAGCCAAGGAGCCATAGAACGTGAATTGAACACTGAATATTGAACATTTTTTAGTAATATATATATAGTTTGTTTTGTTTGGGTTAAATTGTAATCACAATTTAGGGGAGCCATGTTAATGATTTACCAGTGATTATGCTCGTATCACATAATCGTAATCTAATAGTTTTGATTTGGAGTGATAAGTTGATGTAGCGTGCCGAAGGATGTTAAACTAAGAAAGAAGCTCCTTAGAATATTAACCAATTTGCTATCCGGCCAAGTAGCACAGAGGTATGTAACTCATATTATATTTAGTTCTTCTACAAGAAATTATCAATATTATTATTCTTCAGCATAAACTGCCGATATTTGACTGAGCATTCATTTCTAAGTATCGCTAGACCACGTGTTGCATAAATCATTCCTTAATCAAGCACTTTGTTCTATTTGTAAGCGGTTTAACTAATACAGATATACCTTATTGTATTTTACCCAGTCTTTACGTGATTCTAATAAATGATGAATGATGAATGATGGAATCTCAGTAAGTGTTTGCTGTTCTAACACGGCCGACCCGGGGAAACTCGAAAGATTGCCCCAGCCGTAACAAATATGTATAAGTTTAAATATCATATATTAAGATGATGGCTAGTGAAACTAGCGTGGACTGCGTCGGTGTTTCTAATGAAACAAGTTATCGTAGATTTATAAGTCTTACTTCTATTTTCACTACGGTGTAAAACTTATGAATCTACGATAACTTGTATCATATATTAAGTTGATGTTAAATTACCTTCTTAAGTCCAAGAAAATCAATGGCTGCATCACCATTGGGTATGCACAGTGATGATGTTTTATTCCTGCTTGAACAATTTTTATCTAATGAATGAATAAATAAATAAATGATAAGTGGAAATTGCTGTAAACAAAGAAGTTAGCTGTCTACACTTGATGGCAATATCTGGGGTATTGCAAAACGTACCTATTTTTCCATAACCATCCCACTGGTTTACAATGAGCAGCTCAAACCCATATCTAAACCAGGATATGTACTTTATCCAAAGGAAATAAACAGGAACAGTACTGGAAAGATGAAAAAAAATACATGCAGGTCAGGAGTGTTTGTAGATGAATTCAAATACTGCACCTCATGCTGATAAAATATCATGCAATGCAATATGGTACAAAACCCATTTTATCTCAACCTTCCATCTCACAAAATTCATTTGTATTCTCCTTTCTTAATGTTTTCTTCAGACAGTTATGTGAGTTAGCAGGGCTTAAGTGAATAACTAACCAATGTATGATGAAAATGAGTGAGGTGTATCTAACCAGTTGGGTGAAGTGCTGAGGTGGCTAAAAATTAAACGAAAACTGCTAATTTATTTCTTCCCATCACCAGATGCATCAATTGTGTGCCAAAAAGTGGCATGTACCAAGAAAAAGAGGTTCTAGTGGTTAACCAGTTGGATCTTCGTAGCAGCTTCAAACTTACGAGTCTTTGAGGAAATATCCACCAAATAACATCAAAGGCAACATCAATGGGGGGCCCAAGGCTGATGCTCCTTCAACCGAGGGTGACAAACTAGATATGACATATCCTGCAATAATATGCATACAAAATGTATAAAACAATGCTGACATGAAGGCACAGACATACAAGTATGGAATCACTCAACTATGCGCTACCAACTATGCAATTATTGCCGACCTACAACATGAAATCTTGTCCAAATCTGCATATGTTGCATGCAACATTGCAGCAGTAGAATTAAAATTTCTTTCTTCAATGATAGGTGCAACAGCTTTAGTTGTGAACAAATTTCCAAATTTTCCATAATTCATAAGTCTTGTTAAGCAACAAATATGTGTAACATCCCTCGAAAGGCCTGCTGAGCGGTGTAGAAATTTTACTTACCATATGAAATAGCTACGTTAGTTAATGCAGTCAGAATAGCAAAAGCGTAGATGAAAGGAAGAAGTTCTGGCCGAAGACCTTAAAATAGGTATTAAAAAAAATGCAATAGTTATTCATCAGAAAAATAAAATCCAAAGGCATTTTCTGGCGGTTCTTTATTATGTGAACAATTATCCACCAGAAGGAACACAAGAATATTTGATGGGTTGCAAGTATTCCCAAAAGAGGTAAAAGAAAAAACATGGAGACCATTGTGGTACCATTAACAATGGATCCTAATGAGAAATCTTTTGTTAAATGGTACCAACATGGCTGCAATGATGTAACGTGCAAAAGAAGAATTTTCAAGACATTTCTGCCAATCACCTATTGGTTCTGTCCTGTGCTTCAAGGGTTTTTTTATGTCCTCTCTTTGCAAAGATAACTTCTAAATTCTAATCAAATTCATTGAGAAAGAGCCAAATAGTGGGAACTCTCATTTTTTTCATTCTCTTAGGATGAAATAAAACTAAACTAATCTGGTTTCAAGTCAGGTTTTTCTTTCAAGTTGAGACATACTAATGTGCCTTTACACCTAAATACAACAACGTAATTCTGACTAAAAAAACTTGGAATATTTTGGTTGGTTGATGGGGAGCCATTTTAATTAGTAAACCATTAAAACTATACCTATCATCCAATAAGATACAGACGTCAGCAGAAGTGGTGACAAGATGAAAATAGGAAGCTGAAAGATAACAAAATAACATCAAAGCAGAACATTTGTGTATTTAGTCTAAAAAATATTCCATGTTAGTGAAGTAGAGGGTAGGAGCTGAGTGTGGTAGGCCCCTTCCTTCCATGTGGTAGGTGAAGTCTTTTCTTACATCGTGATATGGGAATTGTTACTAAGACGACACACCCACTACTACTGCATTTATTACAAATCTCAACTCACTTGCAAGTTATTCCAATCATTTGTAAAGTACACTCGAAATGTACAAAAAATGAAGAGATGAAAAAGCAGTAATGGTGGAAGATGAGAGTAAATGTATTAGGACTAAGAAATGGCATTGAATGATAGCACTGTCATAGCACGGAGCACAGTGTGCAAGATCACTGCTCATTCAATAGAGCCTTTTGGGACAAAGCCTTTACAGTCTAATAATGCTCAGTCATGGCACCATCACAATCACAGCATGGCACAGCACGTCATGGCTGGTGCGTACTGTGAGCTTTTGTACTTTACAAAGAACACCTCTGTATTTAATTCCGACCCTAGTTTTTAATTCCGACCTTTGCGTTATTTGACCTAAGGATTATGCCTTCTATTGTGGCCGACCTTAATATTAAATACAGAGGTGTTAAAGGCAAAAATTGATATGCCTTATTTTTTATTTGTCATTAAAAGAAATGCACATGGACCAAATGACAACGCAAGGATGCGCACAACATTTAATGTTTGCCAGTTGAATAATAATTATTTTGATCAGAAGAAGCCATACCTCGGCAAGAGTCTTCGATAAGAAGTACACATCTGTCCTATACATGCCATTCTTGTGGTCTCGTAAAAATACTGGTAGTTCTGCTGGAAAAACCTTAACAAAGGCAGGAAAAACGTGGCTTACAAAACCATACAATCAATTTTGTTTAATATGTTACTGTTGTGCAGTTGCTGTGTATGTTGTCTTGTTGTTGCTGACACTGTTGTTACCGTTGTGCAGTTGCTGTTGTTTTGTTGTTGCTACTGCTGCCGCTTATTGTTGTACAACAATCTAGAGTAATATACTGAATAACAAACAAGATTTTTCTGTGGGAAAACTTACGAATATGACTCCTTGAAGACCTGAAAATGACACTGAGGTGACAAGAAAGAAAATGGCACCTGAGAGGTTCTGTACGCCGCTCGTGTTGATTGGTGTTTGAAGGTAAATCAAGCCAGCAATAAGTCCTGTTATCTGTGGTATCACAAAACAAAAACATTATCAAGATCTTGAAGCACATTATCATTATGCTGCCTGAGTTTAACTCTGCATTTACGTTTGGCTGTAAGTAGGCTAAAATATAATTCCCAAGGAAATGACCTATACTAGCTAAGTGGTCTGAAATGGGACCACATTGTACCCAAGCCAAGGAAGTATATTGCAATTACATAGATAACATAAGATTACTAGATAACACCAATTCATCTCATCATTAACTCGACTGACTGCACAACATCAAAGCTTCAGTCAAACAGTTGACTTACAATACTCTGTATCAACCTAATTCTAGACATGATCTTGTCTCTTTGTGTGGCTATCCAACTTCTCCATAACACGGCCCTGAACTGTGTGCACCAGGATGCCTTGTACCTATAGATTTAAAAATACAAATAATGAACATGAAACATGAACAACCTCTTTGTTGATAAAACTAAGGGAATAGCCTTTTTAAGTTGGGTTTTGTGGAGGGAGGAAAAGCGAAGTACCTGGAGGCAACTGAACCCCCCTGAATCAGGATTGGAGAGATCCAACAAATTTTGCCCAAATGTCATTGATGTCGAAAAAAGACTGCGGCAATGTCTGTGGACAGAGGCATTTTGTGGAATGTGAGTCACACCTTTACGTCTAAGTTGCTATGTAAGAGACGACTTGCACTTAAAGGTCAAGTGACCTTAAATGTACTTCCCTTAAAATGAGCAGCTGTTTTAAAATAAACACCAGAAATGAAAAGAGCACCTGGACAAATCCTACAAGATATTCAATTTTATATTTAATGCCATTTATGAGCTGAAACGTCGCCCACTTACTAATGTTGACCTGCTCTTTCATTTCTAAAGTTCGTTTTGACACAACTGCTTGTTTCAGTGAGGTAGCTAGGGTCACATGACCTTTTAGTGCAGTTCCCCTATTGAATGTACACGTACAAACTAATTTGTCACCCTTATACTGCATCGCGTATAGGAAAATAATACTAAGATCAACTTACGGCTGATGGGATACAACTTCTTCTTCAGAAAAAGAATTCTGAAAATAAGAACAGTAAGTTGACGTGAGATGTGAGTAAAAAGTTGGAACTGGGGTAACATAGATTCAACTGCATTTGCCAATTCAATGTCAGGTCATACCAGCTGTATAGCCAGTACTGTATGTTTTACACCAATATGAAAACCACCCTATTCCATGTATTAATGAGTTGCAAGCACTTCCAAGAGAGTCGAAAGACATTTTGGTGCCATTAACAATTGGACGCTTATTAGAAATATTCTGTTAAATATAATGGCATCAATGAAAGGCTGCAATGATGGAACGTGCAATAGAAGAATTGCAGTACATTTTGATTTTTTTATTTGACATTTTGTCTGTTTCTGTTGACTGAGATGGTTAGTCTGCTGTGCTACTAAAAAGACCTAAAAAGTCCTAACACAATAGCAAAATCGCGATACTAAGTGTAAAAGTGCATGACACACAGTACATTGGTCACTAGTATGTAAACTGCATGCAATGGTGTTGTAATGAATAACTGTGAGTAAATTGATGCTAACTTACGCTTCTGCTGCTTGCATTTTCTTTCTCAAGTTTTTCTTGGTCAGCATGGAAATCACATATTTGCTGCAAAATTAAAAGATTGAAAAGTATTATGTTCTAAAATTACGATAGCTGTGTTCCTGATGATTATTAAAACAAAATCTACAAAATTTAATGGTAAACCCTAGAGCAAGAGAGCCTCTGAAAATCAGGAGATCCTGTACCTCCCTTGTCACCTCATTCTGGAGCACTTGAATGCGAGGCTATATGGGGTAAATATCTGTTGTTCTGCTCAACATGGCTGAAGCATGAGAAATGTACATCTGGATATTTGAAAGATGCTGCTGTGTCTCGTGTCCAACACTGTGTCATATGTATTACCCTACCTACCTTAGTTCTCTCTCGACACTTTTCTTCTTCACCTGGGACAATCGCAAGTAACTGAACAAAGAAGTCTGCAGGGTTGAAGTTTGATGGACACATGTAACCAAGACTAAAAAAACAAGTAAAGAAAGATGCTGCTAACAATGATGACTGATTATAGGGGGCGCTTGTGCTGTCTTGCATGTATAATATGTAACCACCACCCAGTTAGCTCAGTTGGTAAGAGCGTCGGTCTGTTGTGCGGGAGGTCGTGGTTCAAGCCTCGGCTGGACCAACACTCGGGGTCTTAAAATAACTGAGGAGAAGGTGCTGCCTTTGTAATTACATCTGCAAATGGTTAGACCTTCACGTGGCTCACATGATCATGTTAATGGCAGACTCCCGTCCCTAATTAACTAGAGACGTTAAAAGAGGACCACAAGTTTATCAGTTGAATTACTGTCAAGTGTTATCCTCTATAAAGTTTATTATTATTATTATTATTATTATTATACTGTTAATGTACTGGCCTGTGCGTGCTATATAGGAGGGGTGCCCCTTCCTACTTAATTCGTTAATAGTAATTTCTTTGTTTGTATACTAGAAAATACAAGTGACTTGTGGGATATTATATTAATAATAATATTTAATGATGGGGTTCTTATATAACAACAAAGGGGTTCTTATATAGCACATTTTACATGGTCTCAATGCGCTTCACAATCATGACCAGTGGAGGACTTTATGGGCTGTGTATTTAGGCACTAGTAGCAGCCGTGCAGCTTACAAACATGAGTGATTTGTTAGTAAGTTAGTATTAATGGCTCCTGATTGGAATAGGCTGTTGAACTGGGAGATAATTCCCTACTCTTACACAAGTAATTCAACAGGTTCTTTTTATGTCCCCCATTTACTGTTGGTTAGGAAGGGTTGGGAGACAGGGCCTATGGTTTTAAGTCCTTGTCTGAGAAGACCTGAAGGTCTAACCATTTGCAGATTTAATCACAAAGAAGGCAGCACCTTCTCCTCAGTTATTTTAAGACCCTGAGTGTTTGAACCATGACCTTCCACACAACAGACCGACACTCTTACCAACTGAGCTAACCGGGTAGCAGCTAGTGTTGGTAAAATACTACTGAAAGCCATAGTATAGCAAGTATTTAAATGATGCTCTAATGCTGTTTGAACAAAGTTGACATCTGCCTTCAGTTTCTTTGCAGTAGTTTATTGAACTACTTTTTTTATGACGACACATTTTAATTTGAGAGCATATTTTGATAATAACAAAACAAGTTACTTACTCAGCAAAATATGAAATCGCTCTACCCAAAGGTCCAAGATAAGCAACACGCCCCTCAGCCATTAGCAACACACTAGAAAATTAACAAAGAATAAGAGAGTTGATGAACAACTGGGATACAAATATTGTCCATTATAACTACACCTAGAGGTTAATTTGCAAACATGTAAACTTCCACATAATGTGCACTGAAACTCTGCATATAATTTCACAAGAAGCATAAAAGTTACATTGCTGAAAACAAAACAAAATATATACTTGTTTTAAATTTGGCACAATGGATGCTAATTACTTTAATTCTGTAGTCATTATTTCTTCCTGCAGTCAGATGGCTGGAATAAATTGCTCTGTGTCTGCACTTGCTGAAATTTTCATATTACTTTGATTGCCAGAATGTTTTGGTGTTCTCAGTTTGTCTCTTTGCATGGAAAGATTGGTTATACATCTTATGAAGTTCTTACCTGGAGAACATAGCATATACTTCAGAAGAAGGTTGGTGAATGGTACATACTATGGTTCTTCCTTGTGATGCTAGTCGTTGTAAAGTAGACACTACATTTTGGGCCATGAAGGAATCAAGACCAGAAGTGGGTTCATCAGCAAACAGAATAGAGGGGTCAGTCAGCACCTGAAAGCAAAAGAAAAAACTTACTTTGATACTTAACCAACTGGGCCAACCAGGTGGCAGGCAAATGGTCTGTCTGTCTGCCTGCTTGCTACATGTCTAAAAAGCATGGGTGCTGTAGCAGAGCTCTCACTAATGTGACCTGGGTTCTATCCCCAGACTCATCCTATATAAGTAGGGTCGTTTGTTGGTTCTCTCATGTACTTTGGGGTTTTTATTGGGTTCTCTGGTTGACCTCCATCCACAAAAATCAACTTCTAAATTCTAATTCGATCTAGAAAGGGCCTAGATGAAAATTGCTTTGCATAAATGTAGTTAACCTACCAAATTGTGTAGTTTTTTTATTGGTCTATATGTCAACTGCCTGTTGGTCAGTTGATCAGCCAGATGGATGGTCAAATGATCGTCAGTATATACATGATAATTATGATGAGAAATACAAACCTCAGAAGCAAATGCAAGTCTCTTTTTCTCTCCTCCAGATATGCCTCTCATGCGTCCAGGAATTCCTATAAGTGTATCTGCACATTTGACTAGTCCTAGCTGAAATACAAAGTAATTTTTACATTTTGAGAAGGTAATATAATATATAGACACATCAATAGAACAAACCAAAAAAGTCAAGTTTCAAGGCCAAACTTTTGGCTGCAAGTCATGTCCAGTTTAAGTAACTCATGTGGTACATTTGAGGTGACAGTAGAAAGAGGTCAGATCTGTCTATCCTATATTCATATTGTTTCTCTCAAATCAGGGCTTAAAATGACAGCTGGTCAAGGAAGAAAATGTCTGGCCAAAATTGGCACATGACCGGCCAAACGCCTCTTATGCCAGTCCTCTTGACCTGTCCCAATGGTTTCGTCACGATGACTGGTCACACAATGACTCTTCACAATGAAAATTGGAACCTATTGTTTTAATTGTCATCCAGATTGAGTGACATTCCAAAGTGCTGTAAGGGATCTAGAGTGTAAGCTGATCAATACCAGAACACTTAATTTACCTCCAGTAGCACTTCCTCTACCCTTCTCAGTCGATCTGCCCTGGAAGCATGTTTGTCCATTCTAAGAAGTGCCTGTAGAACATACATGATTGAAGAATATATGATGAGTTACAGCAATGCAATGATCCCATGACTGTCTACCAGTAAATACAACAAATCTGTTACTCCATGCTAAAGGTATTCCCAGCCAATACATAAATATCCTCCTTTTCCAAGCCCAAAATTTGTTCACACCCAGAGTGGATTTTTCACAGTAGTAACATGCTGTAAACTTGTGCATTTTATAAGTGTTGACAAACTGGGTTACCATTTTAAGTCACCAAATAAAAGCCACATGAATTGAAGGGCTCTGCTTATTTGTGGAAGTCATTTTGATTTAAAAGCAACATCTTTATGTCACTCAAAACCATGTCACAATAAGCACTATAAACACAACCTGAGATGGTGTGAACTACTAATGTATTGCCTCCCACTACTGCGGCCATGGGTTTGATCCCTGGACTTGCCATCATATGAGCATAATTTTTTTGCCAGTTCTCTTTTTGTGTTTCAAGGGTCTTCTTTAGGTTTTTTAGATTTCCCACAAATTTTTGATCTGACACACTGTTTCCATTAGGTCATGGGCCCCTGTATCAGGAAACTGAGCAATCACTTCCTGCATGGTTACTGAAAAATATATTACATATTACAGACAGCCTAAGTATAATTCATTATTTAGTACATACATGGAAGGTCAGATGTTCCCTAACGGTCAGTGTACCAATGAACAAATCTTCTTGTTGGACGTATGCTGAGATGGAGTTAATATTCAATCCAACGGGAGTGTTATTGACCATAACTGATCCCATCACTTTGACATTCCCTATGTTACGATGAGCGAGTACATTCATCAGGGTCGTCTTGCCTGCTCCACTATTATTAAAATATTTTTAAAACAATCATTATATGCATTTTGAAACTCGAACTATATAGTAGGAGAACAAGGATTAACTTAGTTTTTAGTTCCAGTAAAGCTTTAGTGTCCCCCCAAAATGTACAGTCCAATACCGGTTCTATCGTCGTGTACGGATTAACAAAGTGCGTCATAGAGTTTCCGAACACACGAGTGAGACTTAGAAATTTTGGTTCTCCTCACTTAGAAAAAAAATTAAGTGAAGACACCAAGAATCGAACTCGGTACCTTCGGCACCAAAGGACTACTACAATGCCAACCCCAACCCTAACCCTAAACCTAACCACTAGACCACGAAGCGAATTCGGTTGGGTGGTCTCATTTTTGAGTCATATTTAAACGATGTATCATTAGCATGTGCACATAAATATTTATTATAGTTTAATTTATGCTATCGTAGGGTACGACTACTAGCCGATTACTCCAAATTTGCATTTGAATAGAATTCCCCTGACAATTCCCGTACACGACGATACAACCCCAATACCCAGCCCAACTAACTGAGCCAACCATGCTAGATGTTGGTTTACATTCCTTGAGATTATATCTAGTTCATTGGCACTGTCTTGTACTGTATTTTAAAATATAATGCTTCATTGTTGCTGACCTAGCTCCCATGACTGCCAAAAGTGTTCCAGGTTCAACCTTCCCGTTTACTGTAAATGAAAGAAATAAGTATTAAGGACTGAAAAAATTACTATAAAAACCAACACATTTTTAGGGATTGATTATATATATTGTATTAATCTTTTCCAATATAAAAATCATCTTTTATAGCCTATGAAGACTAAAATTAAGGCTGACTATTCAATGTTTATGCCACCATGCAAAGTGGCAGGGGGGGTGGGGCTAAGCAAAAACATTATATAGGCCTCTTCTCTTTTTGCAAGCCACCTCCAACTAAATGGCATAAATGGCCCCTGTATATATATGAGCTAGATGGTGCAGGGGCTGATCCCAGGGGTGGCACCTGTCACTCCCCTTTCATTCAAATTTTTCTGTACAACATTAGTAAGACAGTCACCCACCCTCCCCCCCCACCCCCTTTAAAATTCCTGGATCCACCCCTGATGATGGCTTGATGGAGAATCTTTTACATATCATTCAGGCCTCTCCTCTTCAGCTTCAAACATGCTTTCATGCTGTGTGCGTCTAACCACGAACAGTTTCACTTACAAACATACTAGTATAGACTTTTCACGCATTTTCAGATCAAATACAAGACAAAAATGCGGCGGAAATGGCACAAAGCGGGTAATTACGGGCTATTCATTAGTCGACCAACGAGCTTTACTTTGGCGCGAGTTTCAGACTTTCTTTTCTCAAAAAATATAACCCCATACTAGTTCGTAGTATATTTGTATGCATTCTTTACCGAAAGAATCTCCATAAGAGAAAATTAGAGATGCTTTTTTTCTTTTGCTTAACATTATATATTTTGTTTTATCAATCAAACTTTGCAAACAATGCAAGTCAGGAATTTTATGTGAGACCTCACTCTTCTCCAACAGACCAAATCAAGCTTAATAATAATTAAATCATACTTCATTAACTTTCTTACCATCAAATAAAATTTGCTTTATTCTAGGTTCTTTTGGATCTGGTTTACGACAGAGTCGTCTACAAATTGACCCCCTATCAATCGGGGCAAACACATCGACACCGTGCCAGGAGAGTGTCGCTCTTTTCTGGTTATCCCCTCCACCAGTCAAAGAAGAAACCGCATGTGGATTTTCTGGCTCTGATGCAACTTCAGGTACGACCTCGTTACTGATGAGACTTGCTTTGGGTTTAGAAAGTTCATCCATTTTTATCTTCTCTTGACTGCTGTCGCTGGAGTCATCTACAGCATTTGGAGGTACAAACAATATAGTTACGTAAGGAGTCCAGGCTATACTAAAGATCACGCAAGATCACGAACAAATACCGATAACGGTCACACCAGATTAAACTCGAATGTGGTTCACTCCGTCCCCGATGCGTTACGTAACAGTCCCATGTATTTTCGATATTTTATCTTGAAAAGTGGAAAAACATTATTAATGATATTTGACTATTTGAAATAGTTAACTCGTTTAGATTAGAAAAACAAGCAAAACTCAAGGGGGAAAATGATGGTTCGTTCTCTAGAAGCAAATCCTGACAAGATAATGATCGCCCAAAAAGGAAAACGATAATTAACGCGCTGTCAGTGTTACCTGGAATCTTCGGCAGCATTGGAAAGGACAGTGTTTCAGCCCCGGACAGTGATTCTAATGACATACTGACTTGAATCTAAGTTATACCAGATTATTTTTGTTTTCACTACAAAATTCCCCTCAAATCAGCGTGTTCGGCGCAGAGGCACTATACCACCTGCCATAATAATCTTTCCTTTCTTCTATTCGAAAATGAAAATTTACATTTGAATACATGGTTACTGCGCACGCGTAGGTTTTTCGTTTCTTTGAAAACAAAGTTCTAGTAGAAAAATAGGCCATTTGCTTTGGTGAGGGGGGTTGCGCTATAACCGGTCCAAAAACTACGTTCTTCGATTTCTTCAATTGCATGTTCAGTATACCTGCTTTTGCTGGTAAAATACTGATTATCAGTTTATTCCGAGCTAGTATTTTCCCACATTCATAACTTCAAGAAGTTCGTTCGTTGAGTTCGTGTTACAGAAAACGGTATTGACTCTGGAAGTTCAAAATTTACTTATAAAAGACTTCTTAAAAACTCTTCTCTTGTTTCTGGTCGTTGCTTAAATATCATACTTTAGAAGATGAAAAGTAATACATGGTGGAAAATCAATGAAATCAACTAGTTTGTAGTTATTCGTAGCATCCATATGAATTAAGAGCTTAGAAAAAATCTGAGTGGAGATGGGATTCAACGACTTTCTTTGGAACTAATTTGTAATTTAAGTTAAGAACTAGACTAAAGTTTTCGATTGTCAGTCAGTGTTGTTACCTGCATCTTCCGTGGTTTTGGTTTCTTCTCCATTGCCCTTGTCTATAGTATCATTTGCATTAGAAGCCCAATGATCTGGTTCGATTTCTGCCATCTCAGTTGACTTTAAATTCGTTTGGTATTTTTCCTTCATCTCATACTGAGTGCTTAACATGTGCGTCAAAGCTAACTAAAAGGAACATGTACATGCTAAGAAATGACAGTAGGTTTGCTTCTTATGTAATACTGATTCAGGCAGCTTAAAAAGCATTTTCTCCTTTACTGCATAAGAATTGGTTGACTAAAGGTATTGTATTGAAGTTGATCATAACAATTCCTTCATGGGTTAGTGAACCTCATTGAATTAGTTATTATCGAGGTCAAGGGATATCGAATTTTTGGAATTATTAAGTTTCTATTATTCAGCAAGAACAATCCCTACCCCACTTTTTACGATAACTACAATTTTGATTTGGCTATAAATAAGAAAATAGCTCAACTCAAAACTGGAAGGGTAGTCCCCCGACTTTAAAAACTGTTCCGTTGTCCCGGTTTAGGCTTCCGCTGCTACAGCGTTACTGCGGTTGGCTGCTCTTTGCTCACTGATCTGCTTTTATACTGATCTTTCCCGAATTCGTTACAATGGTTCCAAACTCGAGGACTTGATGAATAAAAGAAGCAAGTTCAGTCTCGACTTTATACCATTGTTTCGTGATCATCCAAGCGAACATCAATAGAAGCTTTGCAGCATCACGTGATGGCAGCCATGACAGTAGGAACAATAATGGAGCATTTCCCCCCTGGGAAATTGATAACTTTCTCATGTAAATCAAACTAGACGAGATTCAATTGTTCCTGTTATGGCTGACATCACGTGATGGTGCAAAGCCTCTTGCCAGTATTGCTACTGCTGTTGTAGTGTAGTAGGGGACGATCCAGGATTTTGGATTTCCAAATGCCGTTATGAGTCTTTATGAAAAACACATTTTAGTAAATAAAATTCAAGAATATTGTTCGAATTTACGCAAAGAAAGAAAACACGTACTTTAATCATGTGGTAGATCTTCGCAATTTCGAAAATTCTATTACCAAAAATTGCAAACATGCGGATGCAAAAAACAGGGTGTAGAAGTTTCTGCGCAATGCTAAAAAACATGTATCCCTAGCACGTGCTTGGTCATGTGATCATGCAGTTAAGGTCCGTGCTCAATACATCAAATATATCAGCTCTCTATATATCAGCTCTATATCAGTCGCAAATTAGTTTACTCGCTATTTCTCTCTTCTATCTCCAAACTGAAGTCAACCAATATGGCGTCTTGAAAAACCTAGCTTTAGTTGACATGTGGAGGCCAATTTTTGTTATTCTTTTGAGCTTGCACACGCTGCAAATCTCATGATCATGAATTTAAAACTACGCGCCGTGTCTTAATTTTGGAACCCGACTCATGATTCCACCAACTCAGCTGGGAATCGCACCCAGTCCTCTTGGCTCGTAAGCCGAGCGTGCCCTGTTACACTACTGAGTTTTGGGGTGGGTTTTTAGAGACAGGAAGGCCAAAACACACTGCCAATTGAAACAAGAGTAATTTATCTTTGAAGGCTTTTATAACATTTTAAAAACTCTGGCACACATCGAAAAAATCAAATGACAAGGTATCAAAGCATACATGCATCTTTAAACCATTAGCGTCTTCAGAACTTGCCTCTTGCAGCTTCTTGGAGCGCATCTAAAAGCATCTGAGCGCCACTTGGAATGGATCTCGAGTCTGGAAGAAACATCTTGAATAGCAGAAAACCACTGACAGGATCCTGGAAGACGTTGAAACCAAAAACTTGACTGCGTTTGTTGAAATCCAAAAAACGTTGACGCATTTGTTGAAAAACCAAAAAACGTTGACGCGTTTGTTGAAAAATCAAAAGGGACGACGCGTTGAAATCAAGAAAAGCTTGAAACGTTTGTTGAAAAACTAAAAAAACCATGGTCGACAACGTTTGTTGAAAAACCAAAAAAAGCTTGAAGCCGTTTGTTGAAAATCCCGAAACGTTTACACTGTTTTGTTGAAAAACCAAAATCTGGCCACATAACTTATCGGACGCTGTAAAATATAAAAATAAAAACATCGAAGGTGTGTGCGTGAATCAATGTAAATTCTTTTTATTTTTATATTCTAACAGGGTCCTTAAACTTATGTGGCTTCACTGGCATCGTTGAAAAGGGTCTTACGTTAAGGCATCTTCGAAATCGTCGAAAACCTCGTTGTAAACTAAAAATGCTCAAAGTTTCATACCATTAGGACAAGGCGCAGTCAATTCGAAGTGATTTAAATTTTATTTGACTAAAGACATAAATGGTGTGCCATAGAAAAACAAGGACAAATCGAGCAAGTGAAAAAAGCCAAATATATTCCATTTAAAATCTTTTTCTTCCCTATTAGTGTAATTTTTGGTGCGCTGCCAGCTACGAAAAACCAGAGACAAGTGAACGGCCAAAACATCTCCCTGGAAACGTAGTCCTCCACCTTATGCAAGCGCAAGACCTTGGAGGGTTAAAGGTGTACGTATATAACTAAAACTGCGTGTGCATTGGGATAATTAGATTAATTGCGTCTGGGATTGCTCTGCAAGAGGAAAAGAAAATATATATTAGTACATTGCTTGCTTAACATATCTTATTAAATTTCACAAATCAGCATTAAACCTCTATTATTTTTCATCTGAAACGAGAGAAAGAAAAGAATGTTAGTATTTGAAAATTTGAAAAGTTTCTTTTCAAACAAATGTTAAAAAACAAAAGAATAAATACGGTTTTATACTTTTGAATCCTAACTCGGTCTGAAAACTGTGTTTTTCCATCCTTTCCAAACATTCCATTGTTTAAAAAATAGATTAGAGTTAAACTCTAAGATACAAAAGCATAAAGTAAGCTTTATACTTTTATTTAGTGGCTTGTAACAAGGCCCAACTCATCGTCCAAAATGTATGACCATATTGCATGTGTGTGCATACAAAACGGGTGGATATTCCAGGATTCTCAATGAAGAAATAAATACTTCAGAGAGAGCTGGAATATCCAAGACCCAAACCCTCAAATATATTATTATATCATTAAACTTAAAAATAGGGAATATTCCAGGATTCTTAATAAAGAAATAAATACTTCAGAGAGAGCTGGAATATCCAAGACCCACACCCTTGAATATCTTATTATACAACATGCTATCGAATGAAATTAGAATTAAAGAGGAGATATTCCAGGATTCTCAATCAAGTAGATACTTCAATACTTCAAAGAGAGCTGGAATATCCAAGACCCACACCCTCGAATATCTTATTTTACAACATGTTATCGAATGAAATTAGAATTAAAGAGGAGATATTCCAGGATTCTCAATCAAGTAATAAATACTTCAGAGAGAGCTGGAATATCCAAGACCCACACCCTTGAATATCTTATTATACAACATGCTATCGAATGAAATTAGAATTAAAGAGGAGATATTCCAGGATTCTCAATCAAGTAGATACTTCAATACTTCAGAGAGAGCTGGAATATCCAAGACCCACACCCTTTAATATTTTAATATACAAAATGCTATCCAATGAAATTAGAATTAAAGAGGAGATATTCCAGGATTCTCAATCAAGTAGATACTTCAATACTTCAAAGAGAGCTGGAATATCCAAGACCCACACCCCTGAATATCTTATTTTACAACATGTTATCGAATGAAATTAGAATTAAAGAGGAGATATTCCAGGATTCTCAATCAAGTAGATACTTCAAAGAGAGCTGGAATATCCAAGACCCACACCCTTGAATATATTATTTTACAACATGTTATCGAATGAAATTAGAATTAAAGAGGGGATATTCCAGGATTCTCAATCAAGTAGTGAATATCTTCAGAGAGAGCTGGAATATCCAAGACCTAAACCTTCGAATCTATCTTTATCGTTATTTGCCTATACGTTATAGAATGAAATGCGGAAAGAAAATCTACAAAACAAATCTCGGTAAACTTGTCGTCGAAAATAATTGAATTCGAAAAAAGAAGAAGTATCGAAAAAAGAGTACGATCACTTGCTATCAACGTGAAAACGTCTAGTTCGAAAGTCTAATGTACAGTTTTCATATTGAACAAATAAATCAATATGTAACCTATGGAAGAAACAAAAACACTATACAAACAAAACGACAACACCAAAAAAAACCCAAAAAAAATTCTATCCTAAAGAAGCTACCACTGGCATGCCCGGTACATGATAAAACAGAAAGCTATTGCAGACTCTTCACTTGCAGAGGCAGCCGAGTTTGGCTGTTCTTGGTAGACTTGAGCCACGACTGAAAAACAATAACTACACTGGAGCAGCAAGTCAGGATTTCAACACAACCATTAACCGAAGGGAGGGGCGAGGGCATTTCTCCGAGTCATCCTGACTGTACCTAGTCTTACGAGAGCACGCAACTGGCCAGTCTAACCTTAAAATTCCTAGGCGCTGTGTGAGGGGAGTGAGTGATATGTACTGGCCAGCGTTACTCAAGTAAGCCTGAACTCCAGTAAACTAAAGTTCACACCTTATATATGTAGATCCTGTGTCTTCATCGACGTTAAGCATTGCCAACTTGATGACTAAAGTTCATTTAAAAAGCTAACCTAGCATTGGCCAATTGACCCTGGTCGAGATGACCAGTCAAAAACACTAATAATCCGCCATACCCCACCTAGTTTTAAGATAGTGGTAGCTTCTTGTCAAATAAATTATCCCTAGGACCAGCGTTACATCTGGATCCCTCTTACTGCTAGCCTAAAAACCTTCTAGATCGTGCAAAAAAAGCATTGCAGAATATTATTGACCTGCAACATATATAAAAATACGAGCCAAACTTCACGTAATTTTCAAAAGGAATATTTTTCAATGTTTGCAAGTCAAAGATTTAACCTAGTGAGAATAAGTTCCTTTTTGATTAAGGAAAAAGAACAACTACCTCTCCCCATCTATCTGCAATGCTACAATAAAAGAAGATCAAGAACAAGGTCGTGCCCGAGCCAAAACAAATACATGAAAAACAGTCGACGGTAATTTTCATTGAACTCGTTCACTGATCTTCCACCATTAACTCAGTCTTACGATACACAGTAGTCTTCTTCTTGCTTCTAGGTACTTTATATAACCACTTCCAATAATGATTAATGATCTAGAAAAACAAAAAACATGTCAGTATTCGATAGCAAAAATTATTTTCTTGGCAAAGCTATAACTGAGAAAGGATAATGAAAAGCGAGAGCGTTGGAAAGTTTAGTTTTTAGAGTTTTGTCGACGACTTGAGTCAAGATGAAAAGCGCGCCAAAATAAAACCCTGTTTAAAATTGGGAAAAAATTTCAGAAAATTCAAATAAAATTTGAAAATTGTAAGCTCAATTACTCAACATGAATGACTTTTCATTTAAAGAACGATAAAAAGGCAACTATTCAAACCGGCGAAAATCCAAAGTGCAGAACTCGTTGAGTAAAATCTTTAAAAAGCGCGCGAAACCAATGAAACACTTTTTCGAACAAAAAAGTATCAAAAATAAGAAAAAACAAACTTCAAAAGTTACAATATATAGTTAAAAGTACAATAGAACATAGACAATTGAAGAATTTGTACAAAGCAAGAAGAATTTGTGGTTTTTTGACCGGCGTTGACTCGTGGTAGCTTTGCCAAAATATATTTCTTCCAAAAAGGAAAAAAATTCTGAAAATTCTTCTCAAAAACATTAAAAACTAATAGGAATCGTTTCAACTTTATCAATATTTTTTTGTTAGAAGTAAAGAAAAGTTCCGACTAATTGTTATTTTTGCACTTCACAGTGACCAACACTCAATCAAATCATGAGAAAGAGAACAAGTAAGGTTTGCATCAGAAAAAGCTCGAAAAATAGTTTTTATCTTGAAAACATAAAGTTCTTGTCAAAAGCTACGCATTTGAAAGTCCAAAAGTGGAAAAATTAAGAATCATTGGTAATTTTTATCGGAAAAGAATGGTACATACCTTAATTTCTACAGATCTACTTGATTATGAAGTCAAACCCTCAACCAGAAAAATAATATATACTGCATTCCCACTGTCAATCAAACATTATCAGCCAATAAGATTAGACTTCTTTCAAAAGAATATGCAATGTGATTGGCTATTATCACTGCACGTGATGATATGATACATTTTAACCAATAGGATTAATCTAAATTTCGCGCTTCAGTTTTCGCATGTCATTCAGAAAGTGTGGTCCAATGGAATTTTATCATCGAAACGCCCACTGTTTCTATTGGCTAATATTACTGTATTCGCACGTGGAATGAACTTTCATTGAAGAGCTTTCATCCAATAGGAAACAATCTTTGTTTTACGCGCCTTTTTTGTCAATCAATAAATTTCGTCCAATTAGGTAGCAAAGATTTTGAATATATCAGTTGCAATGGATAAATGCATTCTCTTTTTCTAAATAAACATACTTTTATGATTTTCAAAATAAAATCAAGTCAAAATTCAATGCTAATTTTTATGATTTTTCCTAAAAATTCTGCTTCGTAAAACATTAATTGTTGCTTTTATTTTATACAACAGTGTCTACTTTCTGTTCATTCCCTTACAAAAATACGAAATCATAGAACTATAGAAAATGTACCATATTGAATACGAACAAACAGATGAAACAGATGCACATACAAACGTGAGACGTGTACGCGGTAGGCACATCATTTTTGAATGAACCCGCACACAACTGAACACGCTGAACGCACAAAAGCAAGTAGGGAAGGTTAACAGTACCAGGGGTGGATCTAGGATTTTAGTTAGGAGGTTCGAACAGTTGATATAAAAATAATGTAGCTTCGTAATAGTAGCTTTTCCGACCCAGCTAAACTCACCACACCTTATTCCACTGCACCCCCCCTCCCCCCCCACACACACACCTCATCCGGCCCACCCATTTCCCTCACCCCCCCCGACCCTCCCCACTCCCCTCCAACCTCACTACGCCCCATCCAACCACACAGCACCATACATGCATTATTTTTTCATGCGAAATCTTTAATTTCGTCGTCTGTTAATTAGAGCAAATAGAAAGCAAACACAAAATCTAGACGAAAAAGTTTGATTCTCCCAAAGTTTGTAGAGGGTCCCCCATTAACACTATTACCTAAACTTGACCGGATGGGTTCCCTGTGTTGCGTAAACAGTGCACGCGAGACCAGAAAGGCACGTAAGCAGCATGGCAGATCGATACTTGAGTTTCTCTCGTAGCATTCACGAAACTTCCTCAGTCCACGAGACTATAGACAACACATGTAGAGTTTATCACCGCCGTTGGTACATTCTAGTTGTGTTTTCCCTTATTGCAGGTTTACAAGGGTGTGTTTGGAATACTTGGGGACCCATTACGGGATCGGCAGAGGCCGTCTATGGATGGACCGATGGTACGATCGCTCTACTTGAAAACTGGGGTCCTATTACTTACATACTATCCTTTGTCTTATTTTCATGGCTCATGGATGTAAAGGGTAAGTTTATCGAACGTGCTTATTGTAAATGTGGTATTTCATTTATACATTAAGGTTGAACGTAAATATCATAGTTTGTCGTATAATATTTTCGTATACCTACTCCTTTGTTTACTTCAAAAGTCATATAGTCCTATAATCCTTAATAATTCCTTTTTTCAAAGCTAATTATCTAAGCATGTCATTTAGCTATTTTTGATTTCATCTTTAATATAAAATTCCTTTTATCTAAATTTGGATTCCTGTGTTCAAATTTATCTAAATTAGGCCTGAGGACCTCAGTACTTCTGACCATATTCCTCATAGCACTTGGGAATGGGCTCAGATGCGTCTCTACGGAGCCAAAGACTGCAACCTGGTAAGTGAAATCATACAGATGAATTTGTAGGGGGGAGGGGTAGGTGCAGAAAATGGGGACAGTCTGATATGGACTCAGAAGAGATTTTGCACTGCCAAAATTCATTCATTTATTAACTTGCACTGCCACTACAGTACACCATTCTTGATTAACCTAGAAGATAAATGCAATACCGAGTCTGCTTAATATGTCCTTGCGATTTTGATTGTGACGCTAGAGCAGAACCAGGCTTAAGATAGATGTACCCTCACTTAGATCAGCGCTAAAAAATTGTTTCAGGGTATTAATAAAGTTTGAAATGTTTTAATTATTTGCTGTTATTTCTTACAGGTTAATTCATCTGGGTCAAATCTTCAATGATTTGGGTGCGCCAGTAGCAATGGGTGCTCCTCCCCTTGTTTCGTCGACATGGTTTCCACCCAATCAAAGAGCAACAGCTACAGCTATATCTACACTTACTAGCTATATTGGTATTTCTGTGTCATTTGTTGTTGCACCATTTATACTTAATCCAAAGGATCTGACTTCATCTGTCAATGGTAGCCTGATCAAAAATATTAGTGGCAATAATACCCATCATGGTAAGTGCAGCTGAGCCAGTTGGTTGGTCTGTTGGTTGACTTCCATCCATCCATCCATCCATCCATCCATCCATCCATCCATCCATCCATCCATCCATCCATCCATCCATCCGTTCAGTCACTCACTCAGTTGTTCAGTCACTCACTCAGTTGTTCAGTCACTCACTCAGTTGATCAGTCACGCAACTCAGTCAGTTTTTGAGTCACCAGTCATCAGTCAGATAATTATTAATAATACCAAGTTTGGTTCATTTATCTACAGGGACTTATAATGATGAAGTGACAAAAGCCAGGAATGATATTATGTTATACCTATATGTTGGTATGTATATCATGCTATTGATCGTAAAGGCTCCAATCTAGTCTCTTCTGCAGACCTTTGTATTATGAGAATTTCACTCTCTTCTCATGACAATATCTGCTCACCTGAGGCAGATTTTGTTTTTATAGTCAGAAAGTAGGGAGGTTGACTGATTTAGTCCAAAACCTACTAATAGTAAGTCAGTGGTCTACCACAAATCCTGTGCTCTGTTTTGCTGAGGTAATAGTGGTCTGTTAGTAAATAGGCTACTAGTAGTGAAAAGTGCTTCTTTTGAAAACAAAACATAACTCAACCAAATTTCAAAATTATCTGTATTCATATCTGTATTTGACTGATCAGTAGGTTGAAACCAAAACAGTATTAGACCTCTCACCAAGTGGTCTTCAACCTCATAGAATTGGACTCATAGGATGTTGACTCATACATGGTGCTTGCAACATTGCATGTGACAAATTTAAATCAGGGTGACACACCTTGCAACAAAATCATGCAACATTGCTTTTGGTGCCTTCCTTCAATCCATGCCTGCTATGCTAAGAAATTTGGTCAGCAGTCATTAATTTGGTGCAAGCCCATTGCTCAGGTGGTAGGGTGATTGGCGGTCGATTTTTTAAATGGTCCCTAAAAGGTATGCATAAATTAAAAAGGCTCTTAAAACCAACCTGATTTCAAACTCTACAAGGTACAGCTTTATTTCAGTAATTTACTATTAACCCCGGGTATCAACGCCGGTTTAATGAATGACTGGACAGCATATAATATTATAATGATGATCATATTAAAGAAATATTTAGTGCATCATTGTAAAGTAAACAGTGGCATAGCATGGATAACGCACATAATAAATCACCCCAAAACATTTTCAACCCTAAAAGGAGTGCCGATCACCCCTACCACCTGAACGAAAGGAGTACCACCCCCCCCCCTCCCCCAGAGTCTGATTGGCTGGAAATTTCCAGAATTTTGCTGGCAATGTTGCAGCCATGTTCATTTGACAAAAATTGTTGCACGCAATGTTGTAAGAGCAGAGCCCAATTCAACTTCAGATTTGTTGCATGCAATTTTTTTTGGCGGTAGACACATGCAGCAACAATCCTGTTGCATTCAATGTTACTCAATGTGTCTGCAGCTTTACCTCTCCATACCTTTTTGATGGCTTTGTGTAACATATTTTACAGAGCTTGGTATCAGTGTTTTCTTACTTCTGTGTGTTTTGGTCTATTTTCCTGATAAACCACCTCATCCCCCAAGTTTCTCTGCTGCAAGAGTAAAAGTTGATTATATTGAGGGTGGCAAAAAACTGTTAAAGTAAGTTTATTAATAACTTAAATTTTAATCAATGATTTCATTGATTCCTAAAACTAATCTATAACTGGTAGTTGTTTAATTAATTCATATTCCAATCCTAATACAATGTACTGTTGTTTAGGAACAAACAGTTTTGGATTTTGAACATCTTGTATGGAACAACAACAGGTAAGGCATCAGCACAGTGCATACTGTACTTTGATTCTTAACTGCCTTCCATAAAACAGATACCATTTAGAAAATATTATTCAGTGTCATTCATAAGGTAGATCCAGTGGGTGGTTAAGGGGTTGCACCCTTCTCCCCCCCAGTGTGAATTTCCAAAAATTAAAATGATACAAATTGCCAAACGCATGGGATTTGCTGAGCTACTCATTAACCAACATTCTTATTTAAGGTGTGTTCAGTGGCTGGGGAGGAGTACTTGCTGTTAATCTATTGGCATTCAAAGTTAATCAGGTAAATTTCCTTTCACATACTGTATACTTAGCTCTACATTTATTTTATTTTGCATATGAACACTAGTTGAATAAGAATAGGATATATAGGGGAAAAAGAATTATAGTTACAGCTATAAAGTAAACACACATATATGAATATTGATCATATGATACAAAATGATACGGAATGATCTACTTACAGAGAATTTAGAAGTTACAATGATAATGATAATGCCTTTCACAGTTCCCCGTGCCCCCGGAGGGGGGGGGGGGTACTTTCATATATGGACTATATGGGGATGATCCGCTGAACAGGGACAATCCAGAATTGTTATTCAAAAGGGAACACACCCCATCAGTGTTACAATTCAATGACTTCTTTGTAGGATACAGCAGGATGGATTGGATTTTATTCTAATATTGCAGGATGTGTTCTTGGTATGATAATGGCAAGGTTTGTCTATTGATTTTACTTGAAAATATCCATTAAAAATTGTATAAAAAAGTGATACTGATTGGTATAAAGAAAGATAAGGTGTTACACCCCTTGCTATAGAGGTTGAACAAATGTTTATTATCTCAGATTTTGCTATGAAGGATTTTTTTTACAGTAGATGTTAACAATCTGCAGACATTTTAAATTTCACTGTGAGAAATTTAGCATTTTTTATTTATTTTCTAGGTTCGCGGATTTTTTTACAGGAAGAATGAAGTGTTTCTTGATATTCTTATTCCTTGGCTCTACTGGTTCTTTCCTTTGGTTTTCAATGCTGTGTCAAAACATCATACCATTCAGCAGAGGTAAGAATGAGAATGAGAATGAGAATGAAAATAAGAATAATGGGAGGTTCTTGTATAGCACATTTATACAACGTGTCAATGCGCTTTACATTAATGACCAGTGGAGGACTTTAGGGTGGCTTAAAAGGCGCTGGTAGCAGCTGTAACTCGTTAACGCTCAGTACAGTGCTAGAATATGGAATAGAATAAAATTTTTAAAAATGCTTATCATCCAAACAGAGATGACAGCTTGGCTGCGTCACTATCTCCTTTGACAACCAATCTAAAAGCACGAAATGCGCATCATTCAATCACAGTGATTATATACTGTACTGCAAGGCTGCGTCACTCTTCCCTTTGACAACCAATCTAAAAGAACGAAAATGCACATTATCCAATCACAGTGATTATATACTGTACAGCACGACTGCGTCACATTTCCCTTTGACAACCAATCTAAAAGTACGAAAATGCACATTATCCAATCACAGTGATTATATACTGTACAGCAAGGCTGCGTCACTCTTCCCTTTGACAACCAATCTAAAAGTACGAAAATGCGCATCATCCAATCACAGTGGTTATGTACTGTACAGCACGACCACGTCACATTTCCCTTTGGCGGCCAATCTAAAAGTACGAAAATGCACATTATCTAATCACAGTGATTATATACTGTACCGCACGGCTGCGTCACGTTTCCCTTTGGTGGCCAATCCTCAACTTGGCGATTTTTAACGTGTTACTCCTGGGAACTGTAATTTTAAAATTGCACAATAACTCCAAATGAACTTTTTTCTCTCCTATATTAGTCTGGTTGTACGTATCTGCAGTACTGGGTGGCTGTTTCATTAATGGATCTATCCCATTATTCTACGAGTTGACTGTTGAAACAACCTATCCCATCGCTGAAGGAATCCCTATGTCTGTCATCACTACATCCAATCATCTTTCCTGCCTTCTTTTCTTGGCAGCTCTCATGATTCCCAATATTGGTGAGTTTGGCTTTTTTTCCCTTATTTTAAATTCCAAGAGCTTGTATGAAAACTAAAAAGAATCCAGAAAAGGGAGTCGTTGAATGTTGGCAAAACAAAAATCATCTGATTTTTTCCCGGGGGGGGGGGGGGGAGGGGGAGGAGTGGGCTTGCCCGTTTAGGTTAGGGATGTGTCGCTGAGCCCTCTGAACCCTGACCTTGTTCCAGAGTAGAATCGCTGAAAACCATTTCATGTTGGGCGGCACGTACACGTATAGCAAATATAGGGGAGTACCATCCCACCGGAGGGATTTTCTACACTGGCTGAACATGCTTACCTTGTTGTCGTTTTTGCTGCATTGAATTTATATACGCTATCGATATACTTACTACAGAGGCCGCCCTCCCCGCAACCTTCCGCATTAAAGATACGTAAAATATGTCATGACTTAGTTTTGCCCTTATTAATTTGTGTTTGACTATCCAGGGACCATGTGGATGAACTGGTGTATGGTGGCTGTCTGTGGTATCTGCATTCCATTGTTACTCGTCTTCAAGGAGAAATATCACAGGTATGAACTTGACACTGGGACTATACAACAAGAGAGACACCTTGCTCGAACGAGGCGCAGGCACCACGAGAAGGATGACGAGACCAGGGCTCTGCTATCCTCAGGGGAACAAGACAAATCCCTGCGGTACACCAGTAGCGGTAACTCTGTAGTTTGATCCAGGCTGCAGTGGGAACGAAACATTCGGGGAAGCAAGAGCTCAGAGCTCAATCTGAATTGCAGAAGGATTCTCTGGCTTACTCTTGTGGAGCCGGAATTCAGTACGATTCCATAGATAGGTCCTTCGAATCAGGACGAGCTCACAAAAACTGAAGTATATAATCATATAAACATGATATGATTGTATAAATTCATAAATATAATCATATAATAATATATAGTATATAAACAAAGCATTTCTAGCATTCATTCAGATTCCCGGTTTTGCCGCTACTTCGAAGATATGAGTTACACTTTATCTTCACTGGTCCCACGGGTTCGAATAAACAAAAAACCTATAACCTGATAAGGCCGTGCGGTATCTTATGCACTTATGGACAGGGCAGAAAAACGGGTTCTACCTTCGACATTTATGCGTTGATAAGCTTTATATTTCATAAACAGGCTCTTTTGGGGCTGATTAACAAAATACCAAAATTTTGGGAAATTTAAGGGATGCGTTTTTGAGATATAATAATAAATAATAATAATATATATCTGAACGTTGGGAGAGATGATATTTTTATCAGCACGAAAACTAACATTTTCGCTAATACCTCGAAGTAGAGTTCCCCGAGGTTAACATAATTTTGTGAAAAGTTTAAAGCCTACGAGACACGAATGAAACACTAAACGTTTTTTATCATGAATGAGAGATAAAGAAAAAAATTGCTAAAGTAGCAGCCTTGTTGTTTTTCTGCTGTGTCGCACTTATGAGTATTTTAGTGGTCTCGCTGTACTCCCCCCTGACCTGCGATTGATCCCTTTACTTAAATATTTTTCCACTCTCCCCTCCCTTTACTCTTTTTTGGTTCTTTGAAGGGCTCCACAAGGTCTGCTCCCATAGCTTATGCATGAGTACAGTGGGACCGTTGAATAGTTTACTGTCATTAGTCATTCCGAGGTCGAGGAAAAAACTGGGCGGAATCCCGGAATTTTCCAGATCAATTAAAAGGGGATTGAAAAGATTGATTGATGATATGAACTATGAAGTCATGCGCAGATAAAGGTGGCAGATATGATCATCGTATTCCTGCGTTCGACTTTACCTTTTGCAAATATATTCACGTCAAAGACAAGTTAATTGTTCATAGTATAGTATTTATATAGTATAGACTATAAAAAAACGACATGCTGGAAAACCATTTCACTTAATGTGCCTTTTTATAATACTTGTTTCAAATTTTGACTTTTTGATTTTAGGTAGACCTGCATGCGTGAGAGTTGTCATACGAGGGGGGGGGAGGGGGGGCATTGTGGTTTGGTGTGGTGGTGGTGTATTGAGGGACAAAGGAGGATCACTGGTAATATCATTTCTTTGTCCTTTGGTGTATTCCCATCCCGCTGGGCTGCGGATGTTCTTTTTCCTGGGGTAGCTTTCTCGCATGTAGGTACGATCAATGTGTAGTTGTTTTAAATTTTATTTTTTTCTATTCCAGTCTATATTTTAGTTAGTTTTAATTAGATTTTATAATTATTGATTGTAAATTGGTATTGAAAAGCCCGTAAGGGAATGCTAATAAAGTATGTATGTATGTGTGTGTGTATGTTTCGTGTTTTAAAGAATATTTTGCTTGTCAACTGACGGCGAGATGGTTACGGAACTAAAAAGAAGGGTCATGCATAACTTAATCCGCCAGTAAAGATGCCTTTGATTGGGTGCCATTCAGGCGCACCAGTACCTTCTTCTCTTGTGCTGAGGTCAGGTTCGATGAGTGTATGGTTGGTAGACATCCAAATATTTTGTCTGTTTGATGGCACACACCGGAAAGACCTTGAAACTATGGTAAAAAGGTGTAGCACGTTTACATTTATTTTTATTTTTATTTATTGTCTTTTTACTTTTATTTAAGAATATCTTTAAACATAAATCTTAAAAGATAAGTTGGGTATACACATAGAACTAAGAAAGTAATACGAAAAAAAGAGAACATTAATGTGAAATACAATCTTCTATGATAATATTATTCATTAACGAGTGAATAGGGCAAATCCTCAAATCCCCACAGTGGAAGCAGATGAAGTAGTTGTATGACCCGCCCACTCCCACCTTTATCCGGTTTGTGAAAGACGAGCCCTGAATGTGGTTAGTTAGATGTATGGGATTACTCGACATGTCATTCCACACAAACATTCCTAACTGGATTGAGTGAGTGCTCATTCCTGTGGATATTTTCGAGCCTTGAGTGCCGATACAAGGATTTTCTTGATTAAGTTTTGTTTTCTCTGTGAGCTTAGACATTGGCACAAAAAGCCCCTTCTTTGTTCAGTTTATATTTCCTACCAAAGAAGAAATGGCGAAGTTCCTAGTGGTGCTGTGTTTGGTTCTCGCTTTCGCTTGCTGTTCGGTAAGTAATCACAATCCCCAATTGGCCATCGAACTATCCTTCAAGACTCTTCATTTTCACATACTGCAATATATCCGTCACGAAGCTCCGTTTCGTTCTAAATCACCTATCTACACATGGACCGTTCGTACGAGAAAAAATTAATTGACATATCTTAAATTCATTAAAGTCATTGAGAGAGTGGTGTATGTTTGGCTAAGCACTCATTAAATCTCTAAAAATATCATTTGCATCGTGTCGCTTTTGATGCGAATTCGGTTGTTAAAGTTTTTGCGTTGAAAAGTAAAGCTCTTCCACGCTCGCTCAGTGATAAATATTCCACAGACTTTCGCTCAAATGAACGACTAAATTATTCGACATCATCAGGTAGTATTATTACAATCGTTTATTTGTTTCTTGTTGTGTTTATCGCCTAATTTCCTCATTAAATACAACTGCTCTCACATTTCTTGTCTATTTTTCACGGTCGCCATCTTTCCTCGCAATCTCCTTAGGCCGATTGGATTTTTATCTAAATTGCAATTTCTGTTGTAATTTTTCCAATTAAAGATGAGAGTCAATTTCCCTGATTGTCTGTTATCGATAATCTCGATGTGGGTATGCGACAAATACTTTAGTATACAAAGGAATGATCGCGTGAATCTCGAACGGACATCCACTCTAAAGAAACAACAAATTAACGCATACTATTTACCCACAAAACACGCAAATTTATCATCAAGATGTTACACATTTATTTAGTGAAAGAATCGTGCCAGTACTGAGCTACATGAAAACAAATGTTCTCTATTCTGAAATATTCAAGGTGTGCTCTTAAAAGATCTGGAGAATTTCTAGGAGTTTTATCAGTCGACGGAGGAATGGTGTTTTAAGAGTCCCGCCTTTATCTAAGCCGATCTAATCTAATCATCATAACGATTTGCGCTGGACAAATGATCATCAGAAATTGCGGGAAAAGTTAAGGGAACCAAAATCTTTTGAAACTGTTGGAGGCCATGTATTTGAAAAGATGAGGTTGGATAAGGAATGCGGGTCAAGAAGGGTGATGTGGTTATTTGATATACCGTGTTATTATCAACCATTTTTGAGTCACACAAATCGTTCGGTATCGGCGAAGCTTGCGCAGGATGGAGATGGGGGCACTACATAGGCTGCATGAGGGGGAGACACATTCTTGCCATCACGTAGTTTTGGACATATTGCTCTTGTTTTCTGAATTCACGTAAATATCCAGTAGATGTCTGGAAGCAGCTTTGATCATGTGACTATGAGTTCCTGACCTCTTTTCAAGACAAATCTCTGTTGATTAAGTACATATGATATTCAATAACAGTTTAGGACTTGCGAAGATTCAGTAGCATCAGAGTGTTCATGACAGCCATGTTGAGAAGTACTGTATAACGATAGAAGTTTCCTCTATTGAGAAATTGCATTGTTCCTGCTTGGCCTTCATTGCTGCTTATTTCTTAGTTTTTCCTCTTTTCCTTGTTTTGTTCTTGTTCTTATTTTCGTTGTATTTTGAGCTGGTGTTTCTTTATGTCGTTGGCAATTGAACCAAGTAACTGATGATGCTCTGTTTCTTTTGACAGTTTGCCGTTGAAGAAGCAAATAACAGCTCAGGTGAGGAAGACGAGAAAAATTGCTTTCGGCGAGGGATGTCGCCATTGCTCTTTGAACATTTTATCATAAGCACTAGAATCATGCGTTGATACACCGGGTGCAATATCAAAATTTACCAGTCGTTTCCTTTTTCCATCCATCTTCACCACCTATTCATTCATTCACGCATTTCACCCATTCATTCTTGTTTGTTTAATTCCTTGCTTCAGCTTCTATATCCTTTTTATCATCAACTCGCCGATCCATCCATCCATCCATCCATCCATCATGCGCTGTGAATAACTCATGTACCATTGTGTCCCTAAGATCCTTGTAATCGTGTTTACTGCAAGAAGGGACGCATGTGTGTGGCAAGTGAAGACGGTTCCACCAGATGTGTCTGTCCCGAGTCCTGTCCTCAAGTCATGGAGCCAGTCTGTACTTTCTACAACAAACAACACAACAACACTTGCGAGATGCATAGGTTTGCATGTCGGTATGGATTCCACACTGCTGTCAAACACAAGGGTCCCTGCACTCCAGAAGGTACGTTTGGTCCTTGAGAACAACCATCGGACTGGTCTTCTCGGCATAAATGTCTGACATTATTTCCTCGTCCATCTTCTCTGGGCCAAGATGATCTTCTGCGAATTAGGGCCGCGATTTTTCTCAGTGCGTTCATGATAAAAATCGGCAAATTGCATACAGAGTTTTGCGTCATTTCATCATTATTCATAATGATTTCACATACCTTTTGCTGAAGAAGCGTCTTAGAGTGTCTATTATATTTTGGGTTATTATATTTTATTTTTGTCTTAGGTTATTATAGTATTTTATCATATTGTTATATATATGTATATATAGCAGGTGCACATCAGCCGTTGGCTTCCGATGCAATATTTGATTTTAAAATTTTGTAAACCTAACCTGCTTTAACAAATAAAGGATTGATTGATTGATAGTGTGCATAAAACTGGGACACATCGATTGACACAATTGTAAGGGACGGTCATAGGTTGTTTTTGGTCTCACGTTCTGCCACTGAACTGAAGATTGAAAGAATGCCTGGCAAGGCCATGATATGCAATGAGGGAGGACCATGTGCTTGTGGATTTCTCCACCCATTTTTCCAAAAGAGAATGCTTCCTTACTTTATTTATTTATCTGATGAATGACTTTTAGAAACGAATGCCGCAGGTGGTGGTTGTCCTCTTGATCGTCTGCTCGACTTTCATGATCGCTACCTCGATTGGCTAAGGATCGCCTACGAGGAGGCAAAAAATCTCAAGATGGAATTGTACGAGGAAGCAAGGCTCGAGTCTTTGATAGATCAAGAAAGAAAGAAGGTCATTGAGGTAAAAACGAATCGTGTGCTTGAATCTATATCAATCTTGAGTATAGCTCTCTTAGCTAAGTTCTACTTGTACATTTCTCGACTGTTAGCACGTCGAAGGTCTGCATGGTATTACGATTAAGTATAAATTAAAGCGTCCTTGTTTTCTAATGGTAGCATTTAATAGCCAGGACCCGGTTGTACAAATGGTGGATAGCAGTATCCGAAGGATAAATCCTTATCCATTGGATAAGACGATAGCTGTTATCCAATAAATAGGATAGCGCTGTCCACCCTTTCACCGTTCGTACGACCGGCCCAGTACAAAGATTAATATTCCCGGGAATGGGGGGGATTCTTGCAGTGCTAAGTGGCGGCGCATCAGTAGTGCAGACTTTCCAATGCAAGCAAGTTTGTAGACCTCTCTTACATTCACTGCCAAAGTATGGCAAAAAATTGTAATATTACTGAGAATATTAATTGTAATATCAAAATATGACTTGAAACATGATTATTGTCGTTTTAGTGGGAGTTTACTTCTCGTGACATCAACAAGAATGGAATCCTTGACGTCGGTGAAATGAAGGTGATGGTTGATGAGAGGGAACCTTGTATGGTCGCTTTGATATCTTCATGCGACTTCGATAGCGAGCCTGGCATATCGCTAAATGAGTGGAGCACCTGTTTCCCTCTTAGGTTGGAAGGTCAGTACAGAATTTAACCTTGGTCCGGATTCTCAGTCTTGCTCCCTCTATAGCTTCGAATATTCTCTCTATTAATAGACCTTTTACCCAAACGGCGGCCATTTTGAATTCTCAGATTTTTTCTAAATTATGAAATGTATTGGGAACTTTACAGACTTCACAGCTGTCAGGATGTCTCCTTAAATAACTTTACGCTTTTCGATGAGAAGCGCGTCTAAAAAGCACTTGAATTTGAATTCATATTCGGCTCTTGTAGTTGGAACAATATGCGAATCACGAAGACTCTATGCACGCTTTATAATTTGCTATGTGTTTGCCCCCTCCGCACCCCATAATTCAAGGGCCACCGCATCAGGAAAAATATCTTTTCCCATAAAAAATGCAATGGAAGGATCGAGTTGCACACCCTATCCCCCTAAGGCCACCGCAAGCTAACAAACCCATGAGCAGCATCACTCAAAAAAATTTGAAATTTGCTGCTGTTTCAAGCCCAAATGAACAAGAATCCGTGGTCCAAAAAATTAAGCAAGCGGAATTTGCTGATCATTTACTAGCTGAATTCAAGGGATTTGAAAACTGAAGTTTTTAACACTACAGTTTAATAAAACACAATAGTAATAATAGTAATAATAATAATAAACTTGCTTTCTTTCAGGCTTGGAGAATCAGGTCTCTCAAGAGATCCTATGAATCAAAGATCGCATTCCCTTGAAGAATCTCTTATAATATTATTACAGAAGATTAATAGTTTCATAAGTGCAAGAGTTAAACGTAATATCAAGTAATCGCACAAGTATTCTTTTGTAAAAATATATATGCATGTTGTGCTGGTGATTATGGTAGTTGTGCAATAATAAAATTTGGGGTTGTAGGAGGCATGGTCTAATGGTTGTTCAACCTTCATCTGTATCTCCTTATTCAGAACAGACAGACAGACAGACAGACTTAGAGCTGGGACGGCGTATGGACTTCGGACCTGACGGCAATTAAATCCTTTTGCCCTTGAGTGTACGAATTATGCGAGATAATGTTCTAGCCGAAGCATCAGGGGAGAGACCAGCCGGCCCCCAGACCATATTCGCTAATCCCTTGCATCTCTACCACGCACGGAATCGGTTGAAAATATAATGCTAAAACGTTTGGTCTATCCGGTGCATTGTTTTCAAGGCTATTATTATTCTGATTCACCTGGAACCGTGGTCCAGTGGATAAATCGTTGTCCTTTAAGGTACTGAGTCAAGCTCGTCTGAGGAGCACTTTGATGGGTCACCTAAATTATACCAACTCATCGTTTTCCTCCTTTTTTCGTTTGGCTCCGTTTTCCAATTTTGATTTTTTTAAATAATAGAATATACAATAGTAAAGCTTTTTTAACTTTCGAGTAAGCTATTCCCATATACCCAAATCCGTTATCCTGTAGGTAGTTGACTGAGGTCCCACAATAGTGTCAGGAGCACATGCAGAGCTTGATTATAGTGGCCATCAAATAGTAAAAACGAATTTTATTGTGGGTTGCCTGTGGTGTGATGGTTCAGCGGTCTCTCTGTGAGACTATATAGTTTTAAAAAATGGCGGAAGAAAGAGAAGTATTTTATTTGTTTGTTTTACTTTTCCTCTCAGGATTCATTTTACACGGTTCACGGGCTGCTGCTCGCAATTGTACAGGTAAGTATCTTTATCGATGCTTTAAGAAACTATGTTGACAAATAAATAATAGCAATCGAAGAGAAATTTTACACGTGTACAGTTTTACCTGTACCTCACATGTTGTCCCACCGTTATATTATTGTCTGGTTTATCTATTTATAACGCATTTTTCGCTAATTACGCTGCTTAGGGTTTACTTCTTTCTTTGTAATGCATTATTGTCATGTTGTTTTTCTTGGGAGTTTTCACATAGGGGTAACCTCATAACTTCCTTTCAAGTCGCCTATTATTGTGCTTTGTTGTCTTATTTGTATCGCTTTTTGCTGGCCTCTGCTTTTACTTGTATTATACTATTTGTCTACAATTTATTTACGATTTGAATAAACTATGTATGTATCTCTTTAAATGTAGGTCTTAAGTCTTCCTCTTATTACATATTAGTAATTCCGGGCTTTAAATGAAATTGGTTTTAAAGTCTTTTCTGAACGTTGACTGATACTAAATTCCTAAAAACGGCAAAAATACATTTGTCAGTATGAAAAAAATTATTGAGAAAAGATATCCTCTGGAGAACGTCCTAGCTGTCAATTAGGGGGGATGGCGGGGGGGGGGGGGGGAGGGGAGGGGGGAGAGGGTTGCATCATTCTCACCTTAAGTGGTATAAACATTTCATATTGATATAGTATTGGTAATGTAAAATGATTTAACATCCTCTTTTGGGACATGTGGTATTTTCTTGGTATTGGGGGGGGGGGGGGTTCTAGTACATGATCGATGCCATATTTTGACATGTTGAGAGAGAAAAAATATCTTTTATGAAGAAAACCCCTATAACGAAGTTTATGCTGAAGTCATCTATTGATATTACTGTAATGTGCCAACCAGATATCAATTGGCTACCAAAATAATAAGATCTTTTGTTTTATTGGTCAGCAAATTTGGATGAAAAAAGATTCCAGCTGCGAAATTGTGTTTGTAAGTTACCATGAGTATCACTTAATAGAATGGTGGTTGTATTACATATTATAGCTCTGTCAGGCTAAAGTTTAACATAAAAGTTTTGAAAATCATTAGAAACGAAATCAAATAAATATATTTTTGTCCTTGATTCTTCAGATGTTAGGATGAAGGATCTGCTGTATACTGGTCGTCATCATTTCAGAAACCAACCTCCTTACTGTATCAAAGGATATTCCCACATACATCCATTTCACATATGGAGCAGCATAAGGGTTGATCTTAAATTTGACATTGAGGGCTCTCAGTTGTTTCAAGCTGATAGGTAGATGTTTGATTTTTTAGCTAAAAATATGGTGATCTGAGCTACTCTTGTTTTCAGAGTTTCTCAAGAACTGTCGCTAGGGGTGGTTCGATGGTTCAACCAAATCCGCCCTCTCCACCTCAATTTGTAGAAGTACAAAATAAATGGAATGGCATAATTTGTTAAGATTGGTAGAAAAAAGAACCTGAATATCAAGTACAATGAATTTCAATAGATCTCTCAGAAGGAAGGGTGTATTTACCAGTCAAGCCACATACAACCTAAATTAATAAAAGCAGATATTTTGGACCACTCTTTTGACCTTACACCTAAATAGGCCTAATATCCATGTGTCAGCCATAATTGACTGAAACAACAGATTCTCCCATGTATAGTCGTGCATTCAAGAGCTTGGGAATAAATTTATGCTGGTTAAACAAAGGTTTTAACCGTTCTTAGCTTCATGCAAATGAAGAATCACCATGTTTAAAAATGAAGATACTGTACAAGTAAATGATAAAGTGAGATGCTTGATCCTTCTTCTCTGGGTAATGTATACAATATGAGCCGGGAGATCTGTATGAGGATTTAAAACAGTAAGCTTTTTTCAACTTCATACAGATCTTACTGTCATATTGCATATTAATGTCTATATAAATGCTTCTTTTTTAGAGTAAAATTTTTAACATAAAAAATGCAAATCAGGATGAATTCTGTATCAGGGTTTACAGATGCCTTCGCATTAGTGATTTTGAATTGTTCTAAGGTCATTAATTATTCATGATTTTTTAAAGAGATAACAGAATGACAAAATGGTTATCCCATTTCAGACCACTGGTTATTCCCTAGAGTATCATTTCTTTGTTTAATGGTTGGACATGAGAAATTGCATGAAACTGGATACAACCTAAACAAAGAATATTATTCTCAAGGGAATGGTGTGAAATGGGAAACATTAAGCTCACGGTAAAGTGGTCTATTGCCTTTAGAATTTAGTTAATGCCACTGGTTCGATCCCACTGAATTCTTCAAATGTAACATGCTTTACTTAAATTAGTTATAATTTCAACTTCTTTTTTTTGTGTGTGTATTTTTCTTGTCTTGTAGCTGTAAAACCCTGAAAGAGGTTAGAAGTCAGACATTTGCAAAGCGTATCTTGGCTTGGTTTGCAGATCCTGATGCCATCACCAGCAATTATTTTTATTTATCCCCATTTGGAGTCACCTGTTTTGATATCTCACCAGGAAAAGTATTGGAGACAAAAGAAATAAACGTAGAGCTAACATTTAAGAGTAAGTTTCTTATTCTTGTTTTTTTTCTTGGGAACCAAGGGTGCAGAGTTAAGCAGTAGTATTGATCCACTCACAACTCACTTCTGGGATCTTGGGATTTTGTTAGCTGTAATGTTGCAACTCAATTAATTAGCAAAGTAAATGACATTCTTGTATATGAGATGCATATTGAAATAAAAAATCATATCCACTACGTAATTACCAATTGAAATTATCTATGACTTCCAGACATTTTTCCTTTCTCTTAACAGCTGTAAATTGGAATCTTCCACTGTCTTTCATAGTAGGGCTAATATTGTTTCTAGAAGCTAACAGGCTTAGCAGGTATGACATCACAGGTAACTTAAATTTACAGATTCTGAAATAATTGCTTCAAAATCCTGGACCCATTGGTCCACTATTGTAAATACAGTATATGCTTCCAATTCTAAGCCCACTTATATCTCACTTTTGATTGGGGGGAAAAGATTAGATAGTTTGAATTTCTCTGCTGTTTTCTCTGTCTTTATCTTGTATATTTTATTTTGAAGTTTATTTTCAGTTAATAAAGGTAAATCGCAATTTGATGGTGATGATTTTTATTTGTCAGGAGTGCAACATTCTATTATAGTTCTGGGATTGTTCTTGGTGTGGGAGTTTCTCTTTTACTTGCTGTCTTTCTTCTCCATCGACTAGTGCCTTCAGTAAGTCATCAAGATTGTCTTGCTGGCCAATTATATCAAAATTAAAATATCCTTTTAAATTGATGCCTAGTTGGTCAGTTGTTTGTTGAATTTCAGACTGTTTCCAGTAGGTCAAGTGTTCAATCCCCAAGATGGACAAACACTCTTGAAGGGTCTTAAAATTACTGAAGAAAAAATCCTGTCTTTGTAATTACATATTTAATAAATGATGACCACTTTGAAATTGTGGTCGTGTTTCACCACAGGTAGCACACTAATGGTGGGCAAACGTCATCTAAACCCGAACGAAATGAGCTGTAATTAAACCTTTGGTTTGTTCAATATATCAACAACACACGCTGGGAGTTTTATTTGATTTAAGTTATTTTAAAGCATAAAAATGAGGATTTTGATTGTCTCTCGATCGATTCAGTTACTCAACACTAATGGTAAGCCTGGGCTACCTGTGGTTTCACCACACTTCATTATCACTAACCATTTGACAGACAGGGATAAAAGAAACACTAAGGATGTCATGGGAGGGTGTTAAAAAACCCTGGTAGTGACCATCCTCATATCCGACATCCATACTTACCACCAAGGAGGGGACTCCCTTTGTCCGATCGATAGTTGTATTTGACAGTAGGGTTTAAAATATATCCTGTTTGAACCTTTTTTGGGTTCTGACTCAAAAGTCAGTTATGTAACATGACTCTGTACCTTTTAGGGTCAGTTGTTGTTCATTTTCTTTACTGAACAAACATAAAAGAACAAAAGAATTTTGTCCACTCACTGATTAAGGGGTATTAGCACAATCACCCTTACCACTTACCACCAAAAAAGGGAATCACCACCCCTTCCCTGGATTAACCACTTATTTAAATTCATAAATTTAAGCACCTATGCCTAAGTCCAAATGACACAAAGTTGAGTGTGTTACATGAAAACGAGGCATACAGCCCAAAATGCAAAGAAAGTATACACTGTATGGTGTCAATGCAAAGTACAAGTATACACTTGTTCTGTCTCAACTTTCACTCTAACATTCAGAAACACAACAATTTTGTGACATCAAATGATAGAGAAATACTTTAAATTTATTCCTGGATGCCTAGTTTTTTTAACCGGCTGTGTGCCATTTTGGATTTAGGTCTATACATAGAATGGGATCTTTATACATTATACAGTATCATAATCATGTCCACCTTCTAATGAGACTTTATTGTAAGCTCCTATGTGTCTTACGTGAATAAATAAATAACTTAATTATTACTTACTTACTTAATCATGAATAATTTTCTTCCCAAGTATACATACTTTATGCCTAACAATGTTTTTTTAATATTTTCCACAGAAAGGTGGAGCATATGCCCTTTTAGCTGGTGGTTGGAGTGTTTCTCTCTATCTGTTACAATGGACTTGGAACAACCTTGTTGACCTTGTTCTTGATAGAAACCCAATCGTCATAGGATACTTAACTGTTGCAGGTATTACTTACTTTACAATTAAACCTTCGAACTTTATCAAACCTGAAATGACATCTGAACTGATCAAAGTCAGGGCATGGCCACCCTGTAGAATGAATCCTGAAACAACATCTGGGGTGATCAAAGTCAGGGCATGGCCAGCCTGTAGATTGAATCCTGAAGCAACATCTGGGGTGATCAAAGTCAGAGCATAGCTAACTCATTGATCAAATCTTGAAATGATGTCTGGGCTCAGTGATCAATGTCAGAGCATGGCTAACTTATAGCTCTAATTGAATTTAGCATTTAGTGCTTGTAGAGGAAGTAATCAGGAAAACCTGGAGAAAATCCCTCAAATCATATTTAACAACCTAATTTTAGTTCCCACACCCCACACATACCCCTCCCCCACGGTACTCCTACCTCCCTGAACATTACTCCTGATAAACAATACAATGGATAGCCACTTACATGGCCAACTATTCCAATAGTTTCCTTATAGTAAACATGCATTTATGCATTCTTTTGTGTTTCAAAGGTATCATTAGTTTCTGCTTGTGTTACTACAATGGTCCTGTCACTAGCCAACGTGGTATCGATCTGATCCGCTGGACCATACAATCGATTGCTTCATACTTCATTTACAAGGGCATCCAGCCTGAATCTTTGTCTCTAGTAGTGGTTATCATAGTGATCGTATGCTACAGCATTAAGACTTCAGGTCACAATGTCATTGAAAAACTACTTGTTATTTTACCCAATAGCTGGTAAGCGTGCCGCATCAAAATATTTCAATTTTTTTTTTCATTTTAGTCCTGTAAATTTGCCAAGATTGTCCAACATTTTCAATATGCACACCATGTGTCCTACCCTAGACAAGAGAATATGAAGTACTTCATATTCTCTTTCCCTAGAGTATCATTTCTTTGTTTAACGATTGCGCATAAAAAGACACATGAATATGGATAGAACTCAGACAAAAAATCTTAATCTCAAGAGAATGGGAAAATATTACGGTAAAGCTAAAGAGGTGTATGGCAAATTCCTTCCAAACTCGCTATAAATCATTTCTTGCCTCGAAATAATTTATCTGAATTAAAACTTAAAAATGTACGCCTTTCTTTGCCATTTTGTCCCACCTCGCAAAAGGTTGTATTCTATAAGCTGTTTTCTTTCATTCTTGCAGGATATCTTATAAAGTTTGGTACTATTTCTTTCCCCCATCGAAGCGATTACTGACAAGAGAGGAATTTGATGCCCAAGGTGTAGATGAGACACTCCGGGCTTTGGATGAGCTAAGAGAATATTGTAAAAGTCCAGAATGTGATGCTTGGAAAGTAATGAGCAGAGTACAAAACCCACGGAGGTTAGTGCTGTTTACTGTTATCCCTTACCCCCCGCCCATCCCGTTCCGTCTACGCTCGGGCCTAATCCTGAAGCCCTGGGTGACGGGAAACTCTTATTTCCTTAGTTGCTGGCGACGGAGTTTCCAACGACTTGTTTCACGTAACCTTTTCTGTAACAAAGTAAAGGTGCGGTAATTCGAGCAAAAAATCGCGCAACTTCTTGAAGCAAATTTTTTTCGCGCGCAACACGATTTAATTGTCGCAAAGACTTAAGAGTAGAGAGAGTTTCTACTTTGCGCGAGAAGTTGCTCCATTTAGTTGCCCGTTTCTCTGCACCTTAGCCTATGTTGCTCCAATTTTGGCGGTACTCAAAATAGGCGTATTTCATTGTTACTAACAACGTTACCGATGTTCACACTGCGAAAATATTTTAGCACAACAGCTGCCCCCAACAGTTGCGGAGGTGGACAGCTGTCCTGTGCAATTTTTGTTTATTTGTTTCGTTTGGCAGTCCTTGGCTGGCTGTTTCTCCTTTCCCGCAACTTTGAAAAACACAACAGCGTTCAGCGACAACCAACAAGCAAAAGAAAACGACAACCAAAACAACTTTTATATCTGAACTTTATAATAAATTGCTCGAGGTTGTTATAATGTAATCTTTCTCATTTAACAAAGATTCTGCACCTTCGTAAACGACGGACCTCACATCACAGAAGATGAATACGATCAGTTTGAGGAAAACCCCTTCGTATATACACGTCCTGATGAACACGACGATGACGCAGTTGACACTGAAGGCGCCGAGGAGAACGACGACAGATATTTTGAAAGATGTACATAACAAGATACGAACCATAGAAAATATAGTTTTATATTTTTACTTGTTTATAAAGTCCAACTTGCCAAGAATAGTGTTTTTGACGAAATTTTCCTTCCTCAAACATTTTCGAATATGTATTTTCAGTTAGCACTGTTAATTGTTTTTAGATATATTTTGTAGACTGGGATAACCTTTGCTAATGATAAAACACTAAACTCGAAAACAGTAGATTTGATTTGATATTAGTGGAACTAGGCTAAGTACATAATGCTGACTCTCAAATGGCTTCCGTATTCAAGTATCACCATTCCATCCATTTTTGTTTTTATGATACTATAATTCGGTGCAATTTACTCAGCTGAATTAGTATATATAGTTATATTTTCTTACATAATGTATATGCCATCATATTAGCAAATGTTGTACCACACCGGCTGAGGATGTAACCTCTTTTCCTTCTCATTCTTCGTTATTTTGGAAAAAGATTCAATCGAATTTAATCCCGCTGTTGCTTCCTTCTAAAATATCCTTATTATTTTTACCCAAGAAATTATCATTCTGGGTTCCAGAGCCTCTCTCGCTTAGAGTGAGAATCCTTCTGAAACCGGGATAAAGGAATCTATAAGATACTTAAACTGAGAGAAGAGAAAAGTGGGGGAAAATATCAATTGAAGTGGTCAAATAGAGCTATAATATATTTTTATTTATGACAATATTTTTCTGCTGATTGAAATAGCAAAGAAAAAATCAATCTGCAGAAAGACAGAGGTGATCTAGATTACAGCCGATATTTTCTTCTTATCGTTTCCAATATGTAGTAATAAACTTTTTAGATTTGTTTATATTTAGCAGTCGTTATGTCGTTTTTATTGTTTTCGAGCCTGAAACAAAACTGGAAATGGGGCTTTGTATATGATCACGTTTTGTTGCAGAGGCTATTGTGTGCACTCTTCTGTCGTTTATTTTGTTAAAATATCTAACAAAGATTGAATAAAGACGTCTTGACCCAGCCTGATCCTCGACACCGGCTTCAGAAAAATACGAAGCTCTACATTCTATCCATGTGTCCTACTGAACTCCACCTCAAATGCAATATTGGAGCATGCGCTGGGTTGCCCAATGTGCTCGTATTCCGCAGGCAACCCAGTAAAAAATGAACGCATTTTACGACTGGGCTGTCACAGGCAACCAAGTAAAAAAAAATTAATTTTCACCTTTTGAAAGGCCATGGATAACCTTAATGTATAGCAGAAACATGCCAACTTGAATGTTGTTTGGATGCAACTGGAATGGATTGGTTTTGACTGAAATGGATTGCTTGTGACTGGGCCTCAGTCTGCAGTGACTGGATCTTGAATGACAAAAAAAAGTTTTGAATTTTCATCTTTTGAAATGCCATGGATAGTCTCAATGTATAGCAAAAACATGCCCAACTTCTAAAAATTGTTTTCCGCTTCTGAATGCCCGAATTTTGAGTGTTTTTTTTATTTAGTTTTGTAAAATCGGGAACCGTACATAGATGGACTGGACTGGACCGGCTTCGTTTGGATGGATCTTACGGAATCTAGACGATTTTTTACGCCGAATTTGTAGCTTTTATCCTATGATTTTTATTTTATTACAAATAACTAGTGATTCTATTCCGAAATTTTGCAACAACAAAAAATGCAACAAGACGCTCTTGGAGCGTGCACTAGGTTGCCCAATGTGCTGGTAATGCTGAACTTACTTAAGGAGGCTCTGGGTAGTTTTGGTCTGGCACACCTAGCCGCATTGAAACGGCTACAACTTCATCTTGAAAAACTCGATCTGCCAGCCCTTTTCACACAATGCCAGGATTAAAGGTTTCAAGAATGATAAATTAGTTTAAAGCGGCTTTTTCATCATGACATATTAATGATGACACACTGCCAAATGCGTAGCTGTATTACCGATGTACTGTATGTTATATACCGGCCAGGAGGTCCGGATAGGGAAAAACTGTGCTCGAGGTCTTGAATATACGTTTTCAAGACCGAGGGCACAGTTTTCCCCATCCGGACCGACTATATAGGACGGTAAATAACTTATTTTTCTTTTTCCCGTATTGTTTTTCCTTGTTTTTGTAATCGTTTTGTGTTGTCGTTTAGCGGCAAAGGATACCGGACCGCGCGCGCGGGCAGATACTGACAAAATACCTTTCGCTCAAACCAATCAGAACGCACGATGTTTTAGGATACCGGACAAACAAACATTTTATTCTTTCTCAAACTCTTTATCATTCTTATTGACACGGGTGAAAAACGCACTGCGCACGCTCGGAGATGGCGTACGTAACTAAGGGCAACTCATATTTTTGATGCCAGTGTTTTAATTGTTTTACAAAATCGCAAAACTTAAGAAAAATACTGAAAACTTAAGGTTTTCCTTTTCGCAATAGCAAGATAATTTCGATTGTGATACACAGCTGATTTATACAAAAAAACTTTTGTTTATACAAAAGCAAAAATTATCTTTGAAAATGTCGCCACTAACGGCCAGACGACGACATCCAGCATGGCTAATTTGCAGATAATCACATGGTCGGATTCTATGTAAAGAAATCTTAAAATATTTGTAAAATTTCAAAACGAATATTTAAGAAATAGCCTTGTCGGTTAAAATAAGGCATACCTTTAGATGTGAAAAATTGTTATTGTTCGCCATTTTTTTTTCAACGCATGCGCAGTGCGTTTTTCACCAGTGTCATTCTTATTAGAAAACGTGCTGTAATGGACACTGGTGAAAAACGCACTGCGCACGCTCGGAGATGGCGTACGTAACTAAGGGCAACTCATATTTTTGATGCCGGTGTTTTGATTGTTTTACAAAATCGCAAAACTTAAGAAAAAATACTGAAAACTTAAGGTTTTCCTTTTCGCAATAGCAAGATAATTTCGATTGTGATACACAGCTGATTTATACAAAAAAACTTTTGTTCATACAAAAGCAAAAATTATCTTTGAAAATGTCGCCACTAGCGGCCCGACGTCGACATCCAGCATGGCTAATTTGCAGATAATCTTATGGTTGGATTCTATGTAAAGAAATCTAAAAATATCTGTAAAATTCCAAAACGAATATTTAAGAAATAGCCTTGTCGGTTAAGATAAGGAATACCTTTAGTGTGATAAATTGCTATTGTTCGCCATTTTGTTTTTTCTCCCAACGCATGCGCAGTGCGTTTTTCACCCGTGTCGTGTCGCTGTAATGTATTCTTTCGGATGTCGTCGGTTGTTAATCGTGTTTTTGCGAGTGACATCGATTTCTTTCCGACTGCTTTCCGACTGCACATTTACAAGGCCAGGTCGGCGAAAGCGGCAAGTTTGAAGTAATGCAGTAAAATTTTAATGGTGAGAGCTTTTCTTTTGGACCAAAAGATGCTCACTGACTTTACTTCAGCCATTCAAGGTATTTCTAAATAGTTTATGATTACTTCTGTTTTAAAAAATACGTATAAACACTCTGTTCTTTGATCATAATTGCATATCGTGATTTCTGTCAGGTGGAGAGGACGTGAAGAAAGACGAAGAAGAAGACTTGTTGTTGAACGAAAAGGCATCTATACCAGTGAGTAAAACTTTGGGTTTCTCATTAAATGCAAAGAAATAACGAGAAATTCTTTTTTTAATACAAGAGGAAGAGTAAACCAAAAGTAGAAAGATTTCTACTCATATCAATAATTAAAAAAATTATTGGTCATGCCTTGAGGACGGGGAAACAATGGAGTGACGAGTGGATGTTTCATTACTCAGTAAAGCAAATTCTGCTCGTTTATTATTTATTCTAGACTGGATTATTAGCGATACGGGTGTTTGGGTGTTCAAATCTCTACCTGGACAAGCAGATAATTCCAGATCATTATGGACTGTATGTAAATATCTCTGTTGGAGTGTCCTCTAAAATTACAGCTGTCAAGTCTTGTTACAAAAAAGGAAAAGTCATTTGGGATGAAATTAAAAACTTTTCTATTCCTGTAAGTAAATGAATTCACATTTAATTCTAGTGATTAAGTTGAACTTTGGATAAGGATGAGACATTATTCTTAGTTAAAGAAATATAGGGTGTGAGCATGCTTTGTCCAGACTTGTAAAGCATGTGCAAGTTGGGTGAACGCAAGAGAAGTGTTTGCAGGGTGGCATGGCTGAGCTACTAGTGGTCTAGTAGTGATAGAACAGTCTAGTAGCAAAAATTGCAGTTTTGAGAACTAAAACAGTGTAACCAAATTTCAATTTTTTTTGTATCCATTCATTTAAACATTGACCAATTAGTAGGTAGCTCTCACGCTCATGACCTATGAGTTAATAGCCCATTTGGCCATCAACCTCGTGGGTTATTGACTTAAGACTATCCGGGCTGTGGGTTTTTTTGGTAATGTGCACCTAACCCCTGATACAATACTTTCAGTATTGATTCTACATAAAGTGAATAGTTGAATATACTTCCAATACATAACTGACTGTGCTGTCACCCCAGGCTCCATTAAATATGTACAAATTTTGACTGACTCAGAGAAAAGTCACAAGTGTGTGTGTGTGCATATTTTTCCCATTAAATTCTTGTCCTGAGTACTTGTGCACACAATTTTGCATGAAATTCTGGTGGACATCATGACAGAGGGCGGTATAAAAGCACTACACATACTAATAGTATGTGTTTAGGATGCATTGACCATTTTATCTAGTTCCTGCTACCAGAGAGCCAACGGAAGAAGCAAACCAATAACATTATTCTTGTGCATACACTAGCATTTTTCCTCTGAGCCCTGTATTCCAGATTCTTTTATGAAGGGTTTGGTGATTATTAGTAGATTACTAATATAAGTGAAAATCTTTCCTATAGGTGTCTAACAAAATAAGCAGTGGACTGAACAACGTCTGTATAGCTGTTATAGGGTTTGATAAACAACAAGTTAGACCTAAATACAGAGTGCTGGGGAAAATTGATTTTCACTTGCACGAGATGGTGAAGGTATGTCTACAATGTAGATATTATTGGATGATTTTCAATATATAATTCAGTGTAAGCATTTAGAGTTGCTTAGAGTTTGCCTCCTCAATAAACAGAAGAAAATAGTCTTTAAAACCAGTGTATTGTACATTGTAAGGGAAACATGGGTGATGAAGCAGTGGTTCTCTCTTGTGCTCCAAGGGTTTTTCTACGGGTTCTCCGGTTTTCCTCTCTCCTTAAAATCAATGTTTAAATTCCTAGTGGAATCCAGTGGAAGAACTACTGAGCCACTCTGTGGACTCCACTGTTAAATCCCATTATTTATTAATTATTATTTGTATACATAAGATAATTTACACAAATGCTTTAGAGTGTCCCCCCCCCCCCCCCCACAATTTTAAGTAATTCACACATAAATGTGACCACTGATGAATGGACAATTTGAAACTGGAATTTATGTAAGGGGTACCAAGTTTTCGACATGAAATTATTTAACTCTAATGTAACTATAGGTAATGCATTCTAAAATTGCCATGAATGCTGAGAAAGAAAGGAATTAAAGGAGTCAACAGTAATAGATTAACACTGATTTTTTTACTTTCTAGAAACAATGGTCAATGGATACTTTTGAATTGCAAAACAAGAAAAAGAGGGTAAATTGCATAGTCTTTTTGTTTTTTTTCAGCTTCTTCCTTGGGATTTTAAAAGGGCTGTAAATGTACCTCTTTTCATTCGTGCTATCAGTGGATGGGTGTGGTCATCTTAGTATTGTTATTATTCCATCAACAGTATGGAGGTGATATAACCATATAGGATCTATGCACATATTGGATAGGTGTGGTCATGCTAGTGTTGCTATTGTTCCATTGATAGTATGGAGGTGATATAACCATGTAGGATCTATGCACATATTGGATGGGTTTGGTCATCTTAGTGTTGTTATTGATCCATTGACAGTATGGAGGTGATATAACTATGTATGATTGAATGTAGTGTTGTTATCGTTCAATTGCAGTATACTGGTGATATAAGCATAGAATTTGCTTTTGTCTACGGAACATTTGGATATGGATTATCAAGTCAGGTGAACATATGATATGTTGTTACCTTTAGCAATCTATTAACCCTCAAGGTTTGTTAATCTTAATCAAAATAAAGCTTAAAAAGTACACTTAACTGAAGCAGGATTCGTCATGAATATCAAAACAGATAGAGAATATTCATTCACCAAAAGAAATGGTTGATCAAAGTGCATTTCCTAGACTAGAGCCACCAGATACCACACTGAATGTTTTAGGGTGAGTAATTATTATTCCACAACTATTAGCACTTGAAGTATTAAAGAGATAATAAGCTGATCTGAAATATTGGTGTGGAAATGACATCACTGCAAAACTGAGGTCCCTGCAAAAATTGATTAGCAAAAAATAAAATCATGCCCACCATTGCTATAAAAATATAGAACTTTTGAATATATTGTGTCTATGAAGTGCCTATTAGTAGCGTTATTTTTTTTATTCACCAAGTTTAATTTATTTTGCTTTCTCAGGGACCGTGTAGCATTATAGAACTATATATCTATTTTGCACCATCACGTGATGACAGCCATACAGGAGTTCCTGCCTCCTGTCATGGCCGTTATCATATGATGGTGCAAAGCCTCTATTCACTTATATGTGCAATCATGTGGGATTTTCCATGTTACACCACTGTATAACTTACTGTAGTCATATATATTTATATTATAGAGTGTCATGCATACCCAGAAAAGTAACGCATCCAAAATTCATTCCATTTGCCACCAAAGTCTTGGATTTGGAACCTGACATCAGTCCAACCTATGGTAAACTAAATATTATTATGAATTAATCATCTTTTAATAATAAGCTTGGGCAACATTCTTTCTTTTTCTCAAAGGAACCTTAGCATATTCTTCTTCTTTTCCTCGCTAATTGTTTGCACTGTTTTAGGTTTCTTTCCATTGCAGGGGACAGTTTTGCTTTAGATTTTCATGACCTGGATTTTATGAAACATATTCAATATTTTAATTTATTTCAATTCTTTTACATTATTTTTAGGAATGAGGGTTTTTCCTCAAGATATTTTCAAGACGCGTCACACGTTGAACCAAAAGATGACCAGGTAAATGAACATGATGATGATGGAAGTCTTGATTTAAATGTTCTGCAATAATGGGCTCGGATGATTTTCTTAGGCATTAATTTTATCCATCTATGGCATGCTGGAGGGCATCCTTAAAAGCCCTAAGACAGCTTAAATCAGCATAATCATGAAAAATTGAGGGTGTGCAAGGGACTTTCCCATCAAAATCTTGTACAGTGTCATCCTCAGGACCCAGGGGTAAAGTTCTGTTGCTATAGTTTCTCGCTCCCAGAAAAAATACCAGTGTGTAAAAAGTCTGTTTTAGCTTGTTCCAAGCATCAAAATTCGAAATAATTCCATCACATGCTTGTTTGCATATACTTGGTGCTTATTGGTCGACCCCAGCAGGTTGACCAATCAGGAAAGATCAATATAGATTTATGGATCAAGCTTTAACAGACTTCATGCCCAGGGATAATTTTTCTGGGAGCAAGAAAAAAGCTATAGAATTTTACCTTCAGGCTCCTGAGGATGGTATAGCATTTATTAGAAAGTAAGAAATTTTGGTGTGGTTATCGTGTGAAACTCCTAAATACTTAGATGGCTGGACAGCAAAGATCTACTGCTACATCTTTTTGTATATGATACACTGCGCCAGTGATATTTAATCTTCCATGATGCCTTGTTTTAGTTGATTTCAAATGAGGCCTTACAGTACTATAAATATGATGCATGATGCCTTGTGATGTTGGGTCATGAACAAACTTAAAACACACCCAAAAAATACCTGTTGACTGTTGACCGTTGCTTAGAAAGATGCAAAATTTTAAAAGTTACATACACCATAGATTAAGCTAATTTTTTTCCAGACTGAAACAAAATTGTGCAGAATACTCTATACTGAGCAACAGAGTAAAAAGAATCAGCTACCTCAAGAAGATGATGTCAGAAAAGGTGAAGTATTGTACCAACAACAAAAACCCACTGCAATCGTAGTAGCAATTTATAAGTGATCAGAATTGGATTTTGTAAGGTTGATTTGTATTATATATGATCTGTGCCTCCCTATTGTTATACAGTTATTTCAAAAAAAGTATGGTGAAGGTTTTGATGCATGTTGCATACCAAGCCCAAAATGTACAATGGACAATGTAAATCCAATCAGCAAAATATCCATATTTTCTCTGCACGTTTTTTCAACATATTTTCTTCTGTGCTGACATTATTTACATATGAATACATTTACATTTACATTTCAAACTTGGCAAGCAACATGCAGCTTGCAATAAGCAAAATGCAATTATAAGCAAAATGCAATAAGCAGTATGCAACTAAAACTTCACCAACCTTTTTTGAAAGTAGTTAATATCTAATATAAATTATATTATTATTTTTAAAACATGTATTCCTAAAACTTTGTGTTTGAATGTATCTTACAGGAAACAAAACACAGTACATTGAATCAGATTTTCGAACAGGAAAGCGACTCTGATTCCAGTGAAGAAAGGTCCAACATTGGTGCAGAAACAACCCTAGGTTTGTCAGGAGTTCTAGCACAGACGGCTAACATGGCATTCCTAGCTGGAGCACCAGGTAATTTGAAATTGGAATCGTGGAATTTTACCGATACCATTTTTGGAATCCCAGTGTAATGGCATGATTACACAGAGCAATAATTTTCTCTGCAACTTGTCTCGCAATGGCATTCTGACACATGTTGCATGAAGCATTGCAGTGCATAACCTACAGCACAATATGAAAAGATGCTGCAAGACAAATTCGTTTTTTACTTTTGGCAGCAATTGAGTCTCTGTTGAACCATGTAAACACTCTTGCACTGATTTCTGTCACAATGCTGTTGCATGACAATTTGCAGAGAAAATTGTTTTATGTAACCATGCCTCTTAAGAGCGACTGTCTGTAAAAATCAAACAAAATCGGAAATATGTGGAAAGGCTCAAATTTTCGAATTCGCTCTACTTTTGGATTTTAGTAGTGTATGATGAAGTAAGAAACGCTGTGTGGTTAGTTTTGAAAAATACTTTTTTGTTTTCGAGAAATAGGGGAAAATCGGTTTGAGCTCCAAGGACGATTTTCGCTGCCAAAAGATGGCTGAAAATTGCTTACTTTCGCTTGGTCCGTGTATCAAAACTATTGAGCCAAATAGCCTTCTAATACTTTCTACCAAAAGTACAACTCTTATTTGCTAAATTAAGAGTAGTTTCATAAAAATCGAACAACTCTGAATTATTTTACACAATAAAAAGCAAAGGACATTGAGTTACAATGCTAGTCAGTGCATCTCTAAAACTGCGAGTTTCCCTATGTGCCATCCTTCCAAATCTTATGAGATTACAGTCAACAACTATTGGGAAACTACTCTTTTGAAATATGCAATTTTTATTTTGGGGAAATATCTGTGCGCTTTTTGCGAGAGCTTTAATTTTGACTCATTAAATATGCAGAAATCATTGTTTGGCGATTGCGTGACTAAAGACTTCACGAAATAAATTCCCTTGAAACATCATTGTTTTCAAATCTAGTCTATACAAATAAAAGAAAACATTAATATACTAACCTTCAAAGGTCTTTTCTGTTGCTCCATTCATCGGGGTTATCAAGAAATTAGAATTGGCAACCGTGGCGTTGGCTTGTTTTATGCAACCGATTTCCGAAAATACCATCTATCAGTACCAGTCGACATGCACAGTTCGTGTTTCTTTACAAACAACTAGTCAGATTTCAATAAGAAATATACAGAATAGTATACTAAATTAGATTCCTACAGAGTCAGTAGGTTATTCTAGCTTCACTGGCAAGTTGCTTAGTGTCTCTAATTTGCATATTGTCGGAAAAGTCACAGTGGGCGCGGGAAAAGACCGTACCGTAGTTTCTTCCGGTTCTGTCCATACCCTAGTGGTCTTGGAATTTTATGTATTATCCTTGGCAAAAAAAAGAGTCGAGATATACATTATTATGCCATTTTAACATTAAAAGCCTTTTTGTGAGCAATTTTAAAAGTGGTTCTCTCAATAGATTATGGTGGAGCCGGCTAGGGGCACCTGTGCGAACTACTATGCCATACTGCTCCGTTTTGATATATTTCATTAGATAATTTTGTTTCCTGTGATTAGTCCCTGCACTAGATTTCTCTTTAAGAAGCCAGCTTGTTGCAAGACAAATTCCTGTTTTCTTTCTTTCTCCTCCGTTAAAGAACAGTGGTCGGTGCACTATGGTCCCACAACACGATCTGCAAGCTGGAATGCTGTCTCGGTATAAGTTTATGACAGTCACTCGCAAACAATTGCCGATCGATCTGTTAAATATTACAGACCAATTTATCAACGCGCTACTGACTAGTAGTTCTTGGAAGAAATAGCCAAAGGTGGATCCCTGGCCTTATACTGTTTTGTATATTTGTCATTGAAATCTGACAAGTTACTGATAGATAGTATTTTCGGAAATCGGTTGCATAAAACAAGCCAACGCCACGGTTGCCAATTCTAATTTCTTGATAACTCAGAAGAGTGGAGCAACGGAAAAGACCTTTTCGTGTCGAAGGTTAGTATATTAATGTTTTCTTTCATTTGTATAGACTAGATTTGAAAACAATGATATTTCAAGGGAATTTATTTCGAGAAGTCTTTAGTCACGCAATCGCCCAACAATGATTTCTGCATATTTAATGAGTCAAAATTAAAGCTCTCGCAAAAAGCGCACAATTATTTCCCCAAAATAAAAAATACATTTTTCAAAAGAGCAGTTTCCCAATAGTTATTGACTGTAATCTCATAAGAATTGGAAGGATGGCACATAGGGAATCTCGCAGTTTTCGAGATGCACTGACTAGCATTGTAACTCAGTGTCCTTTGCTTTTTATTGTGTAAAATAATTCAGAGTTGTTCGATTTTTATGAAACTACCCTTAATTTAGCAAATAAGAGTTATACTTTTGGTAGAAAGTATTAGAAGGCTATTTGGATCAATAGTTTTGATACACGGACCAAGCGAAAGTAAGCAATTTTCAGCCATCTTTTGGCAGCGAAAATCGTCCTTGGAGCTCAAACCGAATTTTCCCTATTTCTCGAAAACAAAAAAGTATTTTTCAAAACTAACCACACAGCGTTTCTTACTTCATCATACACTACTAAAATCCAAAAGTAGAGCGAATTCGAAAATTTGAGCCTTTCCGCCGTATGTTTGATTTTTACAGACAGTCGCTCTTAAATAGGCTGGAGTAAATTGGGGGTGGGTCACCAATTTTCTATGCAGGGAAAAAGGGGCGTAGAACAAATTGTACCTGCAAAATGGGGAGTTGGTTTAGGAAAAACAGAAAATGGCATACTCACTTTTACAACAGCCCTCCCCCCCCCCCAACTCTCTAAATAATGACCAGTCCCTTATGTGCTTTGGTAAACTTGACTGTCTTAACTTGATTACTTGAATTACTTTCTAGATAAAAAAAAGTTTAGGATAAAAAATATATAATGTAGTGATTTTGTAAAATTTTGAATTATGGGTTGTAGGAGAAGGAAATTAAAATTAATTCTCAAATGTTATAGTTACTAGTATCAGAGGTTTGTAGTTTGACCCAATAATTGTAGTTCATTTGATAACAAAAAGTGTTTGCATAACATTATATGTTTTGTTTTAGGTGTTATGCAGCGACGCAATGTACAGCCAAGTGTTGTACAATCGGATACTGACCTTGCTACTGAGGTATGTTGAATCTCAAATATCAATGATAAAAAGTATGTACTAAACTGTGGGTAATTCGTACTAATTTGATTTTATTTATTAATTCAAAAAAATAAGAATAATAGAATATACAATGATTGATGAGTCCCAAGCCAGAGACTTTACACGATATGGAATGTTCATAAAATACCACTGATGTAACAATAGGCATTGAACTATTTTTCATTTTGCACAGAAATAGCAATTTCGTAGCCAACTATTGTTTGGTAGTGTGTCCTGAAGGGGTGTGCTAATATAAGCCTCATTTATTTGTTTATTTCTGCAGTAATTTCAGTATTTGCTCTAAGCACTTTACAATAATCCCATTTCCCACCCAAATGGTTTACGAATCCCAATTCCCAATTCTTTAAACACATTCACATTCCTTTTTGTCCCATTTCTAATGGCCTAAACCCCATTTATCCCAGGACAAAATAGGCAAATCCCAGTTCCCCTTCTACCCCTTCAGGACCCACTTCATACTGTGCTGTCTTTTTATTGCCAGACTGAAAGATGGTGGGGGTCTTCAGAGGGGAGAGCCATCATTAGTATTTCAGGTTTACTGTAGGGTTTTGAACGTCAAGGAAGGATCCTCCTTTTTTAATTCACATATTTTTTTCGATAGGCGGCCATGAAAACAACCATTTGCATTTTAAAAAGAATTGCCCAGAACCAGACCCAACCCCATCCTACATTTATTTAATTTCCCTATCTGTTGTCTGTGCTATATAAGAAAAGGGGTTAGGTGTAAACTGGTTAAGCAAAGTAATGCAAATTTGAAATTTAGACAACGATTACCAATATTTAATCTTTTCTGTTCATTTTGCTATTTTTGTTCAAAATATTTTATTCGAGAAACAAATAAAACAATGGTACAAAATACTGCTAAATTATGCTAATCCTATTGCTTTCTATTGTTTAATTAGCACTATTTACTACTAAATAGTGCAAAGTGTTGCAAGTTTTTTTACTCTAGTAAGTTGTTTGTATAGACGAATGAGACAGTGAGATTTATCTATTAGGGAGATGCACAGGAAGACAGCGTAGATACTGAAAACCAGCCTGAAAAAACAGGTAGAAATGCTGCTGATGTATCTTACGCAGTTTCTTTAGGGGACGTCACGCAACAATCTTTCCCTTGCGTGACTACCTTGAAAATGGTTGCGCAGGAGACTAGTAGGGTAGTTGCTTTTGTATTTTGCCAGAAAACATTTTTTTCATTGCCTTATTCTTTTAGCACAGTAGCAAAGTTATGTAAAATGGCGCACGGGTTTCCTGTGGGGGAAGAAATGGGGGGATGCGCAAGGGCTTTGAAACTCCAACTGTTTACATCGTCCTTGACTCACTGCAACGAGAAAAAAAGAATCAGATCCGCCCAGATGTTATTTCGGGTTTTGATCTGTGAGAAAACCGTGCCCCGACTTAGATCTGTGCATTTGTTTTTTCAGGGTTTGATAAAGTTTATAAAGTTTGATGTAAGCAAAAGCCCCGTTAATTTATTTCGTTCTCATACTCTCGATATATACTCGATATCATTTTTTATTCATCAGAGAAGCCAACAATGGATACCCTAACCGTTGAGACTGGAGGTTTACGTGGATTGTTGGACCGTGTTCTGTCTTTCAGTAAGCGCTCACAAACGAAACTTCAAACTCAGAGTGCCGAGGAAGACACTCAGGATACACAAGAGGTAAAACGTGCACTTGCGCTCCACCATAATTTATTCTTAATAACGTGCGCAGTATAATGTACACTTGCTTTCTCTCTTAATTAATTCTTATTAGCGAGCGCGGAATCTTCGTCACAACAAAGTAGGTTTTGATGGTTGTCAATCAAAGTGTTTCCATGACATTGTCAGTAAAAGAAGCTTCGAAGGACATATGCCTGCGTAATGCCATCGAAACGCCTTGATCAGTTCACAATCACAGCTTTGCAACGACAAATTGTATGATACAACGTGATACCAGGCCAGATTCATGTAAATAATACAAAGTCATGTAGTTTGTCGAAAGTAGATAGATAGAAAATAGAACATTCCAAGACCCAAAGGAATTATGGTCATACATGTTAACACGAATATCGAGCTGTGGAATGACCGACAAACATCAGTAATTACAGCTATTCTTGGATCTTGGAATGAACTTTCTTGTTGCGGTCATCTTCTTTGGCTCTTGATAACCTTTTTAAAAATATATGTGTAAATTTGTATTTATAGGTTGAGACACCCGAGGTTGCAGTTTTAGTAGACTCCCATGGCCGAAGAAGGGGGAAGCAAACAGAAAACATACAAGGCTTATCCATCGATCCCCAGACAGGCAAGTATGAGGATATGTGTGACATTAAACAATACTAAATATCCTGAGGTGCATAGTGCATCAGGGGTATAGGGTGAAAACAGAAAACATACAAGGCTTATCCATCGATCCCCAGACAGGCAAGTATGAGGATAGGTGTGACATTAAACAATACTAAATATCCTGAGGTGCATAGTGCATCAAGAGTGCAAGGAATGCAACAGAAAACATACAAGGCTTATCCATCGATCCCCAGACAGGCAAGTATGAGGATAGGTGTGACATTAAACAATACTAAATATCCTGAGGTGCATAGTGCATCAAGAGTGCAAGGAATGCAACAGAAAACATACAAGGCTTATCCATCGATCCCCAGACAGGCAAGTATGAGGATATGTGTGACATTAAACAATACTAAATATCCTGAGGTGCATAGTGCATCAGGGGTATAGGGTGAAAACAGAAAACATACAAGGCTTATCCATCGATCCCCAGACAGGCAGGTAAAAAAAGGTAAAAAAAGGTAAAAAAAGGTAATTTATTTTACTTCGATAACGCGGGGAGTGGTTGCCCAATTCTCCCGAGCCAAGGGCTCATGTTTAATGCGCTCGAAGGTGCGGGTATTTAAAGCTAATTAAAGCTACACAGAACAGAGAGAAGTCGAAACAGACGTGGAGTTCCTGAGGATCGAACTATGGACCTCTAGCTCTGAAGGCCGCGCACTAACCAGCTGAGCTATGCCTGTATGAGGATATGTGTGACATTTTAAAAAAACCTAAATATCCTGAGGTGCATAGTGCATCAGGGGTATAGGGGTAAGGAGAGGGGGAAAATAGAAATCAAAATATTTACTCCTACGTAAGTATATCGGCGAAAAGCTAAGATTAAACAGTTGCTATGACTTAGCCTGTGTAAACGTGTAACCAACAGCGCCATTTTTTAAGAAAATGTTGCGAGACAAGTTGCAGCATTCTTTACGAAAAGTGCAAATCGCTTCTACTTTTGGCAACGATTGTAAAACTCATGTAACTTTTGTAGCAGCTCATTTGCTCCGTGTAATTGCGCATTTAGGGTCGATTATCCAACGTGAGGGAAAAGGCCTTAGGCGTTGCGCTTATACGAAGTAACGACCCGAAGCACGTCTTTGTTCTCATTTAATTCTCTATTCGTATTTTTTATTCACAGAACAAGACGATGATGCGCAGAATGCATAACTGAATGCCAGAGAGGCAGCATTTGAGGTCAAACTGTATGTAAAAACATGTCTTTAATGAACAGCGGGACAGTTTAGTCAAAAGGTTATTTGGCTTATTACGTGAGATATTTAATTTACCGCTTACATACTTCCATATATTATTCTATAAATTCTCCAGCAATTGCATCAGTAGGTGATGCATGTGTTACGACTTTAACATGCATATGCCCACCATAATGATTTTGTACCTCTAGTAAAGGTGCTTTGATTATCCAAAAACAAGAGCAGAAATATTGTTTTTAGTTGCTGCAAATATATTTATTTAGATCTTTAAAATAACTTTTTATCAAAACCTAGTTTTTCTGATTTTTAAAGTATATGACCCCTGCGCTCTTAATAAGAGCCTGTGCACACTTTGTGCAGACGAGCTAAATGTGGTGATTAAAAGAACCATGCATACCTAATATTTTGCTTCAAAGTTGTTTAGTCCTTCTAGTTACCAAGGTTTTACAAGATATTTCTCCTTATTCTAAGTGAAACCTCAAGAGGCTTCGTCATTTGTAATCAATCTTTTAAGTAACAATAATTCAGTAAATGTTTTCTGCGAACCAGTTTTCTTCGTTATGTGTTAACTGGCTTACTCAGCTGAAAAATCACCCCAAAAAATTGATACTTGAATAGCATTAGTCTAGCTCAGCTTTGCATTGAAATTTATTATATTTTCTCTCACATTCGTATTAATTACTAACAAATTATTGCAACGAGGAAGGAAAAACTGGAGGCGAAGTCTACGCAACGCAGGATGGTGTTTAAAAACGTGCTCAGACTATTACAGTCTGGGAATGCCTGATTGACTGTGTCTTCAGTTCTTGGTATGCCTGCCTGGTTGTGTTTTCAGTCTGGTTATGCCTGCCTGGTTGTGTCTTCAGTCTGGGTATGCCTGTTTGATTGTGTCCTTCAATCTGGTTATGCCTGGCTGGCTGTGTCTTCAGTCTGGTCATGCCTGGCTGGCTGTGTCTTCAGTCTGGTTATGCCTGGCTGGCTGTGTCTTCAGTCTGGTCATGCCTGGCTGGCTGTGTCTTCAGTCTGGTTATGCATGGCTGGCTGTGTCTTCAGTCTGGTCATGCCTGGCTGGCTGTGTCTTCAGTCTGGTTATGCCTGGCTGGCTGTGTCTTCAGTCTGGTTATGCCTGGCTGGCTGTGACTTCAGTCTGGTTATGGCTGCCTGGCTGTGAGTTCAGTCCGGTTATGCCTGCCTGGCTGTGAGTTCAGTCTGGTTATGCCTGCCTGGCTGTGAGTTCAGTCCGGTTATGCCTGCCTGGCTGTGAGTTCAGTCTGGTTATGCCTGCCTGGCTGTGAGTTCAGTCCGGTTATGCCTGCCTGGCTGTGACTTCAGTCTTGTTATGCCTGCCTGGCTGATGATGATTCTCCTAGCACTATGTATTTAATCTTAAACAAACCACTGTGTACAAAATACAATTTCTAAATACAACATAAGAGTCACTACCAACGGCTGTGAAAGATAAGCTCAAGATCATACTTCATTTATCCTTCCAAACTCGATACTCAAACCTTACTTTCATCTCAGAGGGAAAAAATAGCCTTAGGTTAGTATTAACGACAACTATTTATTGATTTCTTTGGGTTTTATGCTCAGTGCTTCAATTTAATGCTTTTTCCTTTCATTGTTGACCTTGATAATTGTTGCTTCCAGAAAGCATTTTTGCTGCCAAATTAATGTTTCGTGCACGGCTGAACAAGCCAGGGGGAGCCACTCCAGCATATAAATCCACGGATTGCTTGATTCTTTGGTTCATAGAAGATCATCATCATGTAAGTACAAAACACTTTTTATTTCTCTTCATTCCTTGCTATTTCAGTATTTCATTCTCCGCGGAGGATCTCTAATGAGATACCTATTAGTCAGAACAGTTTTAGCACGGGACGACATGTCATTTCCTTAGTTTATAAATAGTTTTTATCAGTTAAATGTAGTTTATCTAAGAACGGGTGAAGAGATGGAACTTCGTTTCGCTGATATAAATACGCCCATGGTCACAGTAGGAAATTATTATAGGGATTCGTGTCGTTCTCAGTTGCACCTGTGTGCTGATCTAAATATCTAATGACGGCTGAAGAGATGGAACCTCGTTTCGCTGATATAAATACGCCCATGGTCACAGTAGGACACTATTAAAGGGATTCGTGTAGTTCTCAGTTGCACCTCTGTGCTGATCTAAATATCTAATGACGGGTGAAGAGATAGAACCTCGTTTCATCTGACCAACAATCAAGGATCAAAGTACGACCCGAAGATTGACTATCGACACCTTGCTAGGTTGCTTGCAGACCGAATTTAACTTTCTTTAACGAGAGTTAAATTAGGTCTACATACAGGCTACCCCTTGCAGGATATTGCCAATGCACCTCAATTCAAAGAACAAAGCAATAAATGTTTACTCACGAGAATTGAAATTCATTGCTATGTCCTCTGAATTGAGCGGCTCTGGGAATTACTGCAAGAGGTCTATATTATACAAATAAAATAATAGATTGGCGTAGCCGTTGATCTGTTCTGACATCGGTCGTGGGTAACCAAACTAAATTCATCAAAACTCCATCCTTGAAGTGAAATCATTGCTTCGTGGCCAGAAAGATGTATCATCTTGAGCGCGCAGTTCTGATTCGATCCTCGATACCAGTTTTTGCAACTCCATTTAATTAACAGGTCATAAGCAGTTTTCCGTGTTTGATACTCTGATCAAAACACGCGGGATGATGAGAGAACACAAGAGGAGCGTATCAAACACAGTTTAAAAAAAAAAAATCTGTTTTATAAAATAACAAACACGCCACACAAAAAAACAACCGAAAACAATATCGTATTATTATATCCTCATCAAACATGGTTTTCGACCAATCGTAGCGCGCGTACTATCCCAATCATTTTATAATGCTTTTTCACGTTCTACATATAGTCAGTGCCAGCTTTAAAAACAATGGTGTTTGCTTGTGGAACCTTCTCGTAATAAAAGCAGACCGCAGCATAAAACGAATTATTTTATGTATGATATCTGGGCTTTCCTGAGTCTTTATTTTTCTAATAGATCCGGTATCCCAATTCGAAACTATCTTCTGCTCTAGCTGTATTTAGGCATTATTTTGTTATGGAAACGAACGAAATTATGTTGATGAGCATTTGGATGTGCTTAGACATTTATTCGACGCTGTTGTTTTTCACTGAAAAAACGATTCCTTGTGAGTTGTGATATCTGCGGTTACCCTGCGAGCAGAGTCTCTTTCGCATTATTTCGTGACATGATTAGGTTAGTATATATCATACTTCACTAATGTCCCATATGTAACTACATCAATACATATTACACTCATAACTCTCTTCCTCTACCACGAAAAACAAACAAACTTTACGGTGCGCGAAACCATATTCCTGTATAGCCGACATACTGTCTCTTAAACGGACAGCTGAATGCTTAAATTCAATCTTTATTTCTATTTTTTTTGTAATTCTTATTCGAACTTATTATTAAATGATCTATCATCATTGTAGGACATCTGCCCATTTGCTTAAGTCTCGCAAGGGATTGTGGGTATAACCTTGACCTATCCTATACTCGTCACCAGTTAATGGACATCAATACACTAGTCAGTTGACCGTGGCATTCGGTCTTCTAAACTGGCTCTATTCCAGTAGTTTGTAGTAAAATCATTACGCTACGTTGTCGTTTGTCTTATATTCAATATCCTGTCACGTTGATCCAAACTGTTCTCAGAAAGCTGAGATTTAGGTTATGACCCGACACATTGCTTTCGGAGCTTTTTGTGTTGCTCCAAGAATATACGCAGAGTTTCCTGTTCTGGAAAATTCTTGTGTTATAGCCCGGGGAGATTTCGCATGTACCTGTTCTAGGAAAACGATTTTGTTTTATGCTACCTTAGTCTAAAGGCCCCTCCTCCTCTCCTCCCACATGACTGCCCTTTGCACGTCTTTTTTTCCTTTACTATATTCCTCTTGTGGCGCTGCCTTTCGTAGTCACTATAGCGTTTTAATTTTTAATATTCTCTTGTCTTGTTTTGTATTTAGTTATTGTTATTATAATTTAAATGTTTGTTAGGGTGCACATAATTTGGAGCCAAACTCTGTTGTCCTTACTCCTTCCATGATAGCTTAGGAACTTAGGTATTTGTCATGGATAAAGTTATGTAAATAAATAAATTAAGATTCCCTTCATTTTTTCAAACTACGTTGATGATGTTATTTGCAGCTATAGATGCACTCGCAAAGACCAACTGAGTTACGGAAATGTGATAGAAAACTTTAGATTCCTTTACCATAATTGCTACATCACCCTGGGGTTAACCTTAGAGGGTATTGTTACCATTTATTCTGTGTACAGGATCATCTATTTACAAACAAATGGTACCCTGCTGCTTATGGCTCAAATTTCAGGATTCAATAACTACATCAAATAGAGCAGCCCAGGTCAGTCCTTAAAGTGCCTATCACCCTTCTGACAATATTCACAGTATTGATTCTACATGGGGTAAGTTGTGGAAAGGCCCGAAAATATTTCATAGTTTGAGTGCGGCTTCTTGAAGTTATAGAGGTTTTTCCATGCCATATGCTAGTGCTGCTCAATTTGTTTCATGCATCTCATCTTCCCTCAGTAATACTCTTTCATTTCTCTTCACTTTTTTCCTTTGTTTTCAAATTCCCGTACATATCTATCATTTTTCTCATTTTGCTTCTCCCATGCATATTCTATCTTTCCTCATTAATAATTCTCTTCCATTCCCTTCCATCACAATTTTCATTCATTTTCCAATTTCTTTACATATAGACCCAATCCATTCTTCCCTCCCATCCAGATTCTATTCTCATTTCCATTTTTGTTTCTGAATCCTATAAAACCCTGTTTCTCTTCAATGCATTGACGAGCATAGATTAATTTCGCTGAACTTTGACTTTTAAACGAAATATAAGCCGTTCACGATTGACATACTATAAAAATGTACTCGTACCAGCTAGTAACACTTACCTAAAGCTTACCACCATGAACCAATCAGGGATGGACAAAATCCTCACCATCCAATCACAACGCTCGAACACAGAAAACCATTCAAGAGTCACATTATACTACGCGTTTCCATCTCCTATGAAGTTTTCACTATTAGAATATATACCTCGAGTAATTATAACACGAGCTTCAAACTTTAAAAATCTAAGCACACATGACCTCACAAGACATGGAACAGTTCCAAAAGCATTCAACTCCCAGGGGGGGACCTCCTCTATATGGACTATACGGGGATGATACAGGGTAATCAGGTTTTTCAAGCTTCTTGTCATAAACAGGATGTGCAATTTCACTCAAGTTCCAATTTTTTCCTGAGTTTTCTGTCATATTTAGGGTTTCTCCTTTCGTATTGACCGAAACATGTTACTATGGTCTTCAAAAAGCGATACGCGAGCTGGCATGATAATTGAAACAGGAACTCAGTGCAATTAATTATATATTTTGTCATAAACAGGATCTACAAATTTGAGGGCTTTTTTGCCATAAACAAGGTACCCCTTTCAGAATTCCACCGGAACACCCCTACCCAAATCCTGGCGGAGTACCCCCCCGGTCTCCAACTAAACTAAATATACTTGTCTAGATCTAGGTCTTACTTTCCCCGCGACGCTGTCTGTGTTTTGGTTCCTGGTTTTGAAAAACGAACCCAAACATTAATTGATCGACCGTCTCGTAATCCCGTCTCGATATTCCTTCCCCTCAGGGCTTCACATTGACGCTCACGTCTTCTTTTGTCTTTTTTGCCCCGGCTGTAATTATTTAGGAAATTTGATTCTCATTTTGGAATATTTCCACAACTTTTAACGGTGTGCTGTATTTTGTCATTCATTCTTAATAAACAGTAAATGGGGCTCACGAAGGAACGTGATCTTGTAGGCTCCAAGCCGCGAGGAACGAACAGCATGATAGGTTTTTAAATTCAATAAGATTTCTATTAATAAGTGCATAGTGTTCCAAAATTAGCATCCTTGGTGTGCAGTCGAACTTTTAAGTCGAACTTTTAAACATCGACATTTATATAGGGTTTAAGGCCCTCTATAGAGATTACCCACACCTCTTGGCTCATCCTGACAAACCTAATACTATCAAATATACGTGTCTGCGTACAAAATTACTGATTTTTATCACCAAACGTATTTGATGATGTCCTTACTAGAACAACTAAATAAAAAGTCTAAAACCTAAACCTGAACTAAAGTGAAAATCATAACCATTCTCATCTTATGAATGAATTGATTTTCTATGCATTTTTTTGTGGTAGGGGGAGGGGGCTGGAAGGATAACAAGAGAAGTTGCAAAGGACGTTGCGTATACTTATTTTGGCCAGTACTCTTTATCTATCATGACCACTACAATTTAACTTCATTTGCCTAGGATTTCCATGTACATTGTTGATCGTTTATACTTTCTTTTTTCATTTGACTTTCACTGATGGACCGTCCCTTAAGACTCCTATAGAATAGGCCACTCTAGCCTGGTTCTTTATTCAGAACACGTGTCATTCCATTGAGTATTATTTCTTTGTTACCGTTAATACTTTAAAATTGCTATACAAGATCCCTCTCTAGCCTGGGCGTCACGTTTTCCATTCAGACCATGTGTCATTCCATTGAGTATCATTTCTTTTCTTACTGGTAATGCTATACGACTCCAAGGCTTCAAGCATTGTCCCCACGTTTTCCATTTAGACCATGTGTCATTCCATTGAGTATCATTCCTTTCATTACTGGTAATGCTTGACAAGACATGGATGAAACAAAAATGTTGTCAGCTCAGTGGACTGACTATCCACAATCAATAAACAGGTCCATTTCCAAGACACGTGAGAAATAAGACACCCACGTTTAAAAAAGAGGTCGTTCGATTCCAAGAATAAGAATTTTCATTACGTAACAGGAATAGATTAAGTATATGTAATACAAAACAAATGTGAAGGAACATACTAGATAGGAATGATTGCACGTCAGAGAATCTTCACGCTCGGCACTTCAGTATAATATCCTGTGGTACCTCAATGAAAGACTTTGCCCTGGCTGGGGTCAGGGGGGAACCAATACTTTGCTTCGATGCAGATCGTAAGGCTCTAGATTTCACATTTATTTTATTTTGAAGCTAATTCTCGCAAATTCTGTTATCAACATTGAAGCTAAAAAGCCTCCTCTCCGTAGCTCCTCTTAAATCTTACTTCGCGTGCATAAAACTTCCCGTGATCTTAATCCAATATGTTGACAATTCAGCCTATTCATTCCAGGGTCGTTAAATTCTGTGTAAATCACTTACCCGAACATGTAATTTACGATTTTAATTACTTTATAAACCTCTCAAAGTGCATACCTCTGTGTAGCCTGATATCACTGATTTACTGATACACTCATATCATTTGTTTCAGTCGTCCTATTTCGCGCAATATGTTAATGGAACAGTCCTAATTTTATAGCTTGACACCGGAATTTTAAAGCGCTCCTTTCAGTATAATGGTAATCCGTCAAACTGGAAATCCGGCCCATGTCTAGTGATGTATGCTCTAGTGGGCTCTATATAACACTAGTATAGACATGCTTCAGTCATTGACGCATTTTTTGTCAATTTCCTGTTTATGAGGTGCATAGTTTGACCTCACTTTAGACTTCCACAAAATATGGTTCTATTGAAATAAACAATCACTATGGCGTTTGATAAGTATAGGTAATCGATTGATCTCGAGTACAATTCGGAATTCTTAGGTACGAGTGATATTTTGAAAGCCCTCAAAAACTTTTAAACGAATTGTGCGAGAAGATCGTGCGATTTTTGTTCATAATACACTCAATAAAATTGATCAACTTAATTGGGGCTCTACAGAGTACAATTTGGAATTTAATTGCACTCCTCTTGTCCAATTAGAAGCGAGTAATCTTGCTGAGTGTATTATAATACGATAAATCGGAAGGAAAACCTATACTGTGGATCTACGCAAAATTTGAAAATCCTAAGTCAATCGTTTTTGTTTGCTATTCTCTTCTTGTTTTGAGAGGAACTTAGACACTATTTAGTCGGCGACTCGATCAGCCAATGCTAGCTTGACCTAGATGTACGTCACGACACATCATTTGGCTTAAATCCTTTTTTTATCTTACTAAACATAAAACAAGAAGAAAAACGAAGACCGGTACGGCAGTAAATGCTCATCTTATTAAGAATGGGGGAAATTTGAACTCCACTTATTTCATCCTTCCCTTTCCTTTTCATTTTACCATGCATTCTACCTCATTTTACCATATATTCCACCTCATTTTACAATGCATTCCACCTCATTTTAAGATGCATTCCACCTCATTTTACGATGCATTCCACCTCCATCTTTTTACCATACATTCTACCTCATTTTACCACGCAATCCACCTCATTTTATTATGCATTCTACCTCATTTTTTCATGCATTCTACCTCATTTTTTATGTATTCTACCTCATTTTACCATGCATTCTACCTTATTTTACCAGTAATTCCACCTCATTTTACCATGCATTCTACATCATTTCACCAGTAATTCCACCTCATTTTACCATGCATTCTACCTCATTTTACCAGTAATTCCACCTCATTTTACCATGCATTCTACCTCATTTTACCAGCAATTCCACCTCATTTTACCATGCATTCTACCTCATTTTACCAGCAATTCCACCTCATTTTACCATGCTTTGGACATTTTCACAAGGAACTGTTAGCCTATATTAGTAAGACTTTGTGTAGCATGATAAACTCGAGGTATTTGCACTGCATATTGACAGCTTGCATATCGACAACAGGGTGGTGGTTGTACTGGTTGTGGAAGATCATTTCAATTCATTCATCTGTCTCACTACTTTACTTCCACACTACCTTTACAATCGACACATGCACACTAAATATAGTGCACACTAAATATAGTGACTTGAACTTCAGACCTACAAGATGACTTAAAATATCCTGCATCCCAAATATCCAATAATCGTCTGTGTAGTATGACACCGCTACGTCTTGATAATTGCAATGTTATGTTTGTTATTCTCTTTAGACACGAGTGTATCCATACAAGTGCTAAAGTCGGGTTCCATGTCAGAGATGGAGGCTCAAGGTACAAGGTACGCAAATATAGCATAATTTTATATAGCATCGGCTTTCGTTACTCGTGATGAAGTAAATTTGAACCTCGGATCGAAGACCCGTGCCACAATGAGTTGAGAGCAGATCTCAATTGTCGTCATGAATGAAGATCGAATGATTAAGTCATCGAAAACAGGCTAAAACCAGTTATTCCGGCCTGCAACATAAGTAGATGGCTCAATCTGATTGGCTATCGTTGAAAGCGTTGATTTCCATTCGTAGTTCAAGGTTATCACATGTCTAGTGACTTGTTACGTGTGATGACATGCTGACAACACCAGCTTGAAGTGACATCAAATCGACTTGTTGCCAGGAATGCCTTCAACCGCAAGAATTCCATCTCTTGATTAGTCGGATCGGAACTCGTAAGTCACGAGGTTTATTAGCTTCATTTGCCAGCTTCAATTCCCCAAACAAAACAAAGTAGCCAGGCTTTACGCAGCGATCTCTACACGCTCTAGGGCTGGAAAAACCTCTTAGTAAAAATTCCATCTAGTATTTCTCATCAATCTATTGCGAGCTTCGCATTGGCGGCAAGGATTTTCTGCACGACGTATACAAGGTGAGCAGGGTAACATTTTTACGCATTACAGTCGCAATTGTCTACAAGTTAGTTTTTCTTCCTTGATCGGTACGGAACACATACCGACCGCCCTTTCCACTAGTTGAGGGTGTGGTGTACCGCCGAAACTGACTAGACATGTCTGAATATTGTCGCAAATCTACCTTTATTACTGTTGGGGGTGTCTTTTTACCCAGACGAGTATTAAGATACTCTAATAAATGTGTGGATAACTTGAGAGTCAGTTTTGATTCAGCGACCACCGTTAAGCACTGGTCTGCTCGTATTGTTATGCTTAAGGCTTTGCTTTTGCATGCGCGTTCATATTCTTCATTATTCGTACAAGATCCGTCAGAACTAGTATTCTCATCTATTTACATGTCTTATCAAGTTGAGTCACTTTTATTCATTTAGTGCTCAATTTTGGCAGCGAAACACCCTTCGTTTCAAGGCAGATGTGAACATAGATTCCATACTGATAGAACCATTGAGTAGTAGCCTAAGATCATGGACCGCGTTGTGTTACTGTAATATTTTTTCAATAGATTGGGATTCAAGATAGAAAAGGTAACATGATAGACATTGCCCATGCTAGTAACCTAGAACGCAATGCGGCAGGCCTTGCCTTAGAGCAAAGCGAGTGCTTTGTTCATCGTCTGAAGTATATTTCCAGTGATTGACACAAGATCATCTAGATTAGTTTGATAAAATTGATTCTGTTTCAAAGTATTTTACCTAAGATAAACAAAGAGGCTAAAAAGTCAAGTCCAAACTATCTTGGCAACCTTCCTTTTTGACAAAAAGCCGGCCAATTTTACCAAATGGTTTCTGTATGCCTGAAACTAACGTGAGTTGACTGGAACACTTTATTGACAAGCAAGAGCAAAAAAAACTTAGATAACTAGAAGATTTAAGTTTTGTATACTGACATAAAGTCAAAGAAACACGCCTTGTTTCGAGAGTTTATTCTTTTCAAACTCAGAGTTTATTCTTTCATTATTTTACTTTATTTTTTAGTTATTTTCAAGATACAAATACCAAGTATTCCATCATTCGACTCAGGCTTATGTGGTTTTTTTTCATTGTGCGTCATTCAAACTACAAAGTTGGAAAACGTCCAGTTTGGACCTCCGCGTGATGCCAAAACGTCTTCCCAAATAAGCTTTTTAAAAAAACTATGTAGATTTTAATCTACAGAAAAAAACGAGGGCAAAACGAGGGCATTCACAGTGTTCTTTAGATCAACCTCAATCGTTCCAAAACAAATCTGTTTTGAGAAAGCTAGTAACGTTTTGTACACGGTAAATAAGGTACTTATTAAATGTACTTGTAAATTATCCCTCTGATTGCTAAAAGGAATGATGACGGCATTATGCCAACTATGTGAAGATTTTCCCTCTAGTTTTAATTTACCTCGTCGTACTTGGCTTTCGACAGGAAATGACCTTGTGTTCAATGTCAATCTTCAGAGTAATTTTACCGTAACTTAGAGAAAAAGTGGCGCTGCGTCAGTTGCCCGGTTCTTTAATCTCTTCATGTTCCCCTGGTTTGTTACCGGGTTTGTGGTCAGGCTCGAGCTCTAGGGGAACATTGGATACTTAAATCAAGTTAGCAGCTTAACATAAAGATCTAAAATCTGAGTTTTCATGGCAGTTTGCTTCGTAAGAAAGAATTTTTAAATTAGACTTAAAATGTGTACGTTTTAAAAAGATGTTACGTTAGAAAACAAGTAACTTAGGAAAAATCCCTAAAACATTACAAGATATTTGTGTGTTGAAGTTAATAAAACAGATCTAAACAATCCATTAAAAACTCTCTAGTTTTAATTTCCAAAAACTTTTGGAGTTTTGCTACTTTTTCATTTAGAAGCATAGACTCTATTATAACTGTAAACACTTGGATTCATTGCAGATTAACTTTAATACTTGACTTTAAAATCCTCATAGAAGTGAATAATGCGACAGGTAGCCTACTACGGGAGCAGGAGAAATATATCGTATATTGTCTATTATTGACAAGACACTGAAGTACAAAAATCAGTATGCATAACGTACACGTTGATGTATCACAGCAGTGAACCGGGTTAAGTTGATAGCAAAGCCATTGTAAAATCCGCTTGAGTTCAACAATACTAGTAATGCGTTAGTTCCTTTAAGCTTTTCCTGTTTAATTCTCATCCGAATGGAAAAATAGGTAATTCCTCAAAGATCACGAAACTCAACTTACTGTTGGATCGTAAATGCTATGATATTTAACGATCTATGGACACAGAATAGACTATAAGAGTGATAGAAGAGAGAACAGAGGAGCTATAGAAAAGACTCTGGACATATCATTTCTGATTTTCAATCATTTTCAAGAGAATGCAGTAACAATAGAAAAGGCGGCCATGTTGGATGACATAACAAAAGAGACTAATTTGTTGTATTCACGAAAATGTCACGTACAGACATCACTATTGTATGACTGTTGTTTTCATTTAAACTCGGACAACTTGATATATAGACTTGCCAGGCTCAAGTTGACCCTTCTTCTCTCACTAGGACTAACTATGTTTGAGCAGACTTTTTTTTTAAAAAGAGAAGGATGTGCAGAAAGAGGACGATACAAAGTGATGGATTCTTGGAAGGGGTAAATTAACGAAATTTTAAATTTTGAAAACACAAACTAATCTAGCCCACTGCAGTACTTCGACCTACCAGGAGCCCACTATGAGCCTACAAAAAATGAATAAATGTACAGCGAGTGAGAATTTTGCCCATTTGAAGGAAGACTACTCAATGTTATCATCAGGTATGACGTGCGCGGTGAATTCCGGCACGTACTACTGCCCGTAACAATTTTAAAAGGGAAACCTTTTAGCTGCCAGTTCATAGTATACATCTAGCATCGGTTAAAAAAATATATAAGATAATTATGGGAGGTTCTTATATAGCGTTTCTCAATGCACTTTACATAATGTTTTTCAAGCCTCAAATTTTGTCTTTCTTTCCTTTCTTTCTTTCTTTCTTTCTTTCTTTGAAAATACCAACACATATCCTTTGTGCACATGTTAACAGCAAGGTAACAAGGGGAATCTATTTAGAAGCCAGTTTAGTTATCTAAATATAAATTAATCATCTTGAATCGCTTTTAAACGATTATACAAATGTTTTTCAAGCCTCAAATTTTTCTGGCACGGGGGGGGGGGGGATAGGTAAATAGAAAATGGCTAAAACAGTGTAAAACATAAGTCCAGACCATATCAATATTCCACTTTTGGACTACAATACTGTATACTCTATTACTCTTTGTCTTTATGAGGATGGATCTTCCGGTGGTAGTGCATTAGAAGTATGCGCATCGTATTCGTTCCGCAATGCGCCGAAACGGAACTTCAATGCGCAAGCGGATAGATCAGAGGCCAATGTGATTTTGCGCTATAGATTTTATAAACAGGGAACAATAAAATAAAGTTCAATGTAAAGTATCCTGAACGAAACGCGGAAGAAGGGAAGCAGGGTGATAAGAAAACTGCATCCTGTGATAGATAGATTGCGGTTTCGGAAATCCATCAGATTAATATTCGTATCCTGGGTATAATTTGGATCAGCTGATTGTCGTATCGTAACAACTACAAGTCGCCGGAAACCATGAAGTACTCTCCTTACTGCATTAGCAGTAGCAACAAAAACCGGTTAGAAACCCCGCTATTCGTTGTTAAAATATCCTGAACTTGACCTTTGAGAAACTGGAACATTAGGTAAATTGGGTGAGAGGGAAAGAATCTGCACGCTTCATAAACCATTCGTCGTAGGTTACGTAGAATCATTATAAAGTATTAGCTATATCCTAGGTTAAGGAAAAAACTAGGTCGAGCAGGCATTGCAATGCATTCTGGGACTATTTTAGGAGATGAAATAGACGCCATCTTGGAAATTAAAGCAGTCCCACAATGCACTGCGATGTCAACTCGACCCACACTAACCATGCAACTGATACTGGCTTATCTTGAGACTTTTAGGAGACAACCCCCTGAATGAACTGCTCGCAATAGTTATTAATAATTTTGTCATGTAGTTATATAAATAGAAATACCACTTGGACGATGACTATCAGATCTAATTTGCGATTGGAAGAAAAAAGGTTCTTGAGTGATAATAAGGTATTTGATTAATCCTGGACACGGCCCAGGAAGTGTCATTAGCGGAATAGAGCCCATTTGTAGAACATTCTGGAATAGCTAGTAACTCATAGTTCAAGGTGAGATTTGATGTCAAGACACGAGGTTTGGTAACTCGGTAATTACGCGTTCATGGAAAAACAATAATAATAAATGACTGATTGGTTTTGTAAGGACAAAAGATTCTAACTTACTCATTTGCGCAATTTCTTACTACGGCTCGGGCTTCTCCTTAAACTTCTTTCCTGCTCGGCCTGCGTGGTTTATTACTGAACGGAGCACGGAAAAAGCTGAGTTTTATTTAAATATAGCTGAGGCTAAGGTAAAACACACTAATTTTTTTTCAGCCTTCGTGTAAAAAATACACAATAATCAAAGCTCACTAAAGATTCCAGCTCATTAAGGTCAGTTTTGGTGTGAAGCCAGAGAAAGGACCTTCCTATCTTCAAAGGTTCCCATTTATCGACGCTTTGACCACATCAATAATAGAGATAATAGTTTATTTTAAAAGCCTTGTTTGTTTCCAAGTTTTGGTTAACCGCAAAGTTTATGTGCCGACCGAGCATAAAGTGTGACGCCAGCAAAACACGAGAATCGATTTGCTTTGCCAGTCGTTTGCTTTGGTGAATCAGCCGAAATCACTAATTCGTTATCTTTCGGTACATCGTACTTCTTTTTCCTTTATTTCATCCAAAACCATGTTTAATAAGGCGTTCTCTGGCAAAAAATGAATACTGCGAAATTCCTTGGCATACTATTAACCAAACTTCAACTGCTCACATATTACTACATGTTACTATATGTGACACGGAAAACTGCCTTTGAGTATCTCAGGGGTTCTCTGGTTTTCCTCCCTCAGTAAGAATCAAATTCTAGTTTCCATTATGAGCATGGAATGAGGTCCACACTCAAGTTAGCCACTGGATATGGAGTGCTACCCTCGAAAAACAATAATGAGAGGTTCCTTTTATAACGTTCGAGAAGAACAGCGAATTTTAAAGAAAATTTCAAGAAATGAAATTTGTTTTCTTTAGGCGATTAAGGTGCGTTCGTAACAACAAAGCCGTGCACATTGCCGTGCAATATTAATACCAATACCCCGCGCGCAGTATTTTTTCGTCGATATCCCTTCAACTAAATCCCTACCTGTGGGTGATAAAAAAGCATTAAAAAAAGATTGAAATCGTCTTGAGAAGGGACTTCTTTCATTTTGACCCCCCAGATATGAAATTATCGCAAGGGGTCTATAATGAACGATGTAATAACAAAACCTCGCTTAGCGACTTAGCGGATAATCTTTTGCGCATGAAGTTGATGCACAACTGTAATTGTTCTAGAACGTGCAATGCAACATTAATGTGCGACAAGCTGCACGATTTGTTGTTGATACAACACGAGGAAAACTAGCATGAATTTGATTTTTCATTTTACTCGTATCATGTGACTGTACCAACTTCCGAGCCAACACTTAGGTTATAAAGAGGGCTTTCACGGTAGCAATGTCAGTAAAAAGGTTAAACAGATAGATATCAAGTCTTATGTCATGTTTTTTGTTTTTACTTTATAGTTCAAGTGCATCAGAGAAAATGACGATCATTTATCAGAATTTTATGTTGATAATATTCATTGTCATAGCCAGCCTTGTTTCAGGGAACCAAACACTTCCTAGTAAGTATCTTTTTTCTTCTTTATCAATAGTATTTATCCATCGTACTCTTTCACTAATTTCACACATCTTTAATGAAGACGAAAAGTTTTTAGAGATGTAATATATGTTTCGTCAAGCTAGTTTTTCAGGCCACCAAATGAAAAGAAATAACGTTGATAGTACGCGCTTGATAACAATGAAAAACGATTTATTACCTGTATATTTTTATTCCAATGGTGGGCATGTTTCAGATCTGCTGGTAATGTAAGGTATAAGTAAAGATAGTAATAGGAATTAAATGATGCTACGTGTGTGTTTGATGAAGTAGTATGAACTTTGTCATTCACTTCGATAACCAATCCCAGTTTACTTAGATGTAATTCAAGGAATTGTTTTTTTTTTGTTTTTTTGTTTTTTGTTTTGTCTTCATATTTTTTCGTCCTTTTATGTAGTTTCACTAGCGACGCTGCAAGTATAAGCATAATGAAAAAGCGCAGATAGTTCAGTTACAAAGGTCGACCGAGTGTTTTGTTATATCCAATTATAAAAATATAAATCTCCACTTGCAATTGACCCTTCTCAAGATAATTTTAGATGCAAGGCTAACATGAAAATACACAAGAAATGTCATGACTTCCATTGAGTAAAAAGCTTTTTTTTCGTATTTTCCTGTTAGCTACTCGTCCATGATTATTGGGATGAATCGCGTATGTCGTCGTCTTTTTCCTTATATAGCTAGTGGAAACCAGGCTTTAAAATACGAGTTTTAATTCACTGTATTCATCAATTAACGATTTTGTCAAAAATGTCAACAGCTAAAGGTTAAGCCAACAATCACATGATTATTTCCTTTGACAACCAGCCAATCGAAATACCAATGCCTGCTTACGTAATAGTCCCTTTGGCGTGTCCAAGGGTTCTATTCCTGATTCACAACTGCGTGCGTCCTCTATCAGTGACCCTTGTCCACTAACCCTCTAGTTTTCTGTACTGTGTAGATTGTAATAGTCCCTTGGGCGTGTCCAATGGTTCTATTCCTGATTCACAACTGCGTGCGTCCTCTATCAGTGACCCTTGTCCACTAACCCTCTAGTTTTCTGTACTGTGTAGATTGTAATAGTCCCTTGGGCGTGTCCAATGGTTCTATTCCTGATTCACAACTGAGTGCATCCTCCACCAGTGACTCAAAGCTCAATGGCCCTCACCAAGGTCGATTAACTAGCAAAGTTACAAGTACAGGCTGGTGTTCGGCAGAGGGCAAGATTATGAAGGAATATCTTGAGGTAGATCTTGGCCGAGACATGAGAATATCGGGCTTCGCTTCTCAAGGGATCCAAGTCTGGAATACGACTAAAAAAAGGTACGTCGTATCATTTACAACATTGGACAACCTTCTCTCTGTGGTGTTGTTGTTGTTGTCTGTTGCTGCAAATAATGATGATGACGATTTGTATCTATACAAGTATTTGCCGCAGTTTTTGTTGTCACTGTTATGACGCCTTTACTGATGCAATACCTTGGGCGTTACGTTTTCCCATTTTAGACGTCATGTCATTCCCTGGTGATTGATTGTTATTCTATGTTCTAGTTATATCCACATTTATTTGTCTTCTTCTCCTATGCAACTGTTAAACGAAGAAATATACTTAAGGGAAAGAGGGCGTTATGGAGAACATATATATATATATATATATATATATATATCAAGAGAATATGAACTAAGAGAAGGAATCCCCCCTATATAGCCTTGTAACCATCATGTGCACAGTTTGATGCTATTTTTAAACCATTTGTTTTTCTGTACGCGCATTTACTGCGCGCGCTCTACGCTGTTTGCTTACGTTTGAACATAACATAAGAAAAGCACAAAAAACGTTAGCAAACAGCGTAGAGCGCGCGCAGAAAATCAAACGATCAAATAAATGATATCATTGGATGATATTTTTAGAATACATTCTAAAAATAGCATCAAAGTGTGCACATGATGGGATACGGAGATTCCTTCTCTTAGTTCATATTCTCTTGTATACATATATATATATATATATTTATTTTTTTCCGGTCCGGTATCCTAAAAAATCGTGCGTTCTGATTGGCTGTTTGAGCGGGCGGTATTTTGTAAGTATCTGCCCGCGCGCGCGGTCCGGTATCCTTTGCCGCTAAAAGACAACACAAAACGATTACTAAAACAAGTAAAAAAAATACGGGAAAAAAATAAATAAGTTATTTACCGTCCTATAGTCGGTCCGGATAGGAAAAAACTGTGCCCTCGGTCTTGAACACGGACCTCGGCCTAACGGCCTCGGTCCGTATATTCAAGACCTCGGGCACAGTTTTTCCCTATCCGGACCTCCTGGCCGGTAAATAACATATATATATTCAATCTATTGTTTATTATATCTTTTTCAGCTATGATGCCTATCACGTGACAAAGTTCTACATATCTTACAAGAGAAGCTATGATGAGAAGTGGAGATGGAGACAATATAGAGAAAATGAAGTGACTGTCACGGTAAACAACATAATCGATTAATTTTTTGTAGATTTTCCTTTTATTTGTTCTTTAATCTTGCCCACTCTCTAGTCCCCTTCTGTCTTCAAATTCACCCCACCCCATCTCCCATCTCTTTGCCCCCATTTTAATCATTTCAATTATCTGATCGAGTACTTAAGTACTCAAGTGATGACGTCATAAAAGTTTATTTTCGCTTAATCATATTTTTGGTTCCCAATTTCGATAGACAATTAAAATAGACGTTTATACGCCGAACTTGACGACAAACAGTCCAGTATCAGCTGAGATATGGCTATCACTGTATTTTTTTTAGCTCTGTTCTAAACTTTTTGAACAGACCCGAAAATACAGTGATTTGTATTGGGAACTCATAAATTCAAATAGCCATATCTCAGCTGATATTTGACCGATTCTCCTCACATTTTGTGCGCAAACATCTTTTTTGATCGTATATTGTAATTGAGAGATCGAAAATTGTTTAACCCAAAAACTATTTTTTTGTATGTCACACTTGAGTACTCTCTGCGAAAACAGCAAACATTCTCCAAATGAGTATCATTCCGCATTACTGGCAGCTTTCAGTAAAGGACAAGCGCTGTCCTCCAAACTTAATCATCTCCACAGATATAACTTGAAATAACCATTGATGTTATCCTATTCCTCTGTTTCCCAGTTATTCGAAAGTAACAAAACAGAAGTCAAGAGACACACACTGCTCACACCACACATAGCTAGATATGTCAGGTTTGTTGTGTTGGAGGGATTTGGAAACAGAGCCTGCTTCAAAGTCGAGTTGTATGGTTGTCCATGGACTAATCAAGGTGAGGCGGACATTCCCCTCGTGCTTGCGTATAAGCTTTATGTTTTTTGTATAAGTGAAAAAAGATACGGCAAATTCGTAGTCGTAACAACGTAACCGTGTCTATGCATCGAAGCGAGACGAACGGTGAGCTTGCAATTACTCTAGACGACAATTATTCGCTTGACTCTATTATTGCAAGCTCACCGCTCGTCTCGCTTTGATACAAAGGCACGGCTACCTTTCAAGATGGCGCAGGGAACTGTCTGTGAAGGGGTCTGTTACTGGAAGACAATAGGCAACCATTCTTATGGGAAGCCATTTCAATGTTACGGTATGTCGTACCTTGTGTTTCCAACTTATATGACAACCATTTTTTTTGTGGGAAGCCATTTCGATGTTACGGCATGTGTACCGTATTACTATTTACTGGAAAAGTAACTAGTAAAGTTACTATAGAATAGCCAAATAGAGCTACTGATAACGAGAATTCACGCGTTACTGCAGGCGCTGCGTAATACATGAGGGTGGGTGGGCGGGTCACGTCCACTCTTGATGTCGTTGAAGTAAATGTACACCTAGTAAGGAGTGATGGTAATTCATGCATTGCAAGGAATTGTGGAATACCTATCATGCTAATGTCATGTTTAATTTTCGGGACCGAATATATTGCATAGGCTATAAGACCAGAAAAACACATGATAACCGTAGTGCATATTGTATTTTAAAGTGATGTTTTTTCTATGTTATGATTATTTTACAGTTATTTTTTTGGTTGTGATTCCAGATGGTCTATTGTCTTACCGTATGTCCCAGGGTACCGGTCGGTCTAACGGTCCAGGTCTTGGAGACCTGAGAGATGTTGGTTATGATGGGCGCAGACTTTCCTACGGCACTAAAAGAGGTGTACTATCCAATGGTCTCGGTCAGTTAGTAGACGGTCAACTAGGAGTTAACGCCCCTTGGAATGATACTGTCAATCCTGCTTGGATCTCCTGGATTGGATGGCGTGACCGTGTCGCGGAAAATCCCACCATCACCTTTAAGTTCTCCTCTGAAAGAAAGTTTTCAAAGATACGTTTTCATGTGTTGAATCAACCAGGAGCTGAAAAACTGCTTTTTGGAAAGGTGAGTCGATGAAGAAGTAGAAGTAATTGAGGAATTCATTGCGCACGGCAAGGTTACAGCCGACAGAACAACACACAACACGCGCTGAATACTGCGCATCCAAGTAGAAGAACGTACTGAGGTTTTTTCATATGACGTTACGCTTAAATCTTAAAAAAATGAATTGATATTCAAAGTTGTCACACCGATATCAGTAAAACTGTGACGTTTTGTAAATATATGATTTTCTAAAGACATAAATTTTGATTTATAATTTACATTATGACACTCAAATTACAAAATTACTCGATTCTTATTGGACAAGAGGAGTCAATTAGATTCCAAATTGTACTCTCTAGAGTCCCAATTAAGTTGCTCAATTTTGTTGAGTGTATTATAAACGAAACATCGCACAATCTTCTCGTACAATTCGGAATTTATAGATGTTCGTGATGTTTTGAAAATTCTCAAATTTAACTCGCCTAAAGGGTTGTCTAATTTAGAAAACTTTCAAAAAATCACTCGTACCTATAAATTCCGAATTGTACTCGAGATCGTGCGATTTCCTATACAAATTTTCGATAGCTTGACGTCACAGTGAAAAACCTCAATAGCAACGTCTGTGACACTACTAAATATTTCATACAAAATGTTCTCGATTCGCGTGACCTGGTTGGTCTTCCATACTCTCTTATAGCAGTTTTCGTATGACTGCGAAAAGCTCGGCACGAACACGGTCGTGACACGGCCAGGGATACTCCAGATCAATCACATTCCTCTAGAATTTACTCTCAATCCAATCAAATGCCCGGAACACGGCATAAACACGGCGCGGACACGGTCACTCCGAGGTCACGACATTACCAGACCAATCACATTGCGCAAAAAACTTAGCCAATTAAAATTCTGGAAAACATCACGATCACGGCACCGGCATGCTTAGTGCTATCTCTATCCCCGTCCTGACTCGCTTGCTTCCACTTTTCTCTTGGCCTCAATAAAGGTATTGTACCATCATGTACTGTTGGCCATGCTAGATGGCATCCTATAATTTGCTAATATACTTTTAATATACCATATATATATATTTCCATGCACCTAGTATTATCAATAAGATGCGCAAAATCATAATAGTTTGAACCAAAAAAAAAAAAAAAAAAAACCACGTGTACTTGACAGCATCATAGTGAGTAATCTACCATGTCATTAACCATTTACAGGTAGTTATTTCATTTAGCTCTGACGGAGAGTATTACTCCTGGAAAATCGTATTCGAACCAAGTCTCAAGAAAAGAAAAATGAAAAACATGGCCTTCTTCCTCGACGTGGACCTCGAACACAACGAGGGAAAGTACATCACTTGTGAATTCAAATATCATGGATGGTGGGTGTTGATCAGTGAGGTAGAGTTCTTGTCAGGTCAGTATATACTATTCTTATCTTTTTATTGACCTTCTAAAGATCTATAGTATGATCTAGAAGAAAATAATTGAGAGTTTTGGACGCATGCGTAAAATCCTGCACTAAGATTGCATAGTATAATTATAATCTCCCTCTTGTCCCTACCCAAGAACAACGCTGCTCCTAAATATCACCAACATTACTTTTGAAAATGTAATAAAAATGGCGATACCAACTCCACATTATCTAATACGGCGCTGTTTGCACCCATGCATGACCAGTATGCACCTTGATTTTTCCTTCTCAAAAAAGGCCCATAAATTTAACAGAACCCCACACGGAGGGCTATTGTACTACAGGGCCGGTATCATTTCAGTTACTATATTTCATCCTCGTTAAATAAAATGTTACGAATATTATAAGCCATCCCTGACCATGGCATAGTTACATATTCATCAAGTACTGAAAAGATGATATTCGTTGTGAGTCCGCAGAGGGAGACGTTATAGTAGTTCGATCGTGTGGTTTTTAATGCACCGTAGATTGACCAAAACCAGCCATACTTACAAGATAGTCTCAATTAGTCTTTTATTTCAACAGTTCCAATCAATGGTCCGTCGAACATAAGCAATTTAGATGTTGATGACAATAAGAAGACAAATCACACACAGCCACCTCTTATACCAACTGATATCGTATGGGATGTCAAAGGTAAACAATACTGAAGAAATAGAAAACGCACGCGCGCTTACTGTAGTTATTAAGCACGAGGTGGAGGTTGGAAGAACACGAGAGATGTGTTAGGAAAAGCACGACGTGCAGGGTCAAGCAAGTTTTTACTCGCGCACGCTGTGTGCTCTCATAAGAAATGCGCTCCCAACCAATCAGAACGCAAGATTTAGAACAGTAATTTTATAAAAGTATTTATCGTACTTCCAAATTTATTTCCCTCATTTTCATTTCTTTCTTATGTTCTTCTCTTTTTTTCCATGTCATCACAAGTAGTCTGAACTTTACGCCTTATTTTTCGTTCAGTTTTCTTTTCTTCTCTGGTGTTGTCCTCACTTATCTATATTTCTCTGTTTATCTTCTTCAGAATCAGGTAAACCAAATAAAGGCTTCAATGGAGACGCCATTTTGTATGCTTCTATCGCAGCGGGAATAGTGGGTGCTATTCTTTTGATATCTGGTATTATCCTTTGTCTTCGACGAAAATGCAAAAGACAACACCACAGCGCCACGTCTGAACCTCTTCGGATTCTGAATCCGCTGAAAAAGAATTCGCTTAATCGAAATAATGATCGAGGTGCGTGCGCAGCGAAACAAAAGCTGAAGGAAATAGAGATGGAAGAACATAAGAGCGAGGTAGATGAATACAACAAAGATATAAAAATGAAAATGGAAGATGAGGAAGAAGATGAGGAGATATTTTGTAAACTCAACAACTGGAAGTCAAACTACGGTCATTCCTTGTTTAAAGATGGTAAGTCAATGTACACCTGATTTCCGCATTATACTGGCAACGACAGCGCTAACGCTACCGTAAAACTTTAGCTATAAATTCTTGTCTTTGCTTGTTTAACTTTAAGCTTTCAATTCATATTTCTTTGCTTGTTTAACTGAGAAATTACAAAACCCTCACGTGTGTTGTGTGCAGTTACTTTTAACACGCGCGACAAGATTGGCAAAACACGAGAGAAGTGTTTGGAGAAGCACGAGGAATGACGAAACAGAAAGTGTGGGCACATATTGTCCATTCTCATACAGCACGACTATTTATAACAGTTCTTTTATTATTTAAGATAACCTACTAGCTCAAACAACCGTCAAGAGATGTTTTCTTTCATTTTGATCGTGTTCCGGTTGCCGTGCGTCGAACTAGTTCGTTACAATGAAGTGCTTTTTACTTACTTTACTATTCACCTTCTTTCTTTAGACTACCAAGGAGAAACATCAGCCAATCTTAGACCTGAATCACGTGAGATTACTCTAGAAGAAGAGAAAGCAGAAGTACTAGCAGAGATGCGCAGACTGTCTGATAGCTCAGACCAACTGTAACTGTATGCATCTCATATATTAGAACTACTGGGCTACCTGTGTTGTTACTACATTTTCCTAATGCAAAGATCCTTACTTACCGAATGCAAACTGAGAAGAAAGATATCTACAATTACGAAGAATATTATCCTTGGACAGATCAAGTGACTAAAGGGACTACACTACCATGGATCTCTCGTATTCGGTCTGACTCACCGATCAAGGGATTTGTATTATCCTATTGTAGAGAAAATGAAGCCTCTGTTTTAAAGCCGCAGCAAGTACCGTCATATCTTAGTATCATTTTGATTCTTGTATATTATTCGAAATCAGTGCAAGTGTTTATTCTGTATCTGTTTTAACAGATATCGTATTTAGAAGTGTGACAATTTGGAGACTTGCAGATCCAAGTCAAACCAATCACAGTCTAATACTATGGGCTGAAAAAGCTGTCAGCGGTTGTAGGCTCCTCTGACATGCTTTATGCTAATAGTTCGACCTATCCCGATACTTGATAAATCGCTTATTTCCGTCACTGCTGCTTTGGGTTTAGAGAGGATTTTTGGCTATCAATCTGGTCAGTAGTATTAGTCTATTAGTCAGACCAACCATGCTAGTTTTGTTGAAACTATTTCATATTCTCGTAGCATCTAATTGATGGTTGCTCTGATATAATGTTCCATCTTAGAATTTGATTCTCTCCTGTGCTTCGAGGGTTTTCCGGGTTCTCCGGTTTTCCTCCCTTCGCAAAAACCAACTACTAAATTCTAATTCGATCCTGGCAGATATTCACCATAGGTCTAACCTCAGATCAATATCACCTTTCGCACTTACTGATGCGAATAAAATTAGTGTTTTTTAAGTGATACACCACTAGTGTGAAAAGAACCCTTTTTTAAATCAAAACAATGGCGAATAAATCGCGTTTCCAACCTAATTTCAATTTTTCGTTTCCATTTTTTTGACCGTTCTCAAATGGTTCGTGACAGAAGTTCTTAGAACTGGTTTGGGCCCGCGTTTCTCCTGTTCTAAGGACTGACGCGTTCCATTTGAGAACTGGTCACTCCGACCGTTCGGTTCGACTTCATAGAAAAGCACCCTTAGACTAAAACAATAAGACCTTTCGCCCGAATGGTCTACGAGTCAATAGCCCATTCGGGCGGGCTTCGGGTCTAAATATTAAATAGTACTAGACAACGATTCTATTGTCTTTACACACTAACTACATGTAATAGTTTCTGTTAGTTTATGGGGGAGGGGGAGGGCTAAAGCCATTTCCAAACTTTCTAATATGTGTCACCCTAGGGTCGTACTTGGTCCAAGATAGAAAGTACTGTTTATTTCAGTGTGTTAAATATGTATATATAACAATGTATTAAAGCAATTTACCGCTTGTTTTCCAATGCTTACTGCGAAGTGACCTTCAATGAAGCTGTAAGTAGCTATTTATTAATGCGTAGCAGTTGTTTTACTTAGTAGGCTGCAACTTTGTGAATAACTATGATTTGAAATAAATTATTTCGCGAGTATTTGGTTTGAGTCAAATCCAACTAGTGGTCTATCATCAATACTGCATTCTGATTGGATGACTGAGCTACTACTCTGCCATAAGTTATGTCCTACTAGCAGAGAAATGTGCCGGCTTTGAAAGCCAAAACATTGAATTCATTTTAATTCACTGAAACGTGCTTGCATCTAAATATTTGACCGACTATAGTTGAATTTGACTTAAACAATTAGGCATCTCACTCTCCGTTGAGCTATTGACTCATAGCTCATTCGTGCTCAACGATGTATTGCTAAACATAATATGATATTTTTATTGACTACTTGAGGTACTGTAAATTGTGAATTTATAGAAAATGATTTTATAGTTTTAGAACTTTTAAGGATTTTATTTGTATCCAAACTATTTTGTAAATACTTTATTTGTATTATATTTTATTCATGCAATTAGCTCTGGATTTTCGCGCATCAGTTATCATCATTTAAAACATTTTTAGAGTTCAAAGAAGCAAACCTTTAGTGCCGTGTAAAGCTTTACCTTTATTTGTCAATAAATCAGTGAAATGTCATGACTCTGAACTCGAATGGTTTTCATTCATGGCTTCAGTTTAACAAGCCCATTACGAATATTTTGTTTACAATACTCAGGACAAACAAAAGAGTACTCGAATATTTTAGATACAAAACATTTGTTTTTCCAAGTGGAAGATATCTGATATGTGCTTCTCTCGTGCTCTACAGCTTCTGGCATGTTTATATCACAGTACAGACCCTATAGGGGTGTCCTCCGAAAGAAAAAAACACTGCTTGCCATCTTGATTATCTCTTTGGCTAATTTTCATTCCTTCGTGCAGGGAGAATGAGGGACTCTAAGATTCTGTTCATGGTAATTAATGAGGTTTTGTTACTAAAGTGTAATGCATGAATGGTATGATTCAGATAAACGAAAAAAATAGAACCCTAGAGACGCTATAATCATGGGGCCATGAAAACCATAAACAATGACATAATATATCATCTGCCGCCCAGAAGATACGAGTAAAATAAGACGGTTTGGTTATACGTACGTTAATGATACGATTATACCCTGTTCTAGAGTAGTGTCGCTGAACACCATACCCTGTTTGGCGGCACGTATCCGTATAGCGAATATAGAGGAGTCCCCCCCCCCCCCCCCCCTCCTCGGGAATTTCAGACACTTTCATAGGATTTGCTGTGAACGTATTTTGTCAAATAAAAATAAGTTTCAAGCCCTTCGGAAACGTTACACTCCACATTGATTCTGACTAATATCCCAACACCACTATTAATTCATATTTAGTACAATTTAACAAATAAACATGTAGCTCGCTTTCCAGTTGGATGAAGTTACTTTAGTGTGTAAGGATCCGCAAGAAAAAAATCCAAGATCAGAAAATACTATCTGTAACCTAACCTTTTAAGCATTTTTCATTCAGGAACTGATCATAAAAGTAATAATGAATAGCCATACGTGGTAAGATGCTACTTCGGTCACGTGTCTGTACTGGAGAGCAATTTGTGTCTATATTTTAACTTGGTGATTCTTTTTAGCTACTTGTAAAGAACTGAATGAAACGATGTGTAACCAGTGTGTTACGAAATGCAGTTTTATTACGATTTCTCGAAACAGGTTGTAGAATGTTTGTTTGCCTCACCAGTATATTTCACCCATGGGAATCAAGATGTTCATTCATTTGCTCTCAGTGAATTAATCAGCACGTGATTACTGAGCTCCAAAGGGCCCATTAGCTTGTTACCCCACCTCCTTGAGAGCCGAGCAGAAAGAATGTTAACTATTAAGTAAGAGTTAAAAAGACTGAGAGAATCGGAGCTGCCTCACTGATCCAAGACGACTTGATTGCACGCACCATCAACAACTTGGTTTCACGATAGCTCATGATCAAAGATGAAAACAAGAATATTCTCTTGAAGAAAATTTAAATAATGAAAACTTGTAATATGACAGAAAATACTTTATTTAGCATTAATATTCCTTTCCATTTCAGACTACTGAATATTTACCCACATTAAATATCTGTCTATCTTTGATAATTCATTTGATAATAATTGAACATCTTATGGTCCTTATTGGGTGGAAACGCAGTGAAAATAAGACTGAGATTGTGGTGTACTTTACCATGACTAGAAAATTGCGTTCATTCCGAAACTATAAGTGATGCAAAAGCCTTCACATAAATACGTTCGGAAGCCATTTCACAGTCTCCGGTCTCTGGAAACCATTTGAAAGTTGTTAAACGATGGAAGCCAATTCAGTGTCACGTATTGATTTTTTCGGAATCTTTAACAAAAGTGCCACAGAAGCCATTCCGTAGTCGTGGTATTTTATATTTGTCCACGCATCAAATCCACCTTGGGCATAAATGGCCGGCTCAACCTAAACTATGAATATCATTTTGCGCATCGCTTCATTTAAAACAGTAAACACATAAATAGCATTGAGTAGAAAATAATTCAATTTCACTAGTTTTTTCTATGATTGTTTAGCGATTCTCACAAATATTAGTCTTAATTCAGAACTGAACTCTGCGGGATTTTATGGCGCTTTTAGATAAGGATTAATTATAATAATTATAAAACCACTATTGGTTGAAAACCATTAATCCTTACACAAAGATTCTATATACCTTAAGAACGAATGTGCGCGAAACGTTATCTCTTATGAAATATTCTTATTATTCAGTTATCTAAGATAAACATTATTTCTAGAACAAACTCTTCAAGACATACCGCTAAAAGTAAAAGCCGCGTTGCTTGATTTTAATCAGTATTTCCTGAATCTCCAAATAAATTTTTGGCTAATCTACAACTCACTATACAAAATAAACTTTATAAATACGTTTCTTTTTGACGATTGAATGGTACTGAAACTAGTAGGATTTTGGAAAGCTCAAAATATCAGTGGCGCAAAAATGAAGGTATTTTTTTACATAAAGGAATAACCGACAGTTTGCCTCTGATTTACTATTTTTTACGAATGATGCTTGGAAGAATTCAAACAAAATCTAAACGAAGCATCCTAAAAATATATATAATTCGATTCACAATACTGAACATTTAAAGGCCTTAACCTCGTACGTAAATAACATGAGTTTGAAAGTAAGTATAATTGAGTGATTTAAAATATTTGAAGTATCAGAGATTATTTTTTATTAAATTAATTTTTCAATTATTGAATATTTAAATATTTAATTAAAATTTTCGAGATGAACGTATTCTATGGGAACGAAAATATTGATAATTTGAAAGAAAAATAATTAGCTTCAAGTTACTGTTAAATCCCAAGGATAGATACTTTCAATAAACCCGACAAACCCATCTTCAAGGGTAGATATGTATGGATGAAAGATGATGGTAGGCGCGATGAACTTAGATGTTTTTCAAGCGAAAATGTTGTTACGTCATTCATAACCTGGACTTTAAAATGCCCTTGGCCCAGTCGTTCAAAGCCCGATTGGTGCTAATACTGGGTTAACTCTAATAAGACCTATATAGTTAATCTTGGATTAGCCCTAATCCAGCTTTGAGATTATCGCGCGTGCCATCACCTTGATTTTGACTCTTGCAAACTGTTCAGTCCTATATATTTTTTGTCTTACTACTGGTGAGAGAGTTTAGTCTCTTTTTCCTGTCCAAAACAGTTTGACTTGCTGTTTGTATTCAAGTCTTTCATTTCCCTCATCGTTGACGGGTGTATAGCCTGAGAGGTTCATCCAGATAGTTTTCTTGGAGTTGAGTATTGGTGCAAACAACAGGAAAGCGAAAAATAGCAGCAACATAACCAATGAAAAATACCTGAAAAAATGCATCTCACTGTAGGACTTGATCAAGACTCCCCCGATAATCTGGCCAAGCCCTCTGCCTAACCCATAGTACAGGCCGTGTAGAATACCCTGTAAAGTTGCGCCTATTCTTGGCGGGGTACCAACATATGACGCTAGGCTGCTCCATACTAGTGCCTCACAGAAACCACCGAACAACTCAATTGGTAGAACCAGCCACGCGCTAGGGATGATCGAGAAAAAGAAAAACCTGATGGAATACGCAACTAACCCAATAGCTATCATTCGTACCTGTCCGAATCTTTTGATCAGGTATATCGACGCATAGTACATAGTCATGTTGGAAAGACACTGCACTCCAACCAGGGCACTGAACAGTGACGCAGTGGCACCGAGTTCAAGCAGGTGGATTCCTAAAAATGCTTCTCCCGATCCGAAAGCGATGCCGAGAATCAACGCAAAAACTGCGAATACAATGTATTCCAAACATGTAAAAACTTCTATGCTCTTGAACAATGTACATCGTTCTCCAATATGCTTGTCGGAGTCGCTAAACTTGAACCTTGTAGCGACCAATAAGGCTATGGTCATGAGCGCGGCATAGACGTAGAAGAATGGCCTGTAGATATCAAAGACTTTATTGGGGCATATATCAGTCTGTTCACTGTACTGATGTGCCACTATACTCCCAGTAATAAATGCCGTTATCCCCCATCCTATCTCTCCCCATAGTCTCTGCTCGCCATAGTCATTCGGGTTATTTCCTAAGTTCTGTAGGGTAGCCACATCAGACAGGGTATTTGAAGTAGATCCAAGTAGTTCCCCGGCGATAGTGATGGTCAATACAACAACGAAAACTACTTTAGCCTTTTCGTACGTCCTTGGGTCGAGTTTCCTGTACACATCGAAAATCCAGTTTTCTTTCCACAACTCAGTGTTACCGCGTTCCTTGATCTCGATGTGCTTGTGAGCTTTCTCTTCCTGCTTGTGTTTAAGAATGGCATGCTTGAGGACATTTTCTTGTTTGGTTGTATGGTTTCCGTGGATATTAATCTGCGTTTCATTTTTCGTAAGATTGAGTTTCTTGTTGACTTCACTTAAGCAAGACATATTGACGGGAGGTACGACAGTAACCACAAGTGATGATACGATATACGAGAATAAAGCGACTACAAGAACAGCACGAACCTTGCTATACTTATCAGCAATTGTACCGAGTATTGGAGCACTGAAAAACAGGCAAAACGGTCGTATTCCTATAACAATACCTACTAAATGAGCAGGCAGCTGAAGAGAATGTTTGAAGTACAACGCCAGGTACGGCTGTAGGGAACCAATCGCCGCAAAATAAAAGAAATAAAATACTTTATACACCACCAACGAACGGTCTATATCGACTCCTGGCTTAAGATGGTGTAACCAAGATTCCTTACTTGGTTTTTGAATCGTTCTCTTGCCTCTAGTGAGAGAATCATCTTCGGCGTTAAACAGTTCACCGTAGTTCGGCGTCTCTTCGACTTCGAGGGGTTCGCGCTCCGACATTTCATTCAAACCAGGTTATTTATCCCGCCGTTTAGAATTCTTCTACTAATACCATTACTATTGTACAAATGTTTGCTTTGATCTCGGTTGAAAAATTTAAACAAGCCAGTCCATGTTCCAAACGGAGCGGCTATGTCGTGTTGTAAGCTTCGTATTAGCTCTCAACCAGGAAAACTTTCCGAGCCAGTGCTTTTAGGCAGATGTGTTTTGCTTTAAAATAAAAAATTTGCATCGAGGAAATGAACCGTAAACCCCTGACGATCCTTAAATTCTATTGGACTAAAATATACCCTAATCAGTATCACTCAGCAACATGATTGACAGCTTTCGTGACATTATCATTGTATAACATTCGGCATGAAAGTGATAATCTCAATTAGGAATTTGTATAGAAATAAGAACAAAATATCTATCGTAAGAATCCAAGGGAATTTTAAAAAAAGGCAATTGTTCTTTTTAATCTTTAACCTCGAAAGACTTTCCCACAAAATTTTTCAGTAGATTGAAAATTTGGCCAAATGTTTAGCAAATACATTAGAACCAAAATGTGTGAAAAATTAGGATCTTGAGCAAATAAATGCTATTTCCAATGAGAATGAAATCAATAGTTCTCGTTGTCAGGTGTTTTTTTAAGCCCTTACTTGCATTGAGAGTTAAGAATTTTATATCAAAATCGAAAACCCAAACATTCGATTTACTCCACCGCTTTGACAATTCTACTGATAACAATGTTATTCATTTATATCTGAATTTTTTGAATTAATTTAATGGTCCAATCAACTAAATAAAGAGACTTAAAATTGGATTGTTTTCCTATTCTTTTCTGAATTAACAAAAGTAGCACTGAACGAAAGGACTTGTGTATGTGAATACTTTAAAAAGGCTAACATATTTTCTATCTTATTTCAAGCGTCGTTTGACGCCCTTCGCTTACAGAATATCGATAATACGATTATCATAAAAAATTTTAAATAACAAAGGCCAGTCAAGCGCTATACCGCGTTATTTTGGTCGATCATCACAATTCAGGGTCAGCCAGTTGACTCACAAATTACCGATCAACGCGGATGAAGCTGTCCTTCTTCCAGCTGTACTATCTATTTCCACTGCTTGGCAATATAGCTTTCGCGGTAAAACTGTTAGCTTATATGTATGTAGAGACATCTTCGTATAACATACTGTCGGTAAAACTATTCGATGATAATCGACATTTTTGAATAAAAAAGCAGTCTGAAATACGATGTCAATTGAAGGTTTTGTGGCTAAGAATCGCCTGAGGACATCCGTAAAATGTGCTTTTCGGGGTTGGCATAAGATATGGTTGCTTAGAGACCATACGTTACAGCAAGCAAGACGGAGACAAGTACGAGGGAGTCATACGGGGATCTTATGTTTTCCCAATAACATGTATAAAAAATACGATTTCTCTGGTACTTTTAAATGAACATCGTTGAGCTCATAGCTATAACAATATATTAGGATTATCTGGTGAAATCCAGAGTATCGTTATAAAGAATTATTTTACTCATATCATTTGAACGTTACTATTCAAGTATTAACCATCGAATTATATGATTTGGACATAGGCGATTAAGTCTCGAATATTTTGCTATATCTTCAATTATAAGTCAAAGGAGATTTAAGTCACTTTATGTGGATTGTTATAGGACTTTAGCATGGTGGATTCACTTTACTACCACGACCGAAATCCTTCGCCAAGGAAGGATTCCCTTTTCGTGGGGAGGATAAGATTTGGAAATATAAAAGATTTTAGTATGGTCCCTGTAAATCGCGAATCTCCTTTATTGGTCAAATTTGTATTTCTCATGAGAATAGTAAGACAATTGGTGTTAATTAACTGAACGAAAGAAAGCGTGCAAGGGAGTCTGGTAGTTGTAGTTTATAGCGCCATAACGCAAGTGTCTTTAAGCTATAGAATATAATCGAAATTCATGTTCCTTACTAACGAATCTTACATCGAATTACATTATGATTAATGTCTTGTCTGATAGCCATGGTTTTAGTGCTTATCAAAGTAGTCATAAATCACAGTGTACTACTGAAACAAGATCCATGCAACCGTTACTTGGTATCGCTGATTTACAAAGACTATTCCTAAACTCTAGGGCCCGATTTTACAAAGGGTAGATAGCGCTATCTATAAACGCGGGATAAATCTTATCCAGTAGATAGGTCAATGATGTTATCGACAAATTTATCCACTGGATAAGATTTATCCATCGAATTGCGCTATTCACCCTTCGTACAACCCAACCCCAATCATCTCTATCTTTTTGTTTTTAGACGCAAACGAAATTTGTTAGGTCTCTCCTTTCATTCCAGCGTGTTTCCAGTCTAATTACACTGAATTTGATCATGGAATTAGGGCCATATGTTTGCTAGCCACTCGCTATTAAGTTTAAGACAAGGATGGTTATCCCCTGCACAACTTTACATTTGATTCTTTCCTTTTTAAAAAATACGCTTACGTCAGTAAGAGCTGACGAGTAATGAATGATTTTGTTCTTAAATCTCCTCGTCAAATCCACCCACGCATACCTGGATACGTTTCCTCCATATACTGCTTATATTTTTTCCTAGATTTTAAAGCCTTTCTTAATAGTGATAATCGGATTCTGATTGCTCTTCCCCCGCTAATAATACCGAGTCACTTGGTTCTTGCAATGCTGTTTTCACTGAAGAACATCACATAAGAGAAAGATAGCCGGTAAAGGAGCGTTAACTGGAAAAACATTGGACAAGATAATGTGTGCGTTTGCTTGTTTTTTTTCTTCCCTCGTTCTCTTATTTATTTTTTAAACAAGAGACTAAACATGTACAAAGAATACTATGGTTTTAATGATCCACGTATAGACTCCTTTTCAATCGCCTCAAGAGAAAAGAATTAGTTTGTTTTGACCCAAGATTGGGAATGGATTAGTGAAAGGACCTTATAGTGTCAGGTTTTACGTATGAAAAACAAACAGCTGTTTTGTTCTCACATGGTTTATTTCTTTTTCATCCGCCCTCACAACCTCAAACACATTGCCATCTAGATATGATTCAAGAAAAACTGTCAGGTGAGACATTAGCGATCGGTACACAAACCACTAGGCATTTACTGGGATTTTCATGAACATGCAAACTCTGTGTCTTCGAGTATCCAGCTGAAATTTGGTTTTCCGCTGCCGCCAGTCAAAAATATGAAAGGTACCGACGGTTTCGGTTTGATTGCAAGGGGTCTATTAAACTTGTAATATTCGATTCAATCCCTGATACGCTTGCTCACAGATCACACATTGCTCTGCAATCTCGTACACAGAGCCTGTGTTTCTTCTGGCGTGCCTTGAAGACGAGGGCTCTGGCATAATCTGATTTTTTGAGACCAGGATTTCTTGAATCCGGTACTGTATAATAATTTTAAGTTTGATCGGAAACAATTACATTGAATATATTTTACTTCGGAAAATTGCGCATGCGCCAAAAAAAGAATCGTGCCAGAGTCCTCGTTCTTCGCCGCAGGCCAGACGAAGCGCAGGCTCTGGGTACGAGATTGCTTGCTTTGTAGAGTAGCGGTATACCTGTTCAAATCTCGACGCGGTAGGACTAGGTACGAGAGAGCACTTTTTCCACAGGAAGACCTTGTAAGACTTTTTGAAGTCTTAGAGAACGCGTTGTCTGAATAGAACTAATACCCCATTCGTACCTAAACGTGTTTAGTTAAATTGTGTTTTCATTAGGAAAACCTACAATATAATGAAGTTTTCGTTTATGTCAGAGCAAGAGAAAGGATAGTTTACATGCATTATTTTACCAAATATTGTGCAGTGTTCGAATTCGTAGATAGTTTTTCAAACCTGTTTAGTTATAAACCACTTTAAAACATGTTTAAGCCTTGGTGTGAATGGGCTATAAGATATATTTGTTCTCTGATTTGCGATGATTTAACAAGAGAGCGTCCATGGAGCCAAGCTAAGTCAAAAGCGTAAGTTATGATAGCTACTGAACATTAGTCCAACCCTCTTATTTAGAAAATGTTGGGAAGCCGGTTGGTTCGACTAATTTGCTCCTATAGGTTTTCCGCCCTGTGTAAACGTAACGAAAAAAGAATTTATTTTAAAAAGTGGCTGACTACTTTGGTAAATAATAAACAGAAAATTGAAACATTAAAATTAAAATATCAAAACTTGGAAACCCTAAGACTGAGTTTTCTTTGAGTCTATCCGCGATGTTCTGTGGTGTCACTGGAAATGGCGCTTTAACAGGAACATTTTCGATTTATAGTCAGTTATTTCTGACAAATCTTATCATGTTATTAGTAACGCATTTTTTTTTCGGTTTCCTTCGTTACTATCGTGACATTTATTAACATATTAATGTATCGTTTAGCATATCCACTATTATTATCCAGTTGGTTTTAGCAAAGTTTTCCCGAGGTGTGAATAGCATTCATTTCAATGCCTTTGCTAAGCTTGCTCTAGTTTCAGTAGCTAGCTTCTTGCTGGTCTTGTACGAGAATGACGTATAGCTAACTCGATATTCTGTGTTCTTATTCCACTATAACACAGAATATAGCAAGGACTAGAATACTAGCTTTGCTGGAGAAAGACAAGGAGTCATTCTAAGGTTAGTGTTTTTAAGGCCTTATTGTTTATTCAAGACTTTTCTGTACTTTTCGCTAAAGCTTCATCGTATATGCAGATTGTACCATAAAATAGTATTTGCTGTATTTACTTCAATGTACTGGGCTGTTCTAGTATGTCTTCTTTTCTTTCTATTAGATACAGCTATATTTCTCGTGCAACAAAATGACTTATCGTTTTAGGTATTTATTCTCCGATTTATACACGCAATATCGTACTATAACAAACTCATTAATGATTCATGAGAAAACATAAGAGAAATCATGGCCGTGCTGATACAGAATCATATCATTTGCATAAATTTTAATTTTCTCTGGCAGATTCACTTTTATTTACTGAAATAGTTCTCAATACCCCTTCAATATTGATACCCCCTTCCCCCCCCCCCCCCAACCACTTTCTCAAGATAACTAATAAATGCACTAATAAATGAAAGCCCCCTTATGTGTAGAACAACAACTTAATTACAGGTGCCATTTTTAAAAACGTTTATTCAAAACAAAAATTCGTACCAAAAACACATTTATTTACAATTCTCTGTAAAGGTGCGGAAATACGCGCAACAAAATCGTGCAACTTGTCGCGCAAAATTGTTGCATTGCAAGTTGCTGAGCGATGTTGCTCGTATTTCTACCCACGTCACAACTTGTCACGCAACGAAAATCCACTGTTGCAGGTCGTGGCCGAAAATGACGAAACTCGTGATCTGATTGGTTCATATTTTATTTTTATGTTAAATTTGTTGGAGAGTGTCTCCATTGCTGCTGTCTTTTGCTGTCGGTTTTTGTACTTTTTTGTACTCTAGAACGGATGAGTCCCAAAGACATGGGTAGTTTTCAAACTCCTTAAACAGCTTGAATTTGTCTGCTTCAGTAATTTTTAAGATTTCTAGGGCTAATACCTCGCTTTCTGCAACGCTTTTCTTCGCATTTTCCTTCTTCACGTCAGCAATCTTTGTTTTTTCTTTCCCGCAAAGCATCTTTGCGGGTAGATTATTTGTCTTCGAAACACACAAAAATCGCCGAGGCAAATTAATGTACAAGAGAAGACCTCCCATTCGCTATTCTTCAATTGCACCGAGGTTACGTTATCGCGGCCTCTCGGGGGAGCGTTGGTGCCATTTAACAAAATATTTCGTTTTAGCATCCATTGTTAAGAACATCGTTGTCTTTCGACTCTATTGGGAATGCCTGCAACCTACCAATATCAACAGAATAATGGTTTTAATTCCGCTAAGTCATGTTTTAGAACCAAACCTTTCTCTCAAATAATTCAATACGACCTGCGCTTTCATCATATTTACCCCAAAGCCATAATGAGTACCATCAAAACTATGTACCCCTTGGGTCAAGTTAAACGTATCTAACACCGTTATGTTAAACCTCCTGCAATAATCGATCAGTTTTGAATTATATACGAGTATTGCGTGGTTTCCTTGTCGCTGGTAGTACGAGCGCGGCTTCAGGGGTCCCGCAGAGTGAGTAGTCAACCATACGAGGTGTGGCCATCCATTATGTGACTTAGACAAGAGTTTTACGATCGGTTCAAGATAAGATTCGATGACCAAACTAGCATTAAAACTGTTATGTATGCCGATCCCGAGAAACACCACAGATCCTCGTCTTGAGAGCTGCCGTTTGATCATCTTAAGTGCCACAGGTGCATGTTTGATGTTGTACGCCTCGATAAAGTCTAGTTTAAACTTAAGTGGATTAGCTTGGGGACAGAACGTAGGGTGCATCGATATGTCTTTCCATCTCATCGCTATATACACGTGGCACATGCTATCTATGAACTGGCTGTCTCCACGACAGAATTTCTTGAATTTTGAAGGCGCAGTCTTTTTGAGTGCTCCGTGTTTGAAATCATTTGTCAAAATTAACAGCACGGATGAGAATAAATGTCGTACCAGCGAGTCTCCCATGAAAGTAATGTACGACATGCGGTCATTTATGAGCGCGCATGCTCTGGTTTGTGAGAAGCTGGTTACCAAGCAACCACTTCTGGGCTTCCAATCAGAAAGCTCTGCTGGAAGATAGTTCCTAAAATCAATACAATTCTTGCAATCACAAAAACTGGTCCCAATTCCACACCACCCCTTGACGCCATTACAGCAGGGTGCATCTGATTGGGGATCACATTGGCCTTGAATATCAAATATAACTGATCCAGATGAGTTGATGTAATTGGGTCTTGGCAAAGGGTATTTCCAGCCACACCGTAGATCGCCATGCCAGAGCGTCCTCGGCCATCCTTTCCGTTCACGAAGAATCATGTCCAGTTGCCTACGAGCTTCTAAGGCAGTCGTTGATGTGTGTAGCCGTAATCTCCAACGGCCTTGAGTAGCAGAACTGAGAACGTCTTTGCAGATTCTTTGGTTGGATTTGATTGGTGGTTGAATGTCGAACCGGTGATGGCGCTCGAAATGAATCACTGAGCATGCGTAGTACAGATACAGGAAGGTTGTCATGGTGATAAGAACAATGCAAACTTGTTTGTACACATTAAGGAAAAATCCTGAAAATGAAAAGATGATCATTTACTTCATATGAAGACGGGCAAACTTATTTATACTTAATGTGCAAGCACAGTTATTACATTAAATGTTTGTCAATGGAATTCTGTATTTATGATGATATATTCGTAAATTTGACTTATGCATTTCTATATTTGTTAATTCGTTTCGTTACCTTGCACTGGAGACATTCCCCGGCAAACGAATTCAATTCAACTGTTCTTGAAAATCAGCAAAGCAAACACTTGTTGAATGACCAGCGGTGAGAATCATCGAGGTTAATAAGGCAATAAAGACGATGTTCCTCTTGCTATTCATAACCAATCCCAACACTCTAAACCAAGCAGAAATTCCTTATGACTTACTCGAATTAGATAATTTAAGGGATATTTTTCTTATACAAATGACTTGCATCTTTCTTCTGTCTTGAATACGGTCATTTATTAGCGTCTCATCGTGATCGTCATTTCAAATCAAATTAAAACTACCACCAGTCGTCCTTCTCTTAGCTATTGTTATCGTGCCAAATTGGTCTTCAAATATCAATAATTAGTACTGTTTTCTTCAGAATTTCGACATCAGATCGTTTAGTCTTCAGTTCTTTATCGTAGAGTGATACTTTAGCACATCTCTGTCACAAAAATATGATAATACCAGAACGGCAACGAGATTAGAAAGTCGCAGTTTGAAACCAGTCAAGTTGTGCCGGAGTGGTAAGGTAGAACACATGCTAACGGGTGTTAATAATTCATGCGTTCAATTTGAGTAAACACATTATGAACACTTGCTACATCTGATCATGACAGGGTGTCATTTTGACACTTAATGACACCTTTTTATACCTCGCTACAACAGATTGAGTTAATACTGTCAGTTGAGAAGTTCGACATAGACGTATGTTGTGTATAGAGGCGTATAGATGCAGAGTAGTTGGTAGATACAGACCCGAACGTGTTTATACTATAACATACAGGTATTCTACTGGTCTCCCTCGGGTACCTGACCAAGCATAGTCATCTATACTGGTCTTATCTAGGTCAACTACCTAGAATTTCATTTCATTATTAGCATTTATTTCAATGACTGCCTACTTTAAAACCTTGCTAAAGCAAAATACCAAACCACGATGCAATGCATTGTGGATCTCAATATAAGCATGCAATCGCTTCCTTCGCTAAATATTTTTTACGAGTCTATAAAAAAGATTCAAAATGCTGTTGGTAAATGTGTTACCCTTGCCTGAAATATTACAGAATTTTGTTGAACTAATGAGACAAAATTTGGCCGCGCCACACCATTTTGTCCCCTTAAGTTGATATCGTAACCAGAGCCCACTTTCCTCTTGGTAAGCACCGAGAAACGAGGGATCTGGGCACGGGACTGCCCAATGAGTAAACTGGAACAGAAAATTAGCATTATCAAAGTAGTGTATTATTTTACTCGATAAATCCTTTTGCCCATCCCAAAGGCTTGGAGATCAAGACGAAGAGCACTGTACGATTACAAGGACGGTGCCTCTCAAAACTACACCACGATGCACCTTATTTCCTATCCCCCTGGAAACGACAAACGACACGTGATTATGACTTAAAGGTATTTGATTTGCGATATCCAAATTTATTTTCCCCTTTTATTAGTAATCAGAACAACACGTCTAAGCGTCATATTTACATTTGTATTATCTAAAAATTATTCAATTTTTTCTATTCAATGTTATTGTAATATTTTCCCCCAATGCGAACTTTTTCAAATGTAAAAAAGTAAAATACATGAATTTCACACAACGTCCAATGAAATGAAACGGCGCTAGGGTACAAACACGTGCAGCCTAAATAGTACTAAATAGTGCTAAGTATGCTAATTCTGTTGTTTACCATAGTTTGATTAGTGCTATTTAGTGTTAAATAGTGTAATTTAGGTATTGCACGCTTTTAACGTTTGTACTCTTTGGCTATCATATTCCTTTACGACTCCTTTACTCTGTTTACGCGCCTTGTTTTTACTCCTCATGGGTTCCCTGTGTTTTCCACATATACTATGGTGACCGTAATCAATATACCATCTATAGCTTTTTCAGCCATCTCATTTAAAATAAATCTCATCTGACACTTGACGCCTTGAGCCAAACGTACTTTATCAATCATGTCCAAGTTAATGTTAATCTAGAAACGAAGAGCTATGAATCTAAAAGAGAGAGGATCGTTGGTTAGTCTTGTGGGCAGTAAAACACGTGCAAGACATGCAGTCAACTGTGATTGGCTCATGTTTTTCAGCTTATATATATCCATGAAATCTTTGGGGCGTGGCCGGCCTGCTTAATATACTGAAGAGTATACTGAACGAGTATGAAAGAAAGACCACAGGAAGACCAAAACACGAAGGAATTAATTCTTTACCAAGAGCACGTATTAAGGATTGAGTTAGCAAATATCTTTCAACATAAAAAACAAGTCGAAAATCCTTCAAAAAAACCCTTGTCTTTACGTTCATGAAATGTCAAGATACTTTTGCTCTACCATTTAGACAATTATTTTTTTACGAGATGAAGCAACAGGATTTTGTTTAGTTAGAGTTAGTTTCCCAGTAAAAGATGGGGGAAGATCGTGTTATTTATCTAATGAAACATTTTAGTCATGCTTCATGCTTCGTGACGCTGTTTCTGTTCTATGTGTTTACTTTGGTGTAACATTTTACTGGCTGAACGCTCTTACACAGCGCTTGTATCTCCATGCATTTAACCAGGCGTGTTTCAATGGTGAATCATGCACTCATGCAATCCCATCGCATTTTCACGTGCATTGCAATGTTCACAGTAGGCATTCTGCAATCATTCAAGATATCATGAAATGATAGGCGTTAAGTGAGTTCTGCTGCCCCAAGGGCTACGTCTACCGAGTGTTGATTCATCTTGATTCAAGTCCTGAAGATTTGAAGTGGAGTTCTTACTGCACACACTAAGAGTAGAGCCCGTCCGACCATCTGCAGAGGATAGTGTATGGATGCGGATAGGTGAAAAATAAACAGGTTTAAGAAGAATATTAGTACGTGAATGGAATAGACACAAGAATAACAAGCATTACAGTTATCATTATCAAAATGAATTAAAATGAAAATGGAAATTTAGACAAGAAGTATAGGTAAGACATGTAGGGAGAGCTGAACTGTTTTCTGATGTGTTGCACCCCTCCCCTCCCCACCCCCACCTCACCCGCACCCGCACCCGCAACCCCAACCGCAACCGCAACCGCAACCGCACATGCAACACGAAAAAGGTTCCAAATTTTAGCAATGAAAAAGAACTTAAGTTTCCAATTTGGATATCCTTTCTTAATTTGAGTACTATTTTAAGACGGATCCTCATCTGAAGTGTCCTGTTTGCCCTGCTTGTCATGAGGATGACTGCCCGGCTTTATATTTGGAAATGAGTACGATATGTGTCAATGTCCAGCCCACCAATAATGCATTCTCGAAAATAGACAATTCATAGAATTAATTAAGAAGAGACTTTGATTAATGTGGCCTTCGTAAAGCATTCATTTTGTGGTGGCATCGCTGATTTAATCCTGAACACAAATGGCGCCAAAGCAAGTTAAAGAGAAACACTGGATATAAAGTGCGGTCAATTTATCTTTCGATGAGTGATAAAACAATTGAAATATTATTGGTATTATTCGCAGGAAACGTCTAGAACTGGAGTCCAAAATAATGTCAGAAGTCTGTCACAACAACAAGCTTAAAAAATGTAACCTTGATGGCCTTATCAAGCCACTATTGCGTTTTCTCCAATCAGAGAATGAAATATATACCGTCGAAATATCAAAGAATCTAGAATGTTCCAATTAATATACCGTGTGTTGATGTAGAAAACCATTAGCCAACTGACCTTTGTTGATTACTTGGAACTGTTCCTTCCATTTCCTTCTATTATTAGCCAAAGGTTTTGACCAGGGTTGAACTCGTGACATGTCGACATTGGTCTGGGTGGAGTTTTCTTGCAGGAACACTTCCAGCGCTTCACTGCATACTTCAAAGGCTGGCGACACAATGACATCAATAAAGCCTGACAGAGATGATGAAGTTGGTCTTAGTGGCTTGCAAAAAAGATAGTTCTTTGGTGACTTGCCATTGGACTAATCACGATTTGTGAAATTCTTTTTGGAAAAACTTGACATTTATATTTACAGCGCATCCCATTCAAACACGCGAAATCGTATGATTTTCTATTTCGACAAAATAAGGTTTTGGTGGACGTCAATCAAAATGTTTCCATGACATTGTCGGGAAATACAAAGTTTTCAAAAGCACGTGCCTATGGAATGTCATGGAAACGCTTCGATTGACGTCCACCAAAACCAGTTTGGTAGTTTGTCGGGACAGCAAATTATATGATTTCGCGCGTGTGATTAGGAAAAGCTGTAATGGAGACATTTGACTTGGGGTGAAATGTTTTCTTAGACTACTGGTGAACGAAACAAGAGTATGTTGTAGAAATATCACATTAACTTTATGAGCCAGTAAAATGTTAAACGCCGTAAAGTAAAAGTAAACGTTTTCGAAACAACACATACTCAAGGAAAAGGCAAATGTTTTAAAACCATTACGCCAAACCTCAATCACTGTATTATCTTCCCTAAAGTCACACCACTTGTCACTACCTCGAGTGTTATATTTAGTTTTGACTCAAAATAGAAACCTTATTCCTGTCCACCCTAACTTACCAACTTGACTCTCAGGAATACGAGTTGAGGAGCGGTCACACAGCGGGGATACGTCGAGTCCCAGTTCAATCTCCATGTCGCCCTAGAACATCAGTTACAATTAGAGGTTTACGTTGGAAATATTTTCCTATCACTAGCTGGAAATGGAAGTCGAAAGTCAAACTTCTGACTCAATAACGGTCAGTGAGTTTTACGACGATCTGGTTCCGGAGGCTATGATACTTCAACTGTAGTTTTCTATCATAGACTTCTGCACTTTCAGTAAATGTCCGTCTTCAAGGCATTTAGAGGCATTTTTCTTATATTATGAGTAATTTATTTAAAGAAGCATATTTGTAATCATTGGAATTTTCTTTTATTAGGTTTCTTAGTTGTCAATACATTTTTTTTTGTATATTATTTTTAAAAATGTTGTAAAGCACTTTGGAATTCTAATGTAAAGGGCTCAATAAAGTTATTATTGTTATTAACTGAGGAGACTCGAACCATGAATCCAAACTTTTCTTCGCAAAAACATAGAAATTTTGATCTTACAGCCATTCTAATAAATAATACTCAAAGTTATCGATAAAGCGGTATATGAATGAACTTTCCAGTATAGACCTAACTTATTATTACTAGACCTAAGCCCTTAACATGTTCAGAATTTAAATTAAAGTTAATAATCTTGTTTCAAATAGTATTGTGTTGGCTAATACATCGCACGTAGGATCCGGTTTTCAACAAATTCATGAATGATTAGTTTCCATGAAGTCCAGTCATAATACAATTTACAGCAGGAGAATGAAAAAAAACATTAACGTTTTCATTTACGACCAATAAATTGCCGAAACGAAGATAAAGATTATCTTTTTCCGCACTGGAATCTTTTGATCGGCGCCTTATTCAAGATTATGAAGTGGATGTTTTATTTGCCCTCAAAGATTATTTAGGAAACCATTTGATAGAAAGTCCACATGGATTAAATGTGTACCCCACAAAATGATTTCAAACATTGATTAAGAATCAAAGCTAGTAGTAATGATTTTAGAGTAAGGAAGATTGCTCCTATGGTATATTGTATTGTATAATGGATGTCCTTATGCCACAACGATGGCATGCGCGCGTAATTTGTTCGAATATTACTGTGCGGGTAACCGTATCAGCACGCATTCCAAGTCCTTTTTTGCCGGGTTTTGACCTTCACTAGATTGTTTCTACAGATATCTTCATTATCGGTATCGTGACTACCGTGACCCTAGAAACACGCCACACATGGCTTGTGCGCATACCATTAAGATTGTTGTGTCGTGACCGTACCGTGACCTAGAACCGCACACATGTCTTGTTGCGCATACCATTAGATTGTTTGTGTCGTGACCGTACCGTGACTAGAACACGCACACATTGTCTTGTTGCGCATACCATTAAGATTGTTGTGTCGTTGACCGTACCGTGACTCCCAGCACAGACGCACACGTCTTGTTGTGCATACCATTAAGATTGTTGTGTCGTGACCGTACCATGACCCTAGCAACACGCACCCATGTCTGGTTCCGCATACCACATGGGGGAAAAGCAAGGCA